>CM034149.1:184009264-184494264 GCA_019776745.2 Taxus chinensis
TGTTCTTGGCTGCCCTTGTGCATTTGAAATTGGATTTTGTTTGCCAAACATTTGAGGAGCCATGGGAGGTTGTGGATTGGTTGGAGCTAATGGCTGCTCTTCACCCAAATTCCTTCTTTTTGACCTTGAGTTGGCTGCAACACCTTGAGAGACTGCTTGATTCATGCCACAGAAATCTTCTGCTTGCCAGTTTACCAACGTGGTGTCATTTGGGGCTGATTGTTGTTGGAATGTTTCTTGTTGTTGGTTGTTTCCTTAACTGCCCTCACCCTCCACACCAGTAGTTGTCACCATTAATGCTTGATTCAAAGCACCATTGAAGCACATGGATTGGTTGTGAGGTTCATTACATGGAAAACACCAATCATACTCCTGAGCAACATTGTTTTGTGTTGGCACCAATGCCTTAAAGGTAGATATGGCATTAGGATTATAGGGCTGAAATGGTCTATTGGCAGGAGGCCTTATTTGATTTATATTTGCAGCTAGATTAAGAGGTCTTTGTGGTAGGTATGGCTGCCCGTTAGGCTGAGCTTGGGGCTGATAAGAAGGTCTAAAACCTTGGGCTTGTTGCCTCTTGAGAGTAACCAACTCATTGCCTAGGTTTTTCAATTGCTTCATGAATTCTTCAAGCTCATTTGGGGCACTTGAAGATGAAGTAGAAGCTTCATTTGAACTCTGATTTCTAGGAGTGGGAGAAGGAGCCAAATTAGGTGCTTGATTAGTGTTTGGGCTCTCTAAACTCAGAAACAATGGCATGGAGGTCTAGGGGCTAGTTTGCCAGCTTGGATCAAACAATTTTCAGCCCTAATGGCAATTCTATAAGCCCATAGGATAGTTATGCCTCCCATGGACTGAATCAACATAGAAATATCAGAATTTAGAGCTTTGAGGTAGTAGAGAAAAGCACCTTCTGCTGCTGGCCTGACTGCCACTGGAATTCTCTCCCAAGTCTTTTGAAATCTGAAATTGAAATCAATCAGCTGCTCATTGGGAGCTCTCTTGATGGTTGTCAGCTGCTCCAAAAGAGACAAGTTGTCTCCCTTCTCTCCAAATTGCTCATGAAGTGCTATACATAGTTGGTTCCAATTTGTGATAGAACTAGCTCCAAGGCTCCTAAACCATTGCAATGCCTTCCCTTTGAATGAAGATGCCAACAATTTGACAGCCACTTGCATCTCATTGATTTCATGAATCGCACAAAGGTTGGCAATGTCTTTAACATGATCACCTGGAGTAGTCTGATTCTCTCCAGTGAAGTATGGAATGTTTTTCAAGGCTACAATTGGAATTGGATGTTGTGCATTGAAGGCAAGTGGGCTGCTGCCTGTGAAATTGACATAGGGGTTGTTTTGTGCCATTCTAATTGGTCTTAAAACCCTTGTTGACTGAAATGAAAGGCCCTACCAGGTGGAGGAGTTTGAGAGAGTTCTGTTTGGTGGAGATGGAGACCTTTGAATCCTTCTTCCTCTTTGCCTTCCTTCTTGGAGATAACTGCAGGTATTCAAACAGCACCTCTTCTTCTCCAACTCTTGAACTTGTGGTGATTCTTCTCATGAGTTTTCAGGCATGCACTGCTGAAACCAGTTGATTCTTCCCCTTAGAGTCACCAGATGTGTAATTTATAGCTCTTTTGAAGCAAGAAAATTACAGCAGATGCACATCAACTTTTCTGTAGTGAAAATGAGACCTCTAAGGTCCCACTGGGTGTGCCAAAACTGTTATTGCAAATCAGCAGCACCCCTGGATGCAAATCAAGGTTCTAAGTTGATGTTTAGGGCATCCAGTGTGATTGCACAACATTGAAACCTCTCTCCAAGTGTGGGACTTGCAAGATGAGAGAGGAATCTCTAGATTAGAGGTTGGTTCCTCAAACTCCTCTGATTAGATCTATTATTTACACAACTGCAGAGGTTCAGATCCTAATTTTATCCTAGATTTCAAGGAGACAGGGATAAGAAATGCAAAAATTGAAACTAAACTAATGATGGTGATGCACCAAAGGAGTGGTGAACATTTTTGCTCATGTAAATAGAAAAAAATTAGAAATTGCAGCATAAAACATCATGCACAGATTGATAAGTTGTAATCAAAGGTTTGAAATGAAACAAACAACACATGCAAAGGACTGAAAGCATTCACAGAGCCTGTATTGTGATTTTCAACATCAAAATCCTTGCATTCCAACACCAAAGAGGCAAAAAAGGCCTATTACAATCCCTAGAAGGTCTGATACTTCTAAAATCACTTGTTGAAGATGAAAACAGAAGCTTGCTATGCAAAAAAGTGTTCAACCCACAAAAAATGAGCCAAATATGGCTTTTACAGTGCATGAGTCGAGCCTAGGAGAGAGAAAACGTGAAAACATGTGGGAGCCATTCCTCATTGACCAAAATGCATTAAGAATAGCATGGAAATTCTTACAAACCCATGCCCTGACATTTTTGACCATACTGGAGAAGAATACGACCCATTTCGCATTAAAATTGGTTGTTGAAACATCAGTTCTGTCCATGGGCGCATACCAGAAGAATTTTTTTATTTTCTCCCTCCATACTGAACCAAAATTCAAAATTGACCATGGAATCATGTAGATAATTTTACCATCTTTCCATTGATATAAAGAACGCAAAAATCTAAGCTCTGGATCGAAAGTTATGGCCGTTTGAAGATTTAGGGCAAAAACAGGCCCAAAACGGATCAGCGGGAAAAAATTTCGAATTTCACCTCTTTTTTGCATTTGGAAAAATTTTCAAAAAATCCCCACGCTCCACCTCCCGGGATGACTCGTGCCAAGCTCTGATTAGATGGGCTTGGCTCTCGAAAAATTCCTGCGGCCTTTTCCCCTTGAAAATTTGACATTTTTACTTTTGGGAAAAAATTTCATTTTCCCCCTGTGCTCCGCCTGTCCGGGACGCGTTTCAGTGTCTGATTGGCTGACTGGGGGTGCGGCCTAACCTTTTTCCTTTGAATTTTTTGCCGAAAACTTTGTAAAATTTTACAAAAACTCCCCGAGCTCCGAACTCCCCTTAGACCCTAGGACACGTGTCCTAAGTTTATTAGCCGGGGCCACTCCAAAATTTTGCCTTTGAAAATTCTGGGCCAACACTTAGAAACTTTTCCCTTTTTTCTTCTGCACCATGAACTCCCCACCCTCTCTGCCACGTAGCACAATATTATTGGCCTCGGGCCCTCTGGTCTAATTTTCCCTTTGAAAATTTCAGAAAACCCTTAACAACTTTTCCGTTTTGTCCTCTGCCGACGCATGATGGTGAAGACACGTGACAAAATTTGATTCGCTCGGGCCTTGCGGGGAAATTTTTGCTTTTGAATTTTTTGGAAAAACTTAGCCAAAATTTGCATCCTTCCTCCAATGCCCGCGACCCTCCTCTAGACACGTGTCACATCCTGATTGGTCCGGGCCAAATTTCAAAAAAAATCCCACGCAAACACTTAGCAAAAAAATTTTACTTTGCCTCCTCTCCCGACACGTGTCACGCTCTGATTCGCCCGGCAGGCCCGCGGGAAAAAATTTTCCTTTTGCATTTTTTGACCAAAACTTGAAAAAAATTCTAAGTGTTTTGCTTCTCTCCGCCACCACCTGGGACATGTGGTAGCTTCCTATTGGTTGCGGGCTTCCAAGGGGAAAATTTCCCACAAAAACTCCGCCGAGCCATAACTTGAAAAATATGAGGAGTTAGGAGGAAAAATTTACTTTTCTGGAAAGCTGAGAGAGAGCTCTATCTAATGGTGCCACTTCTAGAAAGATTTGAGTGCCTGAAAATCAAAAAATGGAGACTGAGGCACAAGAGAGGCAAGAACACAAGGAGTTAGCCACGAAAAATGAGCAGGGGCACATTTTGGATAACAATTACCTCATCCCTGCAATCGATCCAAATATATTCAAGGTTTGGAACATGAAGTTAAAGAGTTCCATGGGCCTTAAGAGCACCTCGATAATCAAAACCTAGTCTTGGCAGCATGTTATTCTTGATTTTATCTTGTATTTCAAAGGCCACATTTTTGGCTTTGATAATGGAAGAAAAAGTGTATCTTCTGATAGATATAGGAAAGGAAACTACATACTTGTTCTTGATCTGTTGGAACTTATGAAAATCCAAGAGTTGACAAACCAATTCCATGAGTATCCCCTTATCGCTTGAATACTTAGGAAGGCGCATGGGTGATTCCTTAAACACTGCAACCTATAGATAGGTATATTTCCATAACTATAAAAATATGCAACCCCATTTAGTCATTTCATTCTATGCAGAATATGAGACCCTTCACTTTGAAATATCATATCCTAATCTATAGATGTTCTTGTAGAAGAAAGAGTCATTTCCCCTTCTAAAATGTGCTCGACTTCCCTTCTGGGACAGCTGAGGATAAAAATTATAAATGTGATCAGAGGACCTATTGCCTGTTGGATCCAACCCATAATAATTCATCATTCCCATTACGACATAAGTAACATATGAAATCATGTAAAACTTTCCTGTAGTTAAGACTTCTTTCAGTTGAGAGGCAATAGTGTCACTAATGTGCATTCCCCAATCAAATAATTGTTCATTCTTCTTGATGGTGGAGATAAAATGATACATCCATCCATGAAATTCCTTAGCATCAAGGAGCCAAAAAATACTAGTGAGAAGTGTGATGATGTCACTAATTTCCAAGATAAAGTCACTCCTATGGATTGTTTTTTGGAACCTAGACACATAAGGCTTAGGCTTAATCAAGTACCTTTGTTGACATATTTGACGTAATTATCCAATTCATCATCCCATGCCATCTGGGTTGATTGAGGGTTTCTCCCAACATATTCAACAAAGTTGGGAAGCTTTACAATTTCATCGAAGTAATCAGCATCCAATTTGATAACCACTTCACCTGCTTGATTTCGGACCAACCTTGTTTCTGATTCATAATTATCAGCACATGCAATAATAAACTTAGGACATTGGGCATAAATGGGGAAAATAACAGCCAGAGGTAGCCTACTTGCATAGAGAGACTACATCCATGAATTCTATGAAGAACTCTACACCCGAATCCAAATTCATGAATGTCAACGTGCCCTAACTCTGTATCTCTAATATCAAAATTGGAGTCAATGATGGAAGGAAGTACAACTCCTTGATACTTTTACTTCATTTTCTTATATTTCTCCTTCTTCCCCTTTTCTTTTCTTGAATCACACATGAGGAACTAAAGAAAAAAAACCACAAAGCCTTCTGGAACCCATAAAAGAGATTCATGTTTTCCTTCCTGTAATGCACCTCTATAATTTCGATGAATTGTTTTGAGAATAGGCACTATCGAAACCCTTTAAAAACATGAAATACGGGTCGAAACTTAGCCCTTGTTTGAATCCTCAAGAAAAATGATACACTATTGGGATTTTAGAACTATTCGGCACTTTGAAAAACCTAAGAAAAGGGGTGGGAATTTTGGCTTTTATGACATGTGAGAAATCCCAAAACACTTTGCTGAAAAACTACTTGCTTCGACACATGCAAAACCCAAAATGTAATTTTAGGCATAAATCCACTTAAGTCATCTTTTTAAATTTCTTAAAATTGAAACCCTAAGCAATAATAAGCAAGTAAAGAACTTTAAAATCACTTCCCTTTGCTATATATAACCAAAAAATTGAAAAATAAGGAGTACAAGGTATAAAAAAACTGTAAAAAAAACTCCCCTACTTAATGCAAACCAAGATAAAACCTAAATTGCGCAAAACAAAGAACCTGAAAGGAGGTTTACTCAGTGTAAGATGAAATCACCCTTTAAATCCAAGAAAAACCAACGAAAATGCCAAGGAAATGTGAATTGGACTTTGGGAATGCAAAGGCATGATGAAAATATGAATGGAAGAGGGACTAAAAAGGTACAAATCACATGGAAATTCCCTCCTATTTATAAATAACCTAGAATTAATTACACATAGGCCGACATGCTTGAACCACCAACTTTTAGCCTGACATTTATGGTTTTGAATTCGGGGACAGAAGTTTGACTGTATTTCACACTTCGTGTGGTCATGCGATCAATTCCCAAAAACCCAATACAAAGGATTCCATCAATGATTGGGGTTTGGGTTATGGAAACACAAAGCATATTACATGAAAACCATCCTCCCTGGCCCGATGCAAGGGAGCCTAAAAATCCAAAAAGTGATAGTGTGTCAGGTTTTGGGTTCGGGAAACATGAAGCATATCAAATTTTATTCAAGGGTGGAGTGTTCTGATGTATTTGATACTCGAAACTAGAAGCCCGTCTTCGAGTCATGTTTTGGGAGCAAAAAACATCTTGCATAAAACATGCAAGGTGCTTTAGAAACCACAAAATTTGATTTGAAAAGCAAAAAAGGCATTTTAAAAGTAACTCTTGGATGAAAAGATGACTCAAAAGATGTCTATCCATAAAATTTTCGATTGGTTATCTCCATTTCCTCGATAAACTCAAAAATGAGATAATAGATGGCTCTAACTAGGGACTTCCTTTGATGATTCTAAGAAAGAGAATCCTGACTTCCAAAGTATCAATCCATTGGGACACAGAGTAAAAAATAGAAAGAGACACAAACAACAACAAACCAAAACCAAAGAAAAGAGGACAAAAAGCAAACACACCAGCGGAAAATAAAACACGCAACAATAAAAGTAAATTATGATACAATGCAAGAAGAACTTACAGTACTGGCAAAATAACTTGAGATGCTTCTCACTGTGAGGCAACGAGAGTTGAGTTCCATCAAAGTACGCAAGATAAAATCTATTTTCTCCACACAATTAGCTAGATTTTGAAAGGACCTCTCCATAAGGAATCAAATTTTCCATGCATTCCTTTTGGTTTTCTTATTTTATCTCATAACAAAACTAGATCTCCAACCTGAAAGTATTGCTGCTTAGCCTTCTTATCAAACATATTCTTAAACTTTTCTTGATGTTCCTTGATCCGTTCCACCACTTTGGATCTTCTTTCCTCCAACTCTGTTAGGTACATAATTCCTTTTTCAATGGAGTCTTGGAATGTATCATATTCAATTTTTTTTGGCCAACCTTAAGGCCAACAATTCCAAGGAGACAGGAATCTCCGCATCAATTCTATACAACACTTGAAAAAGGTGACATCCTAAGATCTCTCTTTAGAGTAATACGATCAGCCCACAATGCATCGTACAATGCTTTGTGCCATGTCTGCTGATTTTCATCAAATAGCTTCCTGATTATAGTCACCAAGTTTTTATTACTTGATTCCTCTTGACCATTTCCTTAAGGGTAGTATTTTTACGAGTGAGCTAAAGTTATCCCATAATCATAATAAAATTCAGTGAGTTCATAAGATGAAAAATTGTAAGCATTATCAACAACAATCTTATGAGGAACACCAAACCTGACTAATATGTTATCTTTAATGAAGTTACAAACAACTTCAGAAGTAACATGATTTACTGGGATGGCTTCCACCCACTTGGTGAAATAATCGGTTGCATTCAAGACATAACTATGTCTAAAACTAGATGCGGGATTTAATGCTCCGATAAAATTTATTCCCCATTACTGAAAAGGTTCTTCAATTACCATTGGCCTTAGGGGAAACACTACTAATTTACGATGACCGACGAACTATTGACAAGCCTTGCACTTAGCCAGCCATATGGATGCATATTGGAAAAGAATAGGCCAATAATACCTTGCTCGCAGAATTTTGTGAGCCATAACAGATGATGATAAATGTCCTCTGCATGCTAAGTTATGGAATACTTCCAAAAGCTTACCTTGTTGAATCTTATCTACGCAGTTGTTAGTAGGAAAAACTAGTGTGCCCGTTAAATTAGCTAATGTTTAGATTAATAATATTATTCTATTAAGTGAGTTGAAAAAACAACTCACGTAGGATTTAGGAGAGTGTTTTTAGGAAGGTTGAGGAATAATAGGATGTGTGAGATTTAGGGAATAAAGGTGGTTGAACCACGTACCTAGTTTTAGTGGGAGAGGTTAGTGGAGTTGTTAGATATCCCCTCCTATATATGTGATATGTATTATTGTATTATGATGTTGAATTGAATTTTTATGAGCATATGCTCTTCTTTAAATATGGGTAAAACCCAAATTTGGTATCTGAGCTGGTTTTGAAAGGGGCCTCTCTGGTTTTTTTTACTCCATCTATGCCTTTGTGCATCAACTAGACTTAGAGAACTGGCGAGCGGATACCACGAACCTCGCAGCGAACCCATTACCTTTGTCTGTGTTCATTCATTTGTTGTAGATCCAAAATTTTCAAGCACTGGATATGCAGAGTGGACCTCGTGTAAACCCCATTCCTAGTTCGTTCAACCTTCTTGCACTCTGTCAACGGTGTATGTAGTAGAGATAACCTCGTGTGAACTAGTTTGGGAGGCATCATTCATGTGCATCATATTCTCTCTTCCAATTGTTTTCTCCTTCTGCAATATTTCATCTAATCTCTTCATTCTGTTCATACTTTTAAAATTTTAAAAAATGCCATTTGAAGCATATATTTCAGTTATTGGAAAAGTTTTTTGTGAAGAAGAAATAGTTTGAAAGATCTATTTTACACACATGCATTTGTGTGTGAAGGATATTTCTTCTATTAACAATTTACATTGCAAGTTGTATGCGCATAGTTCTAATCTCCAATACGAGCTCCCTGAGTCATCCAAGACTTACAATTTCATCTTTTGGAGAGTTCTCATTTGTGCTTGATCCTGGTGATTGGAAAACTCTCAGGTCATTTATTACCTCGACAACCCAGAACCATTTTTATTTTATTTTGGACAGATCATTCCATGGTAAAGGGTCATTAAAACCACTCCTCCTTCTTCAGATCGATCCTCTACGCATAGTGGACCTGATCTATTTTTTTCTTCCCCTGCAACTCATGGAACTATGGTGGAAATTTATAAATGTTTCTCCTTCCTCAACTTTTGGTGAAGACTATCCACGTAGCATCCTCAGCAAACAGACCTTTGCATTTATTATTGCATGAATCTTGACATCGAAATCACCATATGCTCAGCTCGAATCTCATATTCTGGCTTCTCAGTGGTTTAAACCAATTTATTTCGGCAATATCTTTGACATCCAAGCTCCTGATTTACTTTATATTGAATTGATTTTACATCCACATCAGATCTCTGTGCATCTATCCCCTAAGATCTTCTGTGATCTAACTTTCCTCCATGAATATAGCTCAATGAATAATATCTAATGGTCATCTAATTCTATTATGAGTTTGAATCCCGTCTCGCGACGGAGACGCCATTGGAATCGGTGGCAACTTTTAACATCCCATTCCTTGATACGACCCTTGTGTATCTCTGACTCTGTGTCAATGAATTAAGCTTGCCCTTTCAACACTGAACCGTAAAATTGGGTAAAGATTTATTATCTCATGGGTGGAGGTAATATTGTGATTTTTTGGCTAGTAGATTATTAAGGATTCAACCCACCATATGAACTATTTATTTTACACCAAATTTCTCCTTCGAGGCAAATATTCCAATTGAAGGGGGTAAATTTTTCGAAAGGGGGGAATATTTTCCTATCAAAGATTTTTTTTTGAAAAATTATAAAAAATCCATTATTATTGTACTTGGATGCATTATCGATGGAAGTCGACATCCAAAGTTTTTTTTTCATTGAGGGGGGAAATGAAAAGAAAAGGGAATATTGAACATCATCGACGACCTAGAAGACATCACCAACAATGTAACGAGGGAAACACTTGTGCAATTTCTCCAACATGCGACATTGTTTCCCATGTGCACACTAAAGGGCAAAATGTTAGGAAAAATTGTGTGCACATTATATTAGCTAATGTTTACATTAATAATATTATTTTATTAAGTGAGTTGAGAAAACAATTTACGTAGGATTTAGGAGAGTGTTTTTAGGAGAATAATAGGATGTGTGAGATTTAGGGAATGAAGGTGGTTGAACCATGCACTTATTTTTAGTGGGAGAGGTTAATGGAGTTGTTAGATATCCTCTCCTATATATGTGATATGTATTATTGTATTATGATGTTGAATTGAATTTTTATGAGTGTATGCTATTCTTAAAATACAGGGTAAAACCCACAGCAGCGAAGGAACACTCCATCAATTCCCCTCTTGTATAAACCATTATCCTAAATTACATACTTAGTTGAACTTAACTTGACCATCCACTTTTCTTTGGGGCTCAGATGTCCAGGGCATTCTCCATAGGTCAAAAATAAAGCAATATACGAATACCATTCATCTATTGTACTCACAAATATAACCATGGATACTTCCTCTTGATTTTCTTTGGCTACATGAGCCTCTTCTTCGAGACTGCTCTTAGAAATTAATTGGCATAAACCCCTACCACATAACATATTTGTAGGTTTAATATCTAGATCAAATTATTAAACTTTTTCAATTCAATTACCTCACTGACTACCTATCTCTTGTTGGGGTAAGAATGGATTTTACCGCTATGTCGGGAACAAAAAACTAGTATGTGGGAATTCAGGATGTAATACCTGAAATGCTTTACTAGTCAAACCATGGAGTAGGAATGTTTCTCAATCTGAGACATTTTCAAATCATGATCTTTTAGAGGATAACTCATAAAAGAAATTAGAGATTCAACTCCTTCAACATTATTTTGCATGAGTATGGTAGACACTGTATGAGTTGAGGCATAGTTGTACATAATAAAATCCTTTTGAAAGTCTAGGAAAACCAAAATAGGGGCATGAGCTATAGCTTCCTTGATCTCATTGAAAGCAATTTTTTCCATCAGCACTCCATTAGAATGGGACCTTTCCTTTCATCATCTCAACAAATTTCCGTGTCTTATCAGCAAAATATAGAACAAACCATCTCAAGAAATTAACCTTCCCAAAGAAAGAATGCACACTTGTTTTGCTGGTAAGAAGGGTGAGAATTTGTATAGCCTTAACCCGCTCAGGGTCAATCTTATTTCCTGATTTTGTCACAATATGTCCTAGTAATTTCCCTTTCATGGCCCCAAAACATCTATTTATTAGAATTCAGAGAAATCCCATGTTGCCGACATCTTATCAAAATTTTCTCGAGATGATCACAGTGGTCATGCTTGTTCTTGGAAAAGATTGCAAGATCATCTAGAGATGCCACAATGATTTTTCCAATTAAATCCATGAATTCTACATACATATCCCTTTGAAAAGTAGATCCAATGTTAATCAACCCAAATGGCATCATCTGATAAGAAAACATACCTCATAGGGTAGTGAATGTCATCTTATGTTGATATTCCACAATAACTTAAAATTGATTGTATCCCTAAAATCCATCCAACATAGAGAGAATTTTGGACCATGTTACTATATATAATACTTGATCCATAATAGGCAGAGGATAATTTTCTTTTAGTGAAAACTTGTTAAGATTTCAAAAATCAATGCAGATGCAAATTTCTCCATTTTTCTTATTTACAGGGATAATGTTGGCTACCCATGTAGAGTGATGAATGGGGAAAATAATTCTTGCATCTAACATCTTTTGAATCTCTGCAAGAATGGTGCTCAAAATCTTGGGGTTATAATGTCATTGTTGTTTCCTATACGGTTGAGCATCCGATTTAAGAGGAATACTATGTTGCACATCCTTCGGCTTGAAGGATTTCAAATCCATGTAGGAACATGCCAAAACATTCATGTATTTAGTCAAGAGTGCAAAAAAAATTCCTTTTTTCCTCAAGAGTGCAAAAAAATTCCTTTTTTCCTCAAGAGAGCAACATTTTCCAATTTTTACAATTTGTGGCTGCTTTGCAGTCCCCAAATTAACCTATTCAACTTCAGAAAAAGAGTTTACTTCAGACTATTTCTTTCTTTGAATGAAGTGATCATGCTTGTCATGTTAGGAAATAAGGGATAAAATATGTGGAAAAATCCCTCACATAATCGCAACAATAGAAACTAATATGCAAAAAATATTACACATCTCAAATAAAAGTGCAGAATAATAATAACACAACACAAAGAGACAATATTTAACATGGTTCACCCAATTTGGGCTATGTCCACCAAGAATCACTCGCTCAAATTTTATTACAAGTTACCACTCTCTCAATACAATACCAGATCTGTTTAGAGCTATGATCAACAAACTCTACAGAATTCACACCTGAATTCCAAACACATCTACAATGTTACATTAACCCTACCATATGCACAAAACAACATAAGTAGACAATTGCTTAATCAATTTTACAAAACCCTGGGCATTAAAACCATGGGCCAAAACCATCCCATAAACCTATGGGTAAAAAATCCCACCCATATGAGAAAAATCACATTTCCTAGTATATCGGGCACATTTTGTTTCGAGGCCAAAAACAATTCAAGGGTTGCGCCCACAAATCCCTGCTATCGGGAGCTACTGGCCCCAAACCTTGGTGATACAACTGTGTAAAGTGTACAGTACTCTTAGTGTATAGTCTTCAACACTTTCACACATGAAAATAGGCACCATAACCTAACAATATCCCACTTAGAGACTATTTTTCCTCTGAGCAAGCTTCTCAACCCTTCACTAGTTTCTGTGGACCAACTAAAGCTGAACAAAGCTTCATTTTTTCCCTTGTGACCACCTTGGTCATCATGTCTGTAGGATTTTAACTAGTATGAATCTTCTCTAGCTCCAACTTCTCTTCCTCCAAAGTTGTCCTGATGAATTGGTACCTTAACTATATATGCTTCGTCCTAGAGTGGAAAGCAGAGTTCTTAGCTAGGTGTATAGCACTTTGACAATCACTATGTAGATTTCATTTCTCTTGCTTATGCCCCAACTCCTCAATTAATTTTTGTAACCAAATAATTTCTTTGTTTTCCTCTATGGCAACAACATACTCAACCTTCGTGGTTGACAAAGCCACCAACTTTTGTAGTCGTGAAATCTATCTTATTGTTGTCCCACCTATAGTGTAAACATAACCTGTTGTGCTCCTCCTACTATCTACATATCCATCCATATCTGAATCCACATAACCACCACAAAGTGGTGTCTGATCTACTATAGCACAAAACTATCCCCATGGTCCCTCTCAAATACTGAAGGATCAACTTTATAACATGTCAGTGATCTCTACCTGGATCACTCATAAATCTACTCACCACTTCCACTGCATGGGAAATATCAGGCTTGGTGCATACCATGGCATACATCAAACTACCAACTACTGATGAGTAAGGTACCTTAGACATATGGTTTCTCTCTTGCTCCATCTTGGGACAGTACTCCTTTGAAAACTTGAAATGGCCTGCCAAAGGAGTCCCAACCAGTTTATCATCATACATATTAAACCTATCCAAGACCTTCTTTATGTGCGCTTCTTGAGATAACGTCATTTTCCGTTCCTTCATATCCCAAGATATCCTCATAACAAGGATTTGTTTGGTTGTCCCCAAATCTTTCATCGCAAAGGATTCACTTAGCTTCTTCTTGAGTACTTTTATTTCCTACATGTTTTTACCTGCAACTAACATGTCATCCAAATACAGACACGGGATAATATAACTACCATCCTCAAATTTCTTTGTATACATGCAATGGTCAGAATGACATCTAATATGACCTTGTTCCATCATAAAGCCATCAAATTTCTTATACCATTGACATGGATCTTGTTTCAAGCCATACAAGATCTTCTTCAGTTTACACACCATCTCATCTTTACCTTTAACCTCATAGCCCTCTGGCTACTGCATATATAGATCCTCCTCCAAATCACCATGGATAAATACAGTCTTTACATCAAGCTTCTCTAAGTTCAAGTCTTTCATTGTTACTATTCCAAGAATAGTTCTAATAGAAGTCATTTTTACTATAGGAAAAAAATCTCATCAAAATCTATACCTTTTTTCTGTGCAAACTTCTTGACCACCAACCGTGCCTTGTATCTTTTCTTGATTCCTTCCTCTTTGACTCTGAAAAATCACTTATTCTGTAATGCTCTTTTTCCTTTGGGTAGCTTCACCAAATACCATGTCTGGTTCTCCATGAGAGCATGATCCTCCTCATCCATGGCTTGCTCCCACTTCTTCCTGGCATCTACCTGCATTGATTCATGAAAGATCTCTGGCTCTCCACCGTCAATGAGTAATAAATAATAAAGAGAAGGAGAAAAATGTTCAGGTTCTCTTCTTACCCTGGAAGACCTCCTCAATATAGAAGTTTGGGGTTTCTGTTGATGAGGTTCCTAAACTAATTCATGTGTCACTTTCCCATCCATAAGATCCTCTACCGCTACATATTCTTTCTTAGATTCTTCCTTATTTTGCTGCAACTGTTGTTTATACATGACTTTCTCATTAAAGACCACATCCCTAGATCAAACTATTTTCTTTTCCTTAATACTCCAACATTTATATCTAAATTCATCACCACCATAACCAATGAAAGTGCATTTTTCTGATTTAGTCACTATCTTGGTCATATCATCCTTGTCTATAAGGAAAAACACCTCACATCCAAAGACTTTAAGAAATGAAGAATCAACTTTCTTACCATACCAAGCCTCCTTAGGTATGCCTCCATCTAAGGCACTTGAGGTTCCTCTGTTTATCAAGTACATATTTTTGCTCACCTCTCTTCTACCCAAAAAGAAAGAGGTAGTCCTGCATGTAACCTCATGCTCCTAGCACATTCCATTATTGTTCTATTCATCCTTTCTAACACCCCATTCTGCTATGGAGTTCCTGGAACCATCTTTTTCCTGCAGGTTCCATTCTGAGAATATTAATCATCAAATTCATTGTTTCAATACTCCCCTCCATTATCTAACCTGAGACATTTTATCTTGAGACGTGCTACATTCTCTACCAAGGCTTTCCATTTAACAAAATTTTCAAATACATCATATTTTTTCTAATATAATAAACCCAAACTTTCCTTGTTACATCATCAATAAAAGTAACATAATAACTTGAACCCCCAAGATATGATACCTAATTCGGCCCCCACACATCAGAATGCACCAACTCTAACTTACTCTCTTTCTTTCTAAGTCCAACCTTGAGAAACCTTACTCACTTTTGTTTCCATATATGCAGTCCTTACAGAACTCAAAACCTATTTCTGTATATCTAGTAAAATCCTTCTTTATGATCTCCATGCCTTTATGGCTCATATGACCAAGCCTATAGTGCCACAATTTTGTATCTACTTCTGAAGCCACAAGATTACAAGCATTAGTGCTATAAGTGGTTAAAGATAAGGTTCCAACCTTCTTACCTCTTTCCACTATAAGATCACACTTGGTAACCTTCCAAGATTCTGTTATAAATATCACAGTACAGCCATCACTTCCCAACTTCCCACAGATATCATATTTCATTTTAAAGTAGGCACATGTCTGACATCCTTCAATAGGCATGTATTCTCATTCTACATCTTAACCCAAAAGGATATTTTTCCAACTATATTGCAAGGCTCACCATCACCAAGAAAAACATTCCCAAAATACCCTTGAACATAATCAACAAAATAATGCCCATGTGGAGTAGCATGGAAAGAAGCCCCTTAATCTAAAACCCAAGATTCAGCACTAATGTGTAAAGAAAGAATCAAAGCATCCTGACATACATTACCCGTTGCCACATTTGCCTCCTTGTTTTCTTCCTGTTGTTTCTTCTTGTCTCGAAGCTCCCAACAGTCCTTCTTTGCATGCCCATACTTTCCAGAGTGCCAACATAATATCTTGCTTTTGGATTTTGACATTTCCTAATCTTTAATTTTCCATGGCTTCCTATATTCTTCTATCTCCCTCTAGTTTCCATTTTCAAAGCATTCCCTGAAGTAGAAGATTCTCCAAAGCTATTTCTTTACATTTCCTAGCTTAGAATCACCCCTACAACATCCTCAAATCAACTTTGAGTTAGTTGGAATCTGATTGCTTACCATCATTACCAAGCTATTCTAACTCTTAGGTAAAGAGCACAAAATTAATAAATCTCTAACTTCTTCATCAAATTCTATTGTACCCGAAGCTAGCATATTTACAACCGTATTAAAATCATTTAAATTATCTGCTACCAAACCATTCTTAGACATCTTCATAGTAAACAAAATTTTCATTAAAAATATTTTGTTAGAGGCAGAGGGTTTTTCATACAACTTTCCTAATGCATCCATTGGTTCTTTTGTAGTCTTTTCCTTAAAAACATTAAATAATATTAAAGATGCAAGACACATCCAAATTTTCCCAAGTTTCTTCCTATCAAATAAATCCCATTCTCCATCTGTCATGCTCAAGAATTTTTTTCACCTTATCAGACAATAGAACATAAAGATCCTTCTGATAAAGGAAATCTTCCATCTGCATCTTCCAAAGACTAAAAATTTTTCCCATTGAATTTATTAACCCTTGATCTTTCATCATCTGTCATAGCTCCCACTCAAGATAAAACTTTCCATGTGATTCAAAACTTAGCAAACCAAACTAGGATCTGATACCAATTGTTAGCAAATAAGGGATAAAATATGCAGAATAATCCCTCACAAAATCGCAACAATAGAAACTAATATGCAGAAAATATTACAGATCTCAAATAAAAGTGTAGAATAATAATAACACAACACAAAGAGACAGTATTTAATGTGGTTCACCCAATTTGAGATATGTCCAGCAATAATCACTTGCTCATATTTTATTACAAGCCACCGCTCTCTCAATACAATACCCAGATCTGTTTGGAGCTATGCTCAACAAACTCTACAGAATTCACACCCAAATTCGAAACACATCTACAATGTTACATTAACCCTACCATATGCACAAAACCACATAAGTAGACAATTGTTTAAGTATTTTTACAAAATAGTGGGTGTCAAAACCATGGGCCAAAATTGTCCCATACATCTATGGGTCAAAAATCCTACCCATATGAGAAAAAGCACATTTCCCGGTATATTGGGCACATTTTATTTCAAGGCCAAAAACTAATTGAGGACTATGCCCCCTAACCCCTGTGAGACAACTGTGTAAAGTTTACAATACTCTTAATGTATAGTCTTTAACACTTTCACACATGAAAACAGGCTCCACAACTTAACATGTCAAATAATCCTTCAAGAAACACAAGGCCTTTGGGAATCTTATTTCCCTTTAGCTATAGAACTTCTCCATTGATTTCTTGTTGTGAGTCAGAGAAAAATTCATGGAAAGATGATTCATAACCCTCAAAATAAATCTCATCAAAATTATCAAACTTTTCAAGAAGATTCAATATTTGTTAGTCATCATTGAAGACCTATTTATGTGAAAATTTATCAGGGATGTTGGGTCGATAGAATATATCAATAGTATATTTATCCTCCTTGATCTTCAAATGAGGAATAATTAATGAAGTAGACATTGTAAGGGAATCTACCTTATCATTTTGATCTCCTGGCACTACCTTGATTGAAAAAGTGTTAAAATATTCAATACAGTCCTAAACCCTATTTTTGTAATGTTTCAAATGATCATTCTTTACTTGATTGGCATTCTTAACTTGATTTAAAATGATCTCTACATATCTATGTGCTTTTAGAGTCTTTATCCCTTTCTCTTTCGACATATTTAATCATAATAAAAACTCTTCTTACTCGGCGTTGTTATTAGTATTATCAAATTACAATTTGAATGAGAAAGGAAAAATTTCAAACTTGGGAGAAACTAATACCACACTAGCACCAGGCCCAGAAGTAAATAAAATACCATCAAACTCTAAATTCCATATCACGTTGGGATCCGCATCTATGACAGAAATGGAAGTGAAATCCTAGTCTGAGGTCATGAATTAGTTCCCTAAACCAGCATCTTCAAAACTGATTTGAGCTTTAGGATCATCATACTTGGTGACTAGGTATTTCTCTTGAGATTCGGGTTCAATAACATGCATGGTTCCATTGACTAGTATTTTGGCCTTCGTCCAATCCATATGAATCTCTCCACCCAGATCCTTGCAAAAGCCTCTCCCAAGCAAGATATCATAAGTTTCTAGAATATCTGTGGCTAGAATAGTTATCTTGACCCTATTCTCTGGAAATACGGAAAACACGAACTATGTATCCTTAATTTGACTGATCAGTGGGAAATGATTATTTTCCATGGAGTAACAATGTCCAAATAGTTTTATGGGAGTGAGTCCTAGAGCATGAGCCATCTTTGCAGGCATAACATTATTTAAAGCCCCATAATCAATGATGCAATTACTGAGTTTGAAATCATTTATGAGAAAGGATAAATAAAATGGCTCAATATTCCCAGAGGAAGAGGTTGATGCCATATTATTTTGAGATAAAGGATGAAAAATATTGGGGAGGAGTCCTTTTGATGTAACATTAGATGGTATGGTGGTCTTGCTTCTAATAAACTTGGTGATCCTTTCAATTTTCTCTAGATTGGACTATAGGTATTCTAGTTCAAACATTTGAATCTTTGTTCTTTTAGCATGATCAATGATATCAAAATTAGTGTAGGAAGGGAAAATCGAAGGCACAGATCCTTCAATATTTACTTGTGGATTTGGGGAACTGGTCTTAGGAACAACAAAAAGAGGAGGGTTAGTCGTAGTGGTAAATTTCTTCGTAGTTGGTTTCTCCTTTGATTTCTCAAGTAGAGGATTCCCCCTTTTGGCAATAATTATCACATTTTATTTCTCTTTAGGTTTCTCCACCTCTTTCCTTGAATTTTGAGATCAAGTAAAAATAGCAAAATATTGACCACTAGCCTCGTAAGAATTTTCTTCATATTCCAAATACCCAATGTTGGATTCGCCAACTGAATCATCATACGACTCATCAATGTAACAAGAAACTTCGAAGGCATCATTGGCCTCATCGTTTACTTCATTTGCAGTAACATGAGGTGCTTCAATGGCCAATCTAGGTTGTGTGGGTGGGAAACAATTCCTATCTCTCATGAGAGCACCATTGTTATTATTAAAGTTCCTCCTAGGGATATCCCTATAAGGGACATTTACCGGATGCTAAGACATTTGTTTCTTTAGATTCACTAAATCATTAGCCATTCTCTATATCATAGGATCTATGGTACCTTGAGAGGTACTTTGATTTTTGTATTTGGAGGAGTCCCTTATGATCTTCCCTGTCACGATAAGATCATCCTAAATTTCATTTTTTATTTATTGCAAAATGATCAAATCAGTAATATTAGACCTCCTCAGCAAGAAACTTACTTTTGAAAGTTGTGCATTGAAAAAGAAGCACTTTTGATTTTCAAGTGTGGGAGCTGCACGTTTTTGGGATTTTATGAATATGCTTATTGAAATTCGCCATGAAATCATGCATAGGCTCATGTGGTTATTTATTTATATGTGTGAGATGAGCTAACAATGTATGTGAATATTCTATGAGTTTGAATCTGGGCTCAAACTGTGTTCTCATAGTAGCCCAGTTGGTAATACATGCAGATGGAAGATGGTAGAACCATTCCACATCAGTTCCTTGGAGTGTCTCAATGAGTAGCCAAATATATAAATCTTCATGAGCCACTCCTAGAACTCCACAAGCTACAAAAATGTAGCTATGTGTTCATCTGGGTGTTGGTTTCCATCACCATTGAACTTCAGGAAATTCCTACGAGATCCATGTGGTAATTGATGCAGCGGAAGGAACCAATGCAAGATGACCAATAGTTGGACCCCAAGGAACCGGAGCTTGTGGTGGTTGTTTTTCATCAATACTTTTGAAGGTGGTATGTGCAGAAATCTAGGTATTTCTCAAGAATAATGCTCTACAAATTATTGAGGTGTCTGTTTCTTGCATAGAACAATTCCAACGCACAAGTGATGAACTACTAGCACGTCTCGAAGAACATCTTTCTGGTGTAAAATTAAAATTATGTTGTTGCAGAAAATCAAATAAGGGATCAATTTCACCTCCTTCTCATCTTGCATGAGTATATGTCCTTCTTTTCTAGCTTTACTCTGGAAATAAACAATAAAACAAAAGCAAATACGGATTCACCAATAGTATAATAGGATTTTTCTTTCTTATCCGTAATCCCTAGTAGAGTCACCAAAAAATGTTGGTTGGATAGTTTGTTAAAGGCAAAATTTGAGGTTCAACCATAGTACATGGGACAAATTCCCTACTAAAATAAAGGGGAGGAACCCTATTTAGTACTAATCTAAACTACACTAGAAGATATGTACAATATTTACACTACTCTAACCATCAGGTATGGGATCTCATCCCAGTAGATGTGTTCTTATTAGAAGGGAATATGAATAAGGAGAAGGAAAGAAGAGATGAGGAAGTTTATTGGAATATGAAAAGAATAGATAGGAATGTTCTTTCTCTAAAGAAAATGTAGATCAAAAAATAATCACACACAATTAAATTGTATTAAAATGTTGAAGATTTGATGAACTAGATATTAAATCAAAGAACAATTTAGTGCATCAGAACATAAGAACAATACCTCAAATGTAAAATATATTCCCACAACACAAAGTTTGTAATAGATATCTTCAATATTCTTCAATGATAAAAATAAAACACAAATTCTTTCTCCTTCTTCCAAATCTAAGCTCTATGTCATACCAAAGCTCTCCCACCCTTTGCAATGCCACAACATTTCACATTTATAGAGAAGGGAGGGAGAAAAATAAGGAAACAATTGGAACAACATACTAAAAATAGTAAATATGAATAATGAGTTCATTTGACTGGTTCTTGCACAAGGACCCAATCAAACTTGCATATTCAAAGTATGTCTCAACATTTTTGAAAAAGACATGTGTTGAAAGTAAAATAAAAATGACATGATAATTCCATCACTCGGACTTGTCTTATTCTTCCTCATGTTTACCCTACCTAAATCAGAATTCTTGTAACTTCTGGATCATTGCAGGGTATTCTTCCTCATCTGGTCCATAGGAGTAATGATTTAGTACCTCGCAGGTTTCATATATTTTCAATACTCCCTGGGAGCTTCTGGTATTTCTAAATAAATTTAGCCAAGTTTCTAAGAACACTCTCATAAAGAGTAATCTTATCAACAGCTTCCAAACCAAATTCATCTCCTGCTTCAGATTCTTTCTCAACCATCTCCTAAAATACCTTGAATAGATGATCCACAGGAAAAATATTCAAACCATCATCTAAAAATTTCACAACGATTTTTGACAATTCATTACCGATGTCATTGGTGGCATCGACCGCTTCCTCTCTATATTTCTAGAGCTTAATACAAGCCTCTTGATGGATCTTGATCCAGAATTCAATTGCCTTGCAAGACTCGAAATCTTCCACAACTCCTTCTTTAATCAAGATCTCTAATTGGATTGTTTTAATCTCACTGAGATCTTCCAAATTCAAATCCGAATTACCATTCTCTTCTAGAAGTTCCCCATTCAGTTTATCAACCTCTTTCTTGGCCTTTTCCAATGCATTGTACATGTTTAACACATCATTAATTACCATATTTATCTAAATGAGGATACATTGAATCCTATCATCCACCGCTCTACCTTTTCAATTGATTTTCTCCATTGTGGGTACAGAGGAGAAATCAAAATGGATTGGAGTAGGAATAGGAGATGAGATCTAGATTAGCTTAGGATTGGAGACCTATAGCAATACATCTTTCAATTTTTCACCCCTTACTTTCAGTTCGTCTTTGGAGGCCTTAATTTCTCTGATTTTTTGCAAATGTTATCCATAACAACCTATGCATTTTGTTGAGTGTCTTCAGTGGTGACCTTTCTGAGATCTACTTTTTTCATTTGATTTTCTATATCCATAATGTATTCTTTGGTTTTATCCACACTAGGCATGAAAATCTCTACAAACCTTTGACCATATGCATCAACAAATATACATGAGATAGCCTTAGGTTTCTTGGTTTATCTAGAAGGTGCTGACTTTCGAGAACTGAAATTGAAATCCTTGGGAGGAATAAGTGTTTTTTCTCTTCTTTGGAGTCTGACCGGTTATCCTAGAGGGAACTAAAGAGGAATGTGCCTTTGGAGAAGTAGTTGTAATCATAAGTGTGGAACATGGAGGAGTGAGCAAAGTAGTGACCAGAGACGACGGGGTGGAAAGAATGGTGATCACGATGGCAGGAGATAATGATGGAGGAGGGTCAATGGAAACTGGAATACCATAAATAATTGGTGGAAATCCCATAGTTAATCATATTCCAATTGAAAGATGGGATAAGGATGAAAAAACTCTTTCCATGGAAGATACAAGAGCTGATGAAGGGGATAGAGGAGAGGAAGGAGAAGAAAAAGCAGCAAATGTAGATGTTATCAGGATCTGTAGGGTAGAATGCGGAGGAGAAGAAAGATTATGAGGAGGAAATGAAACAGGATAGGACACTTGATTTGTAACATGAATAGAGGAAGTTTCAAGGGGAGAATAGGGATTATATTGATCAACTACAATGCTCACTAGTGTTTTCTTGACATGTGAATGAGAAGGAGAATCAAGCACCATAACTGATGAAGTAGTAATACCAGAAGATGGAGGGTGAGACTTAACTCCACTCCTAACAAACTTTACCTTTACCTTTTTATGTGGGATTACACCTTTATCCTTTTCCCCATGAGAAGAAACCACTTCTGACGCGGATGTGACAGGAAGTTTCAGGAAGCTAGAATATTTTGGCTGGATGTCCCATGAATATAACCATACATTGGTGTGAATGATGGTTTGAGTGGCCTTGTCTTGGATATATGTTGATTCTTTGATGGACCAATAAACGAGATGGAATCTTGCATTATATCCTTCCATTTGTTTGTACATATATTCTACAACATTCTCGTTGTCAACCGCATCCTCAGAAACATCAGCAAGATCCAACATTCTGATTTCATCCAAGTTTAATTTGTTATTTTCCTTTCACCTTATTATTACCTTATCCCTTTAATAGATCCAAATATCTTCAAGGTCTGAAACATGAAGTTCCAGAGTTCCATGGGCCTTTAAAACACCTCGATAATCAAAACATGGTCTTTGGCAGCATGTTATTCTTGAGCTTATCTTGCATTTCAAAGGCCATGTTTTTGGCTTTGATAATGGAAGAACAAGTATATATTCTGATAGATATAGGAAATCAAAGTGCAGCCTTGTGTTTTCTCTGTTGGAACTTGTGAAAATCCAAGATTTTACTAACCAATTCCATGAGCATCCACTTATCACTTGGATACCTAGAAAGGCGTATGGGTAATCCCTGAAACACTACAACTCACAGATATGTGAATTTCCATAACTCTAAAAAGATGGAAACCCATTTTTTCACTGCATTTCATGCGGCATCTAAAACCCTTCACTTTGAAATATCAAGTTCCAATCTACATATTTTCTCATAGAAGAAAGTTTCATTAACCCTCTAAAATGTGCTTCACTTCCCTTCAGGTACAATTGAGGATAAAACTTGTAAATGTGATCAGAGGACCTATTGCATGTTGGACCAAACCCATGATAATTCCTTATTCCCATTGCAGCATAAGTAACATATGACATCATGTAAAACTTACCTGTAGTTAAGACTTCTTTCAGTTAAGAGTCAGTAGTGTCACTAATAAACGTTCCCCAATCAAAGAATTGTTCATTATTCATGAACTTCCTTGGCATTAAAGATCTCGATAACTCTTCTAAGAAGTGTGATGATGTCACTAATTTCCAATATAAAGTTACTCCTAGAAACTATTTTTGGGAACCTAGACACATAAGGCTTAGGCTTAATCAGGTACTTTTTGTTGACATATTTGACCTAATTATCCAGTTCATTATCCTAAGCTAGCTGAGTTGGTTGAGGATTTTTCCTGACATATTCAACAAATTTGGGAAGCTTTATAGGTTCATCAAAGTAATCAGTATCTAATTCGATAACCACTTCACCTATTTGATTTTAGAAAAACCTTGTGTTTGAGTCGTAATGGTTAGAACATACAAGAATAAATGCATGACATTACAAAGAAAGTGGGAAAAAAACAACCATGGGTAGCACGTTTGCATAGAGATACTATATCCATGACATCTGTGAAGAACAACCAGCTCCAGAATTCATCCATGTCAACATGCCCTAACTCTTTATCTCTGATATCAAAATTTGAGTCAATACAAAAGGATGTATGTTGGGCCCCATAATATTGGCTAAGTACAAGAAGGCGTGTGGGAGCGCAGGACCAATTGAAGAAGGTTGCGTGGGTAGAAGGTACAAAGGGAAGGGTTCTAGCATGGTTTTATAGAACACACGGCGCTCACGCAAGGTAGGACAGGTTTTGGACTTAGCCATATTCGGCGTCCCAAGAAGCACAAAAGAAAATCATGACCCATCTAGCATGCAGAGTAAATAAAGTGCCAGCCTGGCGACTATAGGATCAAAAAGGGAATATTCCATGCATGTGATGGAAGGTTCCAAAAGAACATCATTACACAGAGTGGAGATCTTTGATCAAAGGAGGCCTGATCCATTGGAGGACCACCTGGACACTTGGCAGCTGCTTTATTACCTCAGAAGGCATGGTGGTGAAGGTAGGAAAGCTATATATTGAGGTGCGCATGTAGAAAAAAGATATACATGGAGTCATCTTGAGAGAACAGAGGTACTGGAAAGGGGGAAAATCTCTATAGAGAACTTATGGAGAATTCTATGGGTTGGGATTAGGAAAATATAGGAGTGATAGCATATTTAGAGAGATGGGTCTGTATTCATCTTTATAGTATGTTGGGCATAGTATAGTTCGAATGCATGACTTGGCTCTGCTTTGTTATATAAGGGTTTGTTATGACTTCAAGGGATGTAATGTGATTACTGGACTCATCATTATGAATATAAGACTCTGTTATGAATCATATATGTGTTCATGAGTATAATCCTTGTGCATTTCCTGTATGTAAGAATCATTTCTATATGTTGTTGGTTATTTCTCTTCTATGGATGCATTGATGTAATAACTCATTCTAGGTTCTCAGGATGTTGCACGGTTCTTTTCTATTCTTTTACACTTGATTATCTATCATAAAATAATGTATTCTCACAAGACTCATATAAAGGAGAGACTTGGTTCCCATGCGTGCCTCGGGTGAGTGCCCAATGCCCGTTAGGTGATAGGCTAGAATGCATGGGATTTTACTGTTAATCTAAGGGTATAAAAAATGACTACATCTTGGTTCCATTGCTGGGACCTCTTTTCAAATTTGTTGTGAGAAATGGCATACATCTTAGTCCATGTGATGTGTGATGATAGAATGTTTGACTTTGGGAAGTGTTGAAGCATGGTTCAAGAGCACAAAAGATGAGTTTTTTGAAAGATTCAACATTGGACCTGAGTTCAATGCGCGTAGATGGGTAGAAGAGAACCTATATTATGCATTGTATGAGACATTATTTTGTTGTTTCCCAGTAGAACTATATGAATGGATTTCAACATATGCATCTAGATCAAGCTGGTACTATAGGTCACCCATATGGACCCAAGATGATTATTAGAGGCTGCAAGATGCAGATCTGACTTGGACGTGTGTTGTTGATCACTGGTGGAAAAGAGTGTTTACCAGTTATACTCTAGAATACACTATTTCTACATATTCTTACCCAGAAATTGTTGAGTTCAAGTTTATAAGGGAGCCTAGAGGATCATTTTTACGTGTTATTCCTTTGGCTATGAAGATCTTTTCCATTACCTTTAGTTTAGAGGCATTTCCCATGGCCGAATAAGCTTCTCTAAGTAATGGGAGAGGAAGCTACGGTGGAGGAAGATGGAGGACATTGCGGCTGAAAAGGAAAGGGAGGAGAAATGACTCAAGTATAGTGAACCTTGTGACAGGGAGATGACTAGACAACGTGAGGTTACAAGTGTGATGGATATATAGAGGTAGACATTGTGGGAAGGAGTTGAGGTTCACGTGGAGGACATGGAACCTGAGAATTATATGCTACCCCATCTTGGCAAGCATGGGAGAGAGGCCCCTTCATCTTCTGATGATAGTTTGTCGTATGGAGAAAGGAGAGCTATCAGCAAACATCTGAACCCACCTGACGACCAACCCCTGGCGCTTGGTTTTCCAGATCAAGGGAGAATTATTGTTAACATCGGTGGGAGTAACCGATCTACACCTAGGAGATATAATTTCTCATTTGGAAAATTCATGGTTACGCATACCATTCTGGTATTTGGAGGAATTTTTGGACAAGGTACAACTACGCAAGGTTTGAGTATCACATCTAGAAGTGGCACGGGACACAAAACTGGCAGTGGAACAATATCACAAACCATCGGCACATAATTTAGTGGGACGTTGAGAACACTAGGCGTGACCACTTCAGGCCATTTTTCGGCTGCAAGGGTGAATCTGGTGGTATAGGGGCTAGATGACCTGGTAGACCTAGTGGATCTAGAGGATCTTGTGGGTTAGGAGGAACGGGACTTGGTGGATACAGTGGACCTAGTGGATCCAGTGGATCTGGTGGAGGAGGAAACACCAGAGGAAACTAAGGCTCTAGATCAGGAGGAAAATGGCCTCAACCACCTCCACAAGTATTTTTTGAGATGACTTTACACTTAATAGACTATAAGGGTATTGAAGATGTTGTAGATCATGTGCACAAGTGTGAATTACTATGGCGCGCGGAATGGATCACTACCCCAAAGTAGAAGGCAAGTCATTTTTTAACAACATTGCAAGTACGTGTGCATAGTTGGTATAAGAAGTATGAGCCCCCATCAAATGGTGGTAGACTACACCATATTAAAGAATGCCTTCCTAAGAGAGTTTCATATCCCTTAGTTTTAGTAAAAGAGCATCGGTTATTTGAAGGATATCCAACAGGGAATGGAAGAGAGTGTGTGGGAGTATGATGCACATTTCAAGACTCTCTTGTCTAAACTATCCTATGACATTCATCCTTATCCACATGCTCAATGGTTTGTTGGAGGATTGATAACACCATTTAGAAGGGATCTGTCACACAAAACTTTCACAGACCCGTGCGAGGCATTAGAAGCTCCCCTGTGCATTGAGGCTGTTGGGAACGTGGATACTAGTGTTAGTCATTTTATGGAGGCTCAAATTACTGTAATGGCCAAGCAGTTGGAAAATTTATCTCCAAACTCAACACATGAGGTTCATAGTGTGCTTTGGTGTATAGATTGTGAAGTGGAAGGGAAATCAAAGGATAGTTTCCCTCAAAATTCGATACATGGTATGGCAGTAGACTGTGAGATCCATAGGGATCATGATGCAAGTATATGCCATCTACTCTAGCACACAATCCGTAAAAATGTTTCTTGCTATTACAATATATGTAACTCTATGACCCATGATACCAAGGATTACAGACTGATTGATCAGATCCATGATGTTATTAATCTTGGTGTGCACCAAACTAGTCTTACAAGTAGTTCCAAGGATGATGACCATCATTATGAAGGGCGTGTAGATGGAGGAGCGCACGGAAGAGGTTTTTGTGGAGGATTTCATGGTTGCAGTAACCGCGGCGGAGGACGAAGTGAATTCCTACAATGAACCTGTTATAATTATGGATCTATAAATCATTACAAATGTGGGTGTCCTCATCTTTTACAATGCTCATGGTGTAGAAAGAAACATAAGTATGAATATCTTCCAAAGATTTATGAGCATATGAACCAGCACCATAGGAAAGACAAAGGCACTAGGATGGTGAGCATCAAGAAATCCAATTCATAATAGATGCCAAGAGTGACACATGATTCCCGAACTAGAACATGTACTGGTGACGATGCAAGAAGAGGCCGTGTCAGCCAGGGAGATGTCAAGACAAAGGACACTAGTTTCAAGAGAGGAAGTGGTACATGGAAATTATCCAGACCCTAATCATCAGAAGGATGTGTATCAAGAGACTATGGACGTAATTCAAAGTTTGTAAGGGGAGATCCAATGTCTAAAGGAGCAATCAAAGCAGTTGGAGCGAAAGAAGAATGTTGAGGCTCTAAAGGATGATCTAGATGAGGTCAAGGAAGTATGTAGGATGTTAAGGAAAGAGAATATTACTCCCTTGCTAGGAGAATGGATGAGGGAGAAGGTACCATGTGCCAGAATAGAGCATGAAAGGTAGGTTTTGCATGCAAACCTCCTCACATCCTTGACTATGATAAGGAGATTACTTTGAATGTGGTTGTTGATGGATGGCTTTTGAGTAGTATCTTTATCAACACAGGATCAGAGGTCAATGTTCTTACCTTAGATGTTTGGAATCAAATGGGAAGGCCCGCATTACAACCATCTTCGAATGTGTTGTATATGGAAAACAAGACTAAGGTAATGCCCATTGGAGTCCTAAAGGATGCAGTTATCACCATTCAAGGGGCCAAGTTCACTGGAGAATTTGAATTCTTAGCACATGTCGAGGCATAAAACTTTCCAGCATTGCTTGGATAACCATGGTGTTACAAGAACAATTCTATCATACAATTCAACAAGGGGTATATAAAATTTGAGAACAAGGAATAAAGGGTGATTATCCCTTTAATAGATGGGAAGTCAGCTCCCTATACTAAGCCCTTATGAGAATTATTCCTTGATAGTATCTATGTGTGCTACATTAGAGATCTAGAGATAATTCATCCCACAAAGGGAGTTATCTAGTTTGAAGATTCTCATTCCTTGAATGATACCACTAGTATGGCATGTGACAATTGGGCGCATGGGACTTATGAGT
Source organism: Taxus chinensis (assembly GCA_019776745.2). Lineage (NCBI taxonomy): Eukaryota > Viridiplantae > Streptophyta > Pinopsida > Cupressales > Taxaceae > Taxus > Taxus chinensis. Next base: position 184,037,971 of record CM034149.1, read on the forward strand.
TGATTGGATGATAGTTGAGAGTATTTCTAACAAGGGTAATGAAGGCACACTCAGTCAATCACCTAGGAAGGAAGAATTTTCCAAGTTATTTTGGAGGAGAATACCCTCAAATTTTCTTGCAAGAAATGGAGGCTCAGTGGAAGAATGAGGACGAGAGAAGGGGGATGCTCAATTATATCCTGCTCGGAACTACAATGCACTGGTGGGCTACACATCAGGAGAACCTCCTAGAGTGGTGCAAGGTAAGAATCACATTTTTTCTAAGGTTCTCCAAGAGCAACGTGCCCACTGTCATACAAGACTACCATGGTAAAGAGACCACCTCATTTCATATCCAAGCATGTAAGAAAGCCTGGATGGGAAGTCTAGAAGCGTTACCACCTTCATTATGGGTGCATAAGTTGTATTCCACCTTACAATTCTATGTGCGCGCATGGTATATTCATTCGGAGATGAGCTAACAAACAGGTAATTGGCCAGAGTTGGCGGCTGATCTCATTAGAGATTTCAAGTATAGGAGTACAAAGCCATTAATGGATAAGGCATTGCAATTAATCAAGCGCCTTACAATGGGAGATAGTGTTATGGTAGAGGATAGGCTACTGGAGTTGTTGGGTGAGCCTTAATTAGAGGCGCTCCTCAATGAAGAAGAATCAGAGGAAGTACATCTTTAGCGCGCGTGCATGGAAAAAGAAAAAGGAAAAATGGTCTATGTAGTAGATGGTGAAGAGATGGAAACTTTGGATGTTAACCATTCTAAAGGTATGTGTGAAGTCATAGACAATGCTAATGATCAAACATGCGCCTACCATGAGCCCTTGAAAACAAATAAGGTTAACATTGGGACAGAGATAGAACCTAAGGAAGCTATCATTGGGGACTATTGGTCAGAAAAAGAAGTTTCAAAGGTCATTGATCTGTTTTGGGAGTTCCAGGATTTATTCCCTCGCGGGTATCATGAACTTAAAGGCATCCAGCATTCCTTAGGGGAGATGAAGATCAAGTTGAAGTAAGGTGCATTCCTGATTAGGAAGAGGCCTTATCCGATGAATCCAAATTTGTGCGTATGGGTCAAGAAAGAAATAGACAAGATGATAGCATCTGGTATCATTGAGGTAGTGGAAGAATCTGAATTGATAAGCCCAATGGTTATTAGTATTAAGAAGGATGGGAGGATAAGAATTTGTGTTGACCACAGGGATCTAAATGCAGTATACATCATCGATCCTTTCACAACCCCCTTTACTGAAGAAATTTTGGAAGGAGTAGCTTGGTGCAAAGTCTACTCTTTCACAGATGGGTTCTGAGGGTATCACCAAGTCAAGATCGCAAAGGAAGACTAGAGGAAGACAACTTTTGCCACTGAATGGGGCATTTTTGCATACATGGTTATGCCTTTTGGATTGAAGAATGTGCCTTATGTGTTCTCGCACATTGTGGTACAAGAATTTCTTGATTTCATCCATAAATTTCTTCAAGTTTACCTCGATGACTGGACTGTGTATGGGTTGGTGAAAGACCATTGTGACAATTTGAGGCTAATGTTTGAGAGATATCAGCAATTAAGTATATCCCTCAACATTAAGAAATGTGTCTTTGTTACTCCATTTAGAACCCTCTTAGGACACATTATATGCAAAAAAGGCTTACTAGTAGATCCCGCCAAAGTTACAGTTATTGTGGGATTAGAGGAGCCTACTAGTCAAAGCACGGTGCATGGATTCCTTGGGTATATGAGGTACTACATGAAATTCATCAAGGGTTATGCCAATATTACCGTGCCTTTGGAGGAATTGCTAAAACATAAGAGTGCCTTTCATTGGGGAGAGGTGCATCAGAAGGCATTTAACACTTTGAAGGATAGGCTTGTCATGACGCCCATACGACATTTTCCTTCTTAGGATAAGCCTTTCCATGTGCACGTTGATGCCTCAGAGATAGCTATGTGGGAAGTACTAGCACAACCTGGTGAGGGAATTGTTGATCATCCCTTGTGCTATGCAAGTAGAAATTTAACACCAACAGAAAAAAAATGACACCACTACTGAGCGCAAAGCATTGTCTATGATCTATGCGTTGCATAACTTCAAGTAGTATCTGTTGGCAACACCATTTATTTTCTACACGGACCACATGGAATTAAAATACTTAGTCAATAATCCCGTTCTACAAGGGCACATATGTCGTTGGGTCCTATTATTCCAAGAGTTTGAGTTCATAATGGTTGTAAAACAAGGAAAAAGTAATTCAGGACCTGACCACTTATCAAGAATCAACTCAAGGAATGATGCGCAAAGCATTGAGGACACCATGTCAGACACACAACTATTTAAGTTACAGTGCACGCCCTCAAACTTGGAAGATATCATAGTGTTCTTAAAAATAGGTGTGGCACCGGAAGGGATGAAGGCTCTTGAGATAAAGCAATTAGAAATATGTGTTACACCCTACATGTTGATTAGTGGAGACCTGTATAAGTTAGGTCATGATGAGATTCTATGCCAATGCGTATTGGAACATGAGTGCGTGGAAATTATGGAGGAATTGCATGGTGGGATTGCAAGAGGACACTATGCAAGAAATGCTACCATGCAGAAGATTCTACTTATAGGGATTTGTTGGGAAACCATCTACCAGGATTGTATTGAGTTTTGAAAGGCCTGTGACCATTGCCAACACCTTGGCAAACCTGGAAAGAGAGATGAAATGCCCTTGCAACCAATAGCTAGTGCTGAACCATTTGAAAAATGGGAAATCAACTTTATAGGGCCAATTTCGTAGCCGCGCGAAGGACTGATTCGTGGTATATCATTACTTGCACTGATTACTTGACATGATGGGCAGAGGTAACACCTATAAAGGATTACACCGCAGCAATAGCTAATAGATTTTTATTGGAGAACATAATCAGCATGTATGGTTGTCCTTTAAGCTTAACAAATGATAGAGGTACACACTTTCTCAATGAAACGATCTGGATTCTGTTAGCAGAATTTATGTTGGCCCATCACAAGACTACCCCCTATCACCCTCAAGAAAATGAAACTGCTAAGGAATTTTAAAAAATACTAAAACACACGTTGACTAATATCTGTGACATTGGAAGACAAGATTGGGATGACAAAGTATCAGTCATTCTATGGGCATACAAGACAACCTACAAGAGGTTGAACAAGGCCACACTATTTCAATTGGTGTTTGGCATGGAGGCTATTTTTCTAGTTGAATTCATGTTAACATCGTTGTGTATAGTGCACACAGGAGGGTTAGCTGATGAGAAAGAACTGGAAGAAAGGATTGATAAATTGATTTAGTTATACGAAAGGAGATCACTTACTAGATAGAGTCAGAAGACAGAAAAAGCAAGACAAAAATCATGACATGATCATCATATCAAGAACAAGAAGTTTGAGGTTGGGTAGATGGTGTTGTTATATGATTCCAAGTATTTTCACCATAATGGGAAGTTGAAATTCCATTCGTTGGGACCTTACATCATCTCGTACATTCTTGAATCAAGAACTTACCAATTACAAGCGCTAGATGGGACGAGATTACCAAGTCATTTCAATGGGAGTAGGTTGAAGCCCTACTGCTATGCCCTTAACCTATTGCTTGTATTAGGATATGAGTACCCGACTTGTGGCTTACCATATCATTTATACTTTCTCATGCTTAATAGGTTGGCCTTGGTGATGGCCATAGCATATGAATATTATATATAGGGGATTGTAGGTAGTAGTTCATTATCATTTGAGCATTTGAGTCTTATTATATGGTTTGGAGGTTGCCCCCTTGAAGTGGCGAAGCTATTCTAATTGCATATTGAGATCATTATTCTAAAATATTGTGTTATTTAGCGTTTTATTGTTGCTCATAATCTAAATTATACAAGTAATTCCATTACAAGTGGTATCAGAGCTACAATCTGGGCCAAAATTAGGGTAAAACCCCAATTTTTTGTTTCCACCATATATTGCGAACAAGAGCGAATTGGTGGGAGATATTTTTACCAGAGTTTCAAAACATTTCAAGTAAGGTTCCCTGAAAATTTTAGAATTTTGTGATTTATTTTTCAAAAGTTATTACAAATTTATGGTTTTTCATAAAATCGCTCCCTAGGGTACAAATTGTGGAATGTTTTCAAGTTCTTTACATTTTTGGAAATCTCTCAAAAAATAGTATTAGTATATTCTCTGTGTTTTTTCCTATTTGGTAGAATTTGTATCGAAAACTTAAACCCTAAAGTTTGACATCATGGTGGGGCCTTCCATGAGAGCAAAAAAGAATCCGGTTACTCCGGGTAAAACCCCAGATAAAGATGGGGTAGTGATTGAAGAGATGGAGTCAAAAGGGGTAAATACAGATTCCTTGGCACTAGGGTTTACCTCATTTGATCATAAGGTGAGCCAACTTGAGTATGAGCTATAAAATGTATAATCTGAGATGGCCTTTAAAGGAGACATAGAACAAATCAATCAGCGGTTGGATGATATCATGCAACATGTAAAGGGTAAAATAGTATGGTCCAAATCCGCCCCATATCAACCAAGGAGGATCTTCAGTTCAAAATCATGGACAAAATAAGCATGTTGGATTGCTTTTCCATCCCAATTAGAATCCAACTTATTTACAACCACGGAACATGATGTCAAAAGTGGATATGTGCAAATTTGATGGTAAGGATCCCCTAAATTGGATAAATCAAATGGAGAACTTATTTGAGTTACATCAAACACCATCAGGACAAAAGGTGACATTAGCATTCCTTTATCTTGAAACAGACCAATTTATTTGGTATCGATGGTTATGTGCTCAGAGCTAGAAGAATGGTCTCACTGTCACTTGGATAGTTTTAAATGAGGAGTTGCAATTGCACTATAGTTCCATTGTTTCAAAGAACTACTTTAGTCAGTTAGAAAAGTTATGGCAAACAGGATCAGTCAAAGATTATGTGCATCAATGTGTGGAGAATATTCCAGAAGAGAATATGAATGACCTATTTCTTGGGGGTCTTAAGGACCACATCGAGCATGAGGTATGTATGTTTAATCCACTCAAGCTTTCTGATTCTATTATCATGGCACATCAAGCAAAGGAAAATTTTCTTTGTAGTAGGAGGCTGCCTTTCTTTAACACCAGAGACCGTAGTATCTTTTCCCCTTCATTTGCTAGGCCAATTAGACTGACTCCTCAACAAATGGAAGAAAAGAGATAAAAAGGATTATGTTTTAACTGTGATAGAAAATATGGACTGGGACGTAAATGTGCTGAGAAGAAGTTGTTCTATATTGACGAAGGTAATGAGGATGATGAGGAAGCTGCAATTATAGGAGAGGCTGAGGAACCATTAAACGATGAAGTAGAGGATCACCAACCGAAAATTTCTTGTCATGCATTGTCAAGTATTAGTACTCCTTAAACACTCAAGGTTATTGGCTATCTCAAAAAATATAAGGTGACGGTGTTGATTGACTCAAGGAGTACTCATAACTTCATAAATAGTAAGTTAGCTGCCCTCCTCAATTGTTTTATTTACCCAGCTCCAGAAATGCAAGTTATGATTGTGGATGGTGGGATAGTCAAGTGCACAGGAAAGTGCCATAGTATCAAGCTTTCCATGGGAGACTACATGTTAGACTCACCTATGTTTGTTATTTCTATGGGAGGGGCAGATATTGTTTTGGGTTTCTAATGGCTCACAACCTTAGGTACTATAGAGATGAATTTCCAAGAGTTGTTCATGTGATTTCATTCAGATGGAAGGACAATACAATTGAATGGGATGGTAGCTAAGTCTCCACAGATTTTTAGCTCTCATTAGATGTAGAAGGTTCTCATAAAAGGATTAGATGGATTTATAGCAAAGTTATTTTCCATAGAAGTACAAAATACAGAGTCTTCAATGCCACCCGATCTTCAGAAGATTGTTGATGCTCACTCATTTGTTTTTGATGCAATTCCAAAGGGACTACCACCAGTTAGGGATCATGATCATGTCATTCAGTTGATTCTAGGGAGCCAAACACCTAACATCAAACCATACAGATACCCATATTCCCAGAAAAGTGATATTGAGAAAATGGTTGAGGAAATGTTGAAGGCAAGTATCATCAGGCATAGCCAGAGTGCATATTCTTCACCAGTGGTCATGGTACGTAAGAAGGATGAAACATAAAGGATGTCTCTAGATTGCCGAGAACTCAACAAGTACACCATCAAAGATAAGTTTCCTATTCCAGTAATTGATTATTTACTTGATGAATTACATGGTGCTATTTATTTCACAAAAAAAGATCTTCGTTCGGGGTACCATCAAATTAGAATAAAAGATGAAGATGTTCATAAAACGGATTTCAGGACTCATGAAGGCCATTATGAGTTTTTGGTAATGCCTTTTGGTCTTACAAATGCGCCCTCAACCTTTCAAAGCTTGATGAACACTATTTTTAGGCCATTTTTAAGGAAATTTGTATTAGTTTTCTTTGATGACATATTGATTTACAATAAGACATGGGAAGAACACTTACAACATGTAAATAAAGTGTTGGAAGTTTTGGAGAAACATACTCTCTATGCCAATCTATCCAAATGTTCTTTTGGTGTACAAGAGGTAGAGTACTTGGGTCACATTGTATCCAATGAAGGCATCAAATTTGATCCTCAGAAGATCAAATCTATGGTGGAATGGCCAAGGCCCAAAACTCTCAAAAATCTTCGTGGGTTCCTAGGACTAACAGGGTACTACAAATGATTTGTGTGGGGATATGGTATTATAGAAACCCCACTCATTGCATTGCTAAAGAAGGATGCCTTCCATTGGTCAGACATAGCCACTAAATCCTTTGAGCAGTTGAAGGAAGCCATGTGCATCACCCCAGTTTTGGCTACTCCCAACTTCTCAAAAACCTTCATTGTTGAATGTGACGTTTCAGGATCAGGATTGGGAGAAGTTATAATGTAGGAAGGAAGACCAATTGCATTTGAGAGTCTCTAATTCAAAGGAAAAGATCTTCTCAAAATTTTCTATGAGAAAGAAATGATGGCTATTCGTCATGCGGTCAAGCAATGGAGGCCCTACCTCATGGGTAGACACTTCAAGGTAAAAACTGATCATAATAGTCTCAAATACTTTTTTGGAGCAAAGGTTATCATATGAGGAAAAACAAAAGTGGGTAACAAAAAAGTTTGGTTATGATTTTGAAATCATATACAAAAAGGGTAAAGAAAATGTAGTAGCTAATGCGTTGTCCAGAAGGGATACATCCGCAGATGTGTTACTATGTGGAATGTCCATGTTGATGGCCGATTGGGTGGATGAAGCAAGATTGGAATGGGATCAAGACAAGGATACACAAGCTCTAATACAAAATATCAAGCAAGGATCTACGACATCTAACAAATTTGAGTGGAAATTTAATGCCCTATGGTACAAGGACAGGTTATACTTGAGTAAAGATTTAGAGTTGAAGCATAAGATTCTTGCAGAGCTACATGCCTCACCTGTTGGAGGACACTCTAGGTTTTTGAAGACATATCATAGAATAAAAAGAGAATTATTTTGGGAAGGACTCAAGGGGGATGTACAAAAGTTTGTATCAAAGTATTTAGTGTGCCAATAAAACAAAGGGGAAACAATTAAGGCACCAGGTTTGTTGCAACCCTTACCAAGTCCTAGCCAGAGATGGAAGGAAGTCTCCATGGATTTCATCACCGAATTGCCTTATTTAGAGGGTAAGAATGTTATTTTCGTGATTTTGGATAGGCTCACAAAATATGCCCATTTTTTTATAGTTCAAAGGCTACATGGAACCCCAAAGATAATTGTAAGTGATCGTGATCCTATTTTCACAAGTAATTTTTTTAACGTAATTATTTTCATGTTTGGGTACTCAGCTAGCTCACAATTCATCTTATCATCCTCAAATTGATGGGAAAACAAAAGTGGTCAACAAATGCTTAGAGGGGTATCTACATTTTTTTGTATCAGATAAACAGGAAAGGTGGATTAAATGGCTACCACTTGCAGAATGGTGGTATAACACATCTTTTCATACCTCTTCTCAAATGACCCCATTTTTAGCATTAGATGGTTACCATCCACATTCTATCACTTCCTCCTTGAGGGTGCAAACTAAGGTCAGAGATGTTGAGGACAAAATTCAACATCAACAACATGTTTTGGCTAGTTTGAAGAAGAATTTAGCATTAGCACAAAATGGGATGAAACAAGAAGCAGATCAACACCGTAGTGAAAGAAATTTTGAAATTGGTGACTAGGTTTTTGTACTTCTCCATCCTTACAAACAGATGTCCCTAAAGCAACAGAAAAAGGACAAAAAACTTACTCCTAAATATTATGGCCCTTATCAGGTTCTACAGAAAATTGGCAGTGTTGCTTATAAACTAGAATTGCCTCTATCTTCACACATACACCCAATATTCCATGTTTCATGCCTGAAGAAGGTTATTGGACAAAAAATTGAAGCCCAGATAGAGTTACCAAAACTTGACAAGGAAGGAAGAATCATTTTGGATCCAGAGAAGATTATGTAAACACGTACTAAGAGGCTGAGAACCAGAGACATTAAGGAATATTTAATCAAGTGGAAGAATCTGAGCATAGAAGACACAACTTGGGAGGATGAAGGTTTTCTGCAACAACATCTAAGATTATTCAATGTTGAGGACAAGGTTGGTTTGAAGGGGAAGGGCATGATATGCCCTTAACCTATTGCTTGTATTAGGATATGAGTAGCCAACTTGTGGCTTACCATGTCATTTTATTATATCATTTATACTTTCTCATGCTTAATAGGTCAGCCTTGGTGATGGCCATAGCATATGAATAGTATATATAGGGGATTGTAGGTAGCAATTCATTATCATTTGAGCATTTGAGTCTTATTATATGGTTTGGAGGTTTCCCCCTCGAAGTGGCGAAGCTATTCTAATTGCATATTGAGATTATTATTCTGAAATATTGTGTTATTTGGTGTTCTATTGTTGCTCATAATCTAAATTATACAAGTAATTTCATTACACCTACTATAAATAAGCCTTCTTGGTGTTTGTAATAAGGAAGTATTGTCAGTTAGCTTATAATTTTCCTTTATGCTTTTCTTTTCTTGTGTTTCCCTTTCCCATTGCTTGTTCCTTTCTTTTTGTTTGATTTTCTGCCTTGTGTGCCAGTAACCACATTATTATTATTTTCCAAGGTTGTGTATGCCCAAAGGACAGTGCATCTGTTTTAGTGTGGGGTGGAGTAATGCAAAGCAAAGTATATGCCTGTAATACAAATTGAGTGGCCTAGTATAAGGAAGCGCTTAAGGTTGTGAAAGCACATGAGGAAATGGTGAATAATGAATTATGGTGTCTAGAAGGCAGTAACAAAGACCAAATACAAAGGATGAAGAGCGCAGGAACAACATGAGGTGGGCGAGGGAAAAAATCAGGTAAAGGACAGAAGAACTGCCTTTGGTGTTGTAGACGCGCGCGTAAGAGTCTTTGGTCAAATTATATTTTTGCGTGCCAGAAGGTTGTAGAAGGTTTTTCGCACATGATTGGGCATGTGCGTAAAGGAACTTAAAATCGGCTTAGTGGAAAAATCTACATTTAATGTTAAAGTACATTAGTAGGTGGCATAGCATTTATTACTGGAGGGAAGCAAAAACTATAAATATTATGTCGGCCAAGTCATTGTTCTACCTTGTTATTACAAAGTTGAAGCGCTCTTGTGAACTGTGTCATCTAGAGAAATTTGTGCAAAGAAAGAAAAATCCAAGAAATCTAAGAGTGTGACTAGAGTGGATCTGCAAACCAGGAGGAAGGAGTACACGGGCATGAGAGAAGGTTGTTTGTGGTGCATCATCTTATGGAAGGTTTTCCTAGTTAGGGTTTGGCAGCTAGGGCATGGAGATAGAAGGATTTATTCTAGGAGTTGAGCTTTGGAGTTGAGTTTGGAGTTAAGCAGAATAGCATAGCAGAGTAAGGAGTTCTTAGTTCATCTCGATAGAAAGCATGGCACCTACAAAGGTGACCATTTCACCAAAGAAACTAAAGGGAAAGTGCAAAGGTAAACAAACCACTGTCATCCCAAGCTCCAATGAAGAATGGTACGTAGAAATGCAATACCCACATGGAGTATTGTTAGGAAAGGAATGGGTGTCACATCTAAGACAAATGACTGTGAGTGATTATAACCATCACACGAGCACAACTAAGAAGGAAATGGCATTAGAGTTGGTATGTCCAGCTAACAAAAGGACACCAAATGGGATACCTATATACAGTGACAAGGTAAAATTCAAATTAGAGAAGGCGGGATTATTGCAATTGTATGAATTACCTTATTTTGGCAAGCTTGAGTGCCTTTATCAATGGTTGATTTCGTGCGTGCATGAGGATCACTTTTATTTTACAGGGTGTAAGATGCGGATAACACCACTGTTGATATCCAAGTTCACAGGCCTTATTTGTGAAGGAGAAAGTATAGATGATGATCTGAGCGAAAAGGAGGCTATCAAGGAGACAGTAGCAGTGTATGACTACAAGAAGGGTTCACGATACTTTGACATTGCAGAGATTCCAGACCCTATTATGAGGATGTTCACATGCTTGGTGACCAAGCTCAATGATCAAGAACTATGGATGCAAGTGAACAAGGCATGGCTAAATGTATGTCGAAAGATATCATAGGGAACCATCTATAACTTTTCTGCTTTCATCACGAATGAGATCATAAGCAGTGTGCAAGAGGGAGAGAAGATATTATTCGGCAACGTCCTCCTCACCATTGTCTTTTCAGAGATTAGAGTGCCAGATGGGCTCGAAATGTTTGTTTGCGAGTATCCATATGAGGATCCTTCACCCGAAAAAGGTTTGAAAAGTACACTTGTGAAACCATGATGGCCACTCACAAGGCGCGCCTAGAAAAGTGGTATAAATGAATGTGTGACGCATTCGGGGCAGAGTGGAGGATCCCAGAGCAGTTTCCTACGCTCGTGGATGGAGAATCATAATTTTTAGTTTACCAACATTTCTGCATTGGCATATTTACTTTGACAAATGGGACTAAGGGTCCATGGGCAAGTTTCCCTTCTCCTTCACCACACAATACTTCCAGATAGGGGTTAACAGGTTCAAGGAAGATAAAATACTAAGGTTTGACCTTAGTGAGGTGGACCAAGACCACTACGAGCTATGCCAAAAGCTCATGTATCCTAAAAATTATGTGTACGTGGAGAAGTATATCCCCCATGAAGTTCAAATGATGAAACCAATAACGTTGTCAATCACCAGAAGGGCTGCAGCAAGGACATACCTTCACATAAAACCTAATTTTGAGAAAGGAAAATATCTGGAGAAGGATGTCTCTAATCCAGAAGACCCCACAGGAAGAAAGAAGGTCATGCCAAAGAAGGAAGCACCAAGTGTACACACCGTAAAATCGGTGGGCGCACCTGAAATAGTCATGAAGCCTAGCACTTACATGTGGAGAAAAAATTCCCCTACCAAGGAAAAGACCCCAGAAGAAGAGGCATCATAGCATGAAGAGCACCTCACCCATGAAGAATCACCAATGAAGAGATCTCTTGTCGAGGAGAAGGAGAAAGAATAATCTCCTATACAGGAATACCTAATAAGGAAGAAGCAAAAGGTGACAGATGAGGCAAACTCAGAAGAGACGGAAAGTCTATATGCCTACATCGGCAACAAGGATGATGACGAGCCTGAGGGAGGTGAAGAACATCCAGTATATAATGTACATGACTCAGAGGAGGAAGGAGATGAGGAAATGTATGACAAGGAAGATGAGGGGAACAATGACGAGGAAGAAGCTAAGGCTCAAGGAAAAGAGGTGAGCGAATAAGTAAACATTAAAAACCAAAGAACCCCAAGCCTCACTAAGGAGTAAGTAGAGAAAGCTGTAGAGAGAGAAGTGGCTGGCATCATAAAGGAGCTGGTGGAACATGAGTTGGAGAGAAGCACGGATGAAATTATAAAGGAGTTGGAGGAAGAAAAAGTTGGGAAGGATTATGGCAACATGGGTGGAGATCCCAAATTGGCAGTAAGCTTCCCAAAATCTGTGCAAATAGGTGGGAAAGGCGTATTGGTGGCACAAGCGTAGGGAATGGGATACATTAATGATCCTATCAAAGTTCTACACATGTGCTTCCAGAGCACCGTACCAATAGAGAAACTCCTAGCTATGTCATTGTTTGATGAGGAAGGAGTGTACCCACGAACAAGAAATATGTTATCTTGGGCATTTGAGTCCCTCGTGGATGAACCAAAATTTGTAGTAAGTCAGAGAGCACTAATGAAGGTGCAAGAAACCATAGGAATAAATCCCTTGGTGAACGCTCAGCAGCTATCAGATGAACAGGTCTGTAATGTGCTTAACAAGGTTTTAATCAAAATTGAGGCCATAATGTTCAGGAGAAATTATAAAGTGAGATTCCTGGAAGAGGAATTGGAGAAGAAAAAGAAGGATCTCGTGGAAAAGAGCAAGGACCTAAAGCAAGAGGAGTTGATTAGTGCTCAGTTGAGGCATGAGATGAAAGAAGAAAAATCTAAGGTACGTGAAGTCTCCAAGAAGATGGAGATGATTACAAATGTCATTGTCTTGAAGCACCCCAACTTAGCGCTGCCCGATCAGAAGTATGAATCTTCCTTGTAGTGTTTGGAGGATCTGACTCGCATTCTCACAATGGAGAGGCAACCACTTGCTTTATATTCTGCAAAAGAGGTATACGCACGCCAAGAGAAAGAAAACAAGATGAAGTTTGTCAAGATTATGGCTCGATACACTAAGCTTCTTGCAAAGGTAAAGGCCATCACGCAAGTCACTGAAGTTGCTTATGAAAACTATACTGATAGGGATAGAGTGGAAAGTATCTTGGTTGTCACCCATGAGACAAAACTCAAGGAGTTCCAAGAGAAAAATAAGGGGAATAGAGCATAAAGAGATAAGATCCTAGCCGAGGTGGAGAAGAATTCAGAAGCAATCGAGACCCTATGAGGCTCGATCAAAAACCGGATGAAGGAACTATACCCCCATATCACCCATAGGATGGACGCACTTGAGGACTTGGGAAAAAAATTGGAGGGTATTGTTGAGACCATGAGCACTAAAGGGGAGAAGCTAAGTTTTGAGGAAGTGAGCACCCTAGTGGGTGACCTCTGTCAACAACCTCAGAATGAGGTCGGCGTTTGGGAGAAGTTAGAGATAGAAATAGGAAAGGATTTCCATCTCCTCCTCCAATAATAAACAAGTTCCCCATTCTTTCATTCTTTCTCCCAATTCTTCATTCTTTTATTCTTTCTTTCCAACCATTTTAAGAGCCCGCCATTCTTTATTCTATTGAAGAGTGTTTCTGAGGATAGATAAAAGGCATAGTGTCGGGTGATGTTGGGCCCCAAAATATTAGCTAAGTACAAGAAGGTGCGTGGGTGCGCAGGGAAAAGGCACATAGGGAAGGGTTCTAACAGGTTTTTGCAAAACACATGGTAAGCATGCAAGGCAAGATGGGTTTTGGACTTGGCCATATTCGGTGTCCCAGGAAGCACACGAGAAAAGCATGACCCATCTAGCATACGAAATGGATAAGGTGTCGTCCTAGCGACTATATGATCAAAAAGAGAATATTCCATGCATGCAATGAAATGTTCTAGAAGAACATCATTGTATAGAGTGGAGAGCTCAGATCAAAGGAGGCATGCTCCATTAGAGGACCACCTAGAAACTTGGCAGTCGATCTATTACCTCATAAGGCATCGCGGTGAAGGTAGGAAAACTATATATTGAGGTGCGCAAGTAGCAAAAAGATATACATGGATTCATCCTGAGAGAGGGGAGCCACTGGAAAGGGGGAAAAGCTTTGTAAAGACCTTATGGAGGATTATATGGGTTGGGATTAGGAAATATAGGAGTGATGGCATATTTAGAGAGATGAGACTGTATTCATCTTTATAGAATGATGGGCATAGTATAGTTATGATGCATGAATTGGCTCTGCTTTGTTATATGAGGGTCTATTATGACTTCAAGGGATGTAATGTGATTACTGGGTGCGTCATTATGAATATAAGACTATGTTCTGAATCATATATGTGTTCATGAGTATAATCCTTGTGCATTTCCTTTATGTATGAACCATTTCTATATGTTGTTGGTTATTTCTCTCATATGGATGCATTGATGTAATAACTCATTCTAGGTTATCAAAATGCTGCACGGTTATTTTCTATTATTTTACACATGATTATCTATCATAAGATGATGTATTCTCACAAGACTCATATAAAGGAGACACTCGGTGCCCGCACATGCCTCAGGTGAGCGCTCATTGGGTGATAGGCCAGCGCACATGGTATTTTACTATTAATCTAAGGGTATAAAAATGACTACAAGGTATAACTCCTTGATACTTGCACTTCATTTATTCAGATGTATCCTTCTTCCCCTTGCATTTTCCTAAATCAAACATGAGGAACTGAAGAATAACAACCATAAAGCCTTCTGGAACCCCTGAAAAAAATATTTGGGTTTTCATTCTTGCAATGTACTTTTGTAAGTCTGACAAACGGGACAGAGAATAGGACCTTTCGAACACCTTGATAAACCAAAAATACAGGTCAGAACTTGGACCTTGTTCAATACTTAAGAAACTCGATACACTGTCAGGAGGTTAGACCTGTTTGGCACTTTTAAAAACCTTACACAAAGGATGGAAGTTTTGGATTGTCTGTTAGGTGAGAAAAGCCAAAGCACTTTGTGGAAAAACTACTTGTTTCGACATGTGCAAAACCTGAAATGTAATTTTCGGCACAAATCCACTTAAGTGATCTTTTCAATTTGTTAAACTTGAAACCCTAACCAAGAATGAGCAAGTAAAGAACCTAAAAATATTCCAACTTCCCTTTGCTAGATAAAACCAACAAACTTGAAAAATAAGGAGTATGAGGTATAAAAAAATGGAAAACAACTCTCCTACTTAATGCAAACCAAGATAAAACCTAAAAAGCACAAAACAAAGAATCCAGAAGGATGTTTACTCACTGCAAGATGAAAGCACCCTTTAAATCCAAGAAAAACCAACAAAAACACCAAGGAAACGTGAATCGGAATTTGGGAATGTAAAGGCAGGATGAAAATCCAAATGGAAAAGGGAGTACAAAGGTACAAATGACGTGAAAATCCTCTCCTATTTATAAATAACCTAGAAATAATTACACGTAGGCCGACATGCATGAACCCCCAACTTTCAGCCTGACATTTATGGCTTTGACTTCGGGGGTGGAAGTTCGACTACATTTGATACTTCGTATGGTCATGTGATCGGGTCCCAAAACCCCAATATAAAGGATTCCATCAAAGAGTCGAGGTTCGGGTTCAGGAAACTTGATGTATATTACATGAAAACCATCCTCCCAGACCCAATGCAAGGGAACATAAAAATCCAAAAAGTGATAGTGTGTCAAGTTTTGGGTTCAGGAAACATGAAGCATATTGCATTTTATTCAAGGGTGGAGTGTTTTGATGTATTCGAAACCCGAAACCCGAAGGCCTTCTTCAAGTCAGGTTTCAGGAGCGAAAAACACCTTACATAAAACATGAAATGTGTAAAGGAAACACCAAAATCCAAATTTGAAGAATGAACAAGGCATTTTTAAAACAACTCGTGGATAAAAATTGACTCAAAAAAGGTTCATCAAGTGTGAACTCAGGTTTTGATGCTTGTTAGTTGTGATTCATTTTGGTAGTGCAATGTGATCTTGTTTGTGGAAACATGAAGCATATTTCATTTTATTCAAGGGTGGAGTGTTTTGATGTATTCGAAACCCGAAACCCGAAGGCCTTCTTCAACTTCATACTTCTTCCTTAAAGCATCCTCAACATATGAAGACTTACTTATTGCTTGTGCTTCAAGAAGATATCCTTCAAGTTATCAAACATGATTCAGAATGACCCATTATGATACCAATTTTTAGAAGAATGGTGAATCAAGGGGGTGAAACACCTTACATAAAACATGAAATGTGTTAAGGAAACACCAAAATCCAAATTTGAAGAATGAACAAGGCATTTTTAAAACAACTCGTGGATAAAAAGCTGATTGTGATCACAATATTTATCTCATTACACCTTGTAAACCCTCTTTAAATGCACATTCTTCTAGGTTCATCAAGAAAATTTTCAATTGGTTATCTCCATTTTCTCGATAAATTCAAAAATGTGATAACACACGTGTTGTGAAATTTTTGTGTCCTTACATCAAAACCATACTTATTCATGACCAATAATTCATTACACATGGCTAAAATAACATTTAACATTCATATATGGTCACAATTTATCTCAACCAGTCAATTTATTTCACTTAATGGCCCAATACTCTTTGTGTTTCTCAAAACTATTATTTCCTACACCCTTCAGCACCCTAGAAACTTCATCATGCCACCAAATCACTTAAAATCAACCAAATCTTGTCATGTAGCCACTTAATGGAAATTCCATAACCTGTAGAAGACTTCTAAACAAGTTATAATCCTTTAAACAATCACCTTCTCAAACCATGACCACTTTGTCTTCACCAAATCAACTTGCCCAAAAAGTTGTTTTCAAAGATCAGCTGATAAAGTTTTTTATAAGAACAATAAAGACCTTGAAATGGATTCATTATATGCAAAAATCATACATATTCACAATCCATGTGATATAAATCATCACCTAATCCATGTCATGCTTCAAACAACTCAAAACTTCCAACAAATCATGTCATGTCCTGCATGAGTAAAAAGCTTCTTGTCCAAATATTGACCTAGAAACCATAGAAAATATTATCATAATGAAAGAAACCTTATATCATTATAAATTTCTCTGAATTATATTTCCAAAAAAAAACTTGAATCATCTCCAAAATCCTCTTCTAGCTCCAGTTATGCCTATTTGACTGAAGACTACTTTTTATGGCCTCAAAATTACCCTTTGACTAGTCAACCTGAATGGAGTTCATTTGATCATGTAACTACATCAAAATTTCCTTAAACCTATTTTAATATCAATAACAGCTCACATACATTCCACGGTGTCAATTTAGTTCATACCTCATTTGACAACTTTCTCCTCAAACTGAAACTCTTTGTAAACTTGTATTTTCAGGTGGGGCCCACATATTACCACATGCTCTAACATACCTTTCTGGAAATATGGGAGATTCCTCTACAACATCTAATCATTAATTTTTATTAATCAATCAAAATTGGGTTGATACAAGCACTTTTCTGCAAATTGCTCCTAGTTAGGGTTTAACTAGGGTTTCAAACCAACTTAGCTTCTTAGCGATAGTTCATAAAAACGTGAGGATCAAACCACCTCATTATTTTTTTGAAATATTTTTAACTAACCTTATAAGCTACCTCAAATGTCTCAGGTCCCCATTCAAAGCATACAATTCACAACGAACATCAGTAGTTTCACTTTTGTTATAAAAACACACTGAAACTTACCTGGCTTCACCAAAACTTGCATAACTTCAAAAATATAATTTAGAATCACCTGAAATTTGGTATGAAGCACCATGAAAACCTTATCTAAATTTCCATGCTCACCATCTATCTCAAATATGCCTCAAACTCTCCATCCACAACAACATACCTATGTAAACTTGCAAGTTTCTCACATGTAGCTTCACAAGGACCTCATAGAGACATCAAACCACTAAATACATACCTAAAACTCACCATGCATGCCCTATCTACAATCAACATGCTGGAACCATGCTTTTAAAAGATTTATTTGTTCCAAATCTCACATCTTCATCTCATTTTGCATCCTACAAGGCTAGAAACAAGCCTAGAATGACTTGACTCAACATTAAAACCCCATGAATAGATTATGTTGACCATTTGCAAACCCATATACACCTGAAACACATCATTAGGACCATGCTTGACCTCATGAAACTTAGAAACACACTTGGTGAGACTCAAATCATGACTTAACTCACTCAAGCATGCTTTAGGACACCATGACAACTCACCAAACCACTCAATCAACATGCTTAACACATGAACAACATCATAGGGAGACACATAAAACACCATGACACCATTTTCCATTAATGGGGGTTGACATCAATGAAAAAAAAACCACACAATGGCCAACACATAATATGATTATTGGGAGTAGTTTGTATGAAACCCAAATATGGGTCATCCTAGTTGTATATTTAATTGTGATAAAATGTTTCTTATGGATTTGATTTCATACCTTTATTGGGGCTATTCAAAACTTTTTAATTTTTTGGAAATCTAAACCCAATATTGTCTTTCAAAATTATAATAAAACAGTGACTGAAACTTTTAGTTTGGAAAAACTAACCCATTTCGGGTTGAGCAATATTATGTGTTTCAAAACAGTGAGAGATGAATGGCTGTAAATATGTGGTTACGCCAATGATTTGGTGAGTGAATGCAACATCTTGATTTATGATGGAACATTACAATGGGATATTGATTTTCTTTACTATGATAATATAAGTTTTCGTTGATGTGTTATTCGGGCATGTGGATATTATATTTTATTATGATACCTTCCTTTCAAGAATGTGGCTTATGTTATCATGCATGTGATGTAGCCACAAACATGATAACATAAGTCCACTTATTTCTTAAACCACCCTTAAAATACATTTTAATTGTAATGAAACAACAAGTTGAAGATGGGGAATTTTGTGAAAAACAATAGTTGAATGATTATTGTTATGTACGTTGATAAATGTTGGATGATACACTATTTTCGTAATTTTGTGTATGCATGTATGTACGACACATTGTAAATCGTACAAGCATATATACATATGCTTACGGAGGATATTTTCTTCTGTATATATAATCTAGAAACTTGTATTAAATTTGGATAGATGGATATTTTTCCCTTACGGATATTAAAACGAACCATTGTTTAAAAATGGCAACTAGTTTGCCTCTTGATGAAAATTGTTGATGGATGAAGTGGTGTTTGAGATAGTTATGTTGTGAATGATGAAAAATATTATTTGTATGTTCAATCTATAATATTATCTTACATTAGCATAGCTAGAAAACTTTGGCCAAAATAATGTATCTATTTGTATGCATTGTCAGTTCACTCATCCTTATTTTGTGCTACTTAAGAATCATATGATGGTAGTGGTTGTCATGATCTTATGATGGGCTATATTTTAGAATTTTGGTATATTACACAGGTTCTTAGTTTAGTATTCTTTGTTGATAGTTATATATCTCTATTTGCCTTCCTCGTGAAGGGTCGAGCCCCTCTCACTTGTGAGAAATGTGCAAGGAAGCCAAAATGTTTTGCGGTTGGAAAAGTAGCGCTCCGATGATGCTCTTCTTCTAATATAGTTTCACATTTGAGATATACATGTACATAGGAACTTTTGAACGGAAAGAATTATTGTTATTATTAATGCATGTACCAAAACATATAAATACAATGTTGTACTTGGCTAGGGACAACTTGTTATCTCATGTATTTGGTTTAGAATATGGAGTAAATCTTATATTAACCATTGTATTAGGAAATGATTATTGGTCATACTTTGTATGAAAATTTGTGGAAACAATGTATAAAGTGTAATTGATATTTAATTGATCAAACTACTATTGAAGTCTTAGAAATATGGTAATGGAAAGATGTGTTTGTTCTTTGGGTTATTTAGCAGTATCATTATAGTATTTAATTATATGTATGAAAAGTTATTTCTAAGTTAATTAATAGAATGTTTAAATAAGAACGTTACCTATTTTGTTCATATAATATAGAGAAATCAAAAAATAAATATACAAATCAAGCTTTGATGAATGATAAATTTGAAATATTAAGGGTAAATAATGAAATCCTAGGTTAGCATGTATGGATTAATATACAAGTTCACCCAAAATGTAATATTAAAACTAGGGTTAATCTAATTAAGATGTTGCAATGTCATTAAATAATTCAAAACAGTAAATATAGTAATACAGTAAATATAAGTCCTAAATTACTAAAATATTATCTTTATGCTTAAACAAAACTTCTACAAAGTAATAACTGAGATTAGGCTTTGGAACATATTCTCCCAAGATAGGCTTTGGTTATGTGAGAATGATTTAAAACGGGGAAAGGATGTTATGCAAAGTATCACAAGGATATTTGTAAAATATTTGATCCTGAAATGGAGAGGAGGACAAGTTCACCCCCGGGTTTGGTTTGTCCAGTGAATTTGTCTTAGGGTTGTAAATTTCTTCCTTATTATTGTGACCTACAACTTAATTTAGGAAACTAATGCAATGGTGTCTCTAGATCTAGAATTCATATCTAGAATGGCACTATCATATTTTATACATGTAAATAAGTTATTGTTTTGAAACCTCCACTCTCCTCTTTTGACATAAAAATGGTTTAGTCCACATTGGATTAAGCTTCCTTAGCACCCCTAGATGGTTGAGCATTACCTATACAAAACTACTCTGAAGAGGCATCGAACCCATGTAGTTTTATCTCTTGGTAGGCATGTGAGAACATGTAATTGGATATAAGATAAAGTCCAAATTAGGCCTTCAACATTTGGCAATGATGTTTGACTTCAACCTTAGCACATGATAATGATCTAGAGAAGCAAAAGATAATGTATTCATATTCACATAGCTTGTTGTAACATTGTCCAAGGTAGAGGATTTTTATTGATTCATCTCAAAGTCCTTCTTATAGTGTACTTAGATATGAAATCTATGGATGCCCCTCTAGGGTGCATGTGTTTATATAGATGATTTTTCAAAATTATATTTCTTTCAACCGAACTTGAGCTAAATAAAGTAACTTGTGCATTTGAAAAAGTGAATGTATGGCAAGTATAATGGAAAAGTTTGTCAACCTTGGATAGATTCATTGGCCAAACCTATCCTTAGAAGGTGAACCCGTCCAAGCTTAGGATGGAATCTAATTAGAGACATGAAGTAGATTGTTGAGTCTGAAGATGTGTTCTTGGTAATATTCATTTGGAATTTTTTCCATATTGTTCCCTTTTATAAATTTGATTGACTTAATCATACATGCATCTCACTCAATTCATTGCTCCATAGCCACTTGGTGACACTTATTACTCAACATTTTCTCACCGGGAACCTTTGTGTTATATACATAACACATCTTTAAACTCTTGGCTTTTTTTCCACTTTTAGACTATGTATTGCGCTAAGTAGAGGGAAAATTACCTGATATGTGGCATAATTGGCTAACGTCCAACAGTCAATTTTTCAAATGCACAAGTAATGCAAGCCAATTTAGGATTGATTGAGTGGAAAACTCATTTGCACAAGTAAGATATAAAAAGCACAATCATCCTACACATTACAAGGGCCTCATCTCTCACATCTTTGGTCATCTAGGGGATCACACATACAAATCGCCCAGTTGAAGGACTATCATTGTGCAATATCGCTTATTGAATCACACCACCAAATTACCAAGTCTAAATACATCTCTCATTAATTCCCTAGATTACTATCACATGCTATAACTTACCCCAAGGAATATTGCCAAGTTTTCGGAGTCCGGATTATTATAGTTATATTTGCTAAACACACATCTATTGGACATTTACACACATTCACTAGGTGGTAGAACTATATAAATTTCTGGCCTCATTGGAGTATTTCTATTGGTGAACTCTCAACTCAATGGGGGGTTGAGAAAGCTCAATCACAATCAGACTAACCTATTTTAAGGTCCTTCAAGGGAGAGAATTGGGGTTTGAAAGAGGAGTTTATATTCTATTACAAAAGCATGATCACAAGATCCTGGACACATATCTAGAACCTCGAGACAGCTTTATGGTGCCATAATTTGGATCCAAATTAGGGGATCATGAGGCAAAATCTACCACAAAGGGGAAAATGTCCAATATTTTATGTACCATTCTATCAAACCTGACTTCCACTCAATTTTTTCACTCCAAATTATATAGCACATTTACAACACCCTACACAACTCATTTCTCTAAATCCATATCACTACCACTTCGTCATTTCTCTTTATCCAAATCAGTTTCACTTCGGCAAAGCCTATTTTGGGTGAATATGTTTGTAAACCCTAACCCTAACTTCTAGTCTAGCTTATATAGAGCTTGTTTATTTCCATACTTGATCAACAAATATTCTAGGATTTGTGTATTTATTATATGTTGTATTTTTATTCTAAATCATAGTAATTATCTTAATTAAATTAAGACTAATTTTGATATTACAGTTCTATATAAGGTTTGTTTATTCCAGAAGTGCTAAAAAGCTAGGCGACTTAGAGTGTGGGAATTGAGCAAGATTCCTTTAAATTTAGTCAATAAAATTGTGATTGGGATAACATTGAGATACATGTCAAGTGATTATCACCAAGTTACTTAAGACCAAGTTTTGGGTACTACAAATGTACACCCTAAAAGCTAACACTCAATTCTGGACAATGTAATCAATAAGTCTAGTGACAATGTTACAAACAAGGGGTCTGTAAGACACCATCAATAGGGCTGATGACCTTGGCTTTGTTCTAACAAGAAGGAAAAGGGGGTTCAACATAGGAGAACCAAAATCTACGAGGGCAAATTGAAGATGATGTAAGGTGGTATAAGATGGAAGTAGGAAGGGAAATGCCACAACAATCTCTTACGACATGCTACAAGTCAACCCACCATGATTTCAAATGCATCCCTTAAGACGCATTTAGGGAGATTCATGTTTCGATGAGTCATGCAAAATAATTAGGACATAAGTGGATAAAGAATGTTTACACCTACCTTTAGTTAAGCATCATAAAACACAAAATTTTGGCAAAGAATGCTTGATTACATAAATAATCAAGAACAAAGATATATGAGGCTCTTAGCTTACATATGTTGTTGCTATGGTGAATGAGGGTATTCAAGTTATTTCCAATGTGGTCTTGATACCCTTCCACGTGCATCTAACATCTATTAGATCTATCACACTCAATTCTTGATTTGTGACTATCACCCTACCAGGACTACAAATTTTCCTAATAAAACTATGTGATCCTAATGAAACTTACAATAGCACTGGAAGCCTCTAATTTTGTTCATTTATACATCACCTTGTTTTCACACCCATCTTCTTTGTGCTGGTCTAAAATAAATGTGTAAGGGTTGGTTTGAGGAGTTTGTATGCAAGGATAAAGTTAACGTGAACAAGTGAAGCCAAAAGGAATCCAAAAGGTTTTGTGGTTGGAAAAGTAGCACTCCGATGATGCTCTTCTTCTAATATAGTTTCACATTTGAGATATACATGTACATAGGAACTTTTGAACAGAACGAATTATTGTTATTATTAATGCATGTACCAAACATATAAATACAATGTTGTACTTGGCTAGGGACAGCTTGTTATCTCATGTATTTGGTTTAGAATATGGAGTAAATCTTATATTAACCAATGTATTAGGAAATGATTATCGGTCATACTTTGTATGAAAAATTATGGAAACAATGTATAAAGTTTAAATGATATTTAATTGATCAAACTACTATTGAAGTCTTGGAAATATGGTAATGGAAAGATGATGTTTGATCTTTGGGTTATTTGGCAGTATCACTGTAATATTTAATTATATGCATGAAAAGTTATTTCTAAGTTAATTAATAGAATGTTTAAATAAGAACGTTACCTATTTTGTTCATATAATATAGAGAAATCAAAAAATAAATATACAAATCAAGCTTTGATGAATGATAAATTTGAAATATTAAGGGTAAATAATGAAATCCTAGGTTAGCATGTATGGATTAATATACAAGTTCAACCAAAATGTAATATTAAAACTAGGGTTAATCTAATTAAGATGTTGCAATGTCATTAAATAATTCAAAATAGTAAATATAGTAATACAGTAAATATAAGTCCTAAATTACTAAAATATTATCTTTATGCTTAACAAAACTTCTACAAAGTAATAATAGAGATTAGGCTTTGGAACATATTCTCCCAAGATAGGCTTTGGTTATGTGAGAATGATTTAAAATAAGGAAAGGATGTTATGCAAAGTATCACAAGAATATTTGTAAAAATCTTGATCCCGAAATGGAGTGGAGGACAAGCTCACCCCAGGGTTTGGTTTGCCCAGTGAATTTGTCTTAGGGTTGTAATTTTTTTCCTTATTATTGTGACCTGCAACTTAATTTGGGAAACTAATGCAATGGTGTCTCTAGATCTAGAATTCATATCTAGATTCGCACTATCATATTTTATACGTGTAAATAAGTTATTGTTTTGAAACCTCCACTCTCCTCTTTTGACATAAAAATGGTTTAGTCCACATTGGGTCGAGCTTCCTTAGCACTCCTAGATGGTTGAGCATTACCTATACAACAATACTCTGGAGAGGCATCGAACCCATGTAGTTTTATCTCTTGGTAGGCATGTGAGAACATGTAATTGGATATAAGATAAAGTCCAAATTAGGCCTTCAACATTTGGCAATGATGTTTGACTTCAACCTTAGCACATGATAATGATCTAGAGAAGCAACAGATAATGTATTCATATTTGCATAGTTTTTTGTAACGTTTTCCAAGGGAGAGGATTTTTATTGATTCATCTCAAATTCCTTCTTATAGTGTACTTAGATATGAAATCTATGGATTCCCCTCTAGGGTGCATGTGTTTATATAGATGATTTTTCAAAATTATATTTCTTTCAACCGAACTTGAGCTAAATAAAGTAACTTGTGCATTTGAAAAAGTGAATGTATGGCAAGTATAATGGAAAAGTTTGTCAACCTTGGATAGATTCATTGGCCAAACCTATCCTTAGAAGGTGAACCCGTCCAAGCTTAGGATGGAATCTAATTAGAGACATGAAGTAGATTGTTGAGTCTGAAGATGTGTTCTTGGTAATAATCATTTGGAATTTATTCCATCTTATTCCCTTTTATAAATTTGATTGACTTAATCATACACATATCTCGCTCAATTCATTGCTCCATAGCCACTTGGTCACACTTATTACTCAACATTTGCTCACCGAGAACCTTTTTGTTATATACATAACACATCTTTAAACTCTTGGCTTTTCTCCACTTTTAGACTGTGTTGAGCTAAGTAGGGGAAAAATTACCTGATATGCGACAAAATTGGCTAACGTCCAACAGTCAATTTTTCAAATGTACAAGTAATGCAAGCCAATTTAGGATTAATTGAGTGAAAAACTCATTTACACAAGTAAGATATAAAAACACAATCATCCTGCTCATTAGAAGGGCCTCATCTCTCACATCTTTGGTCATCCATGGGATCACACATACAAATCGCCCAACTGAAGGACTATCATTGCAATATCGCTTATTGAATCACACCACCAAATTACCAAGTCTAAATACATCTCTCATTAATTCCCTAGATTACTATCACATGCTATAACTTACCCCAAGGAATATTGCCAAGTTTTCGGAGTCCGGATTATTATAGTTATATTTGCTAAACACACATCTATTGGACATTTACACACATTCACTAGGTGGTAGAACTATATAAATTTGTGGCCTCATTGGAGTATTGCTATGGGTGAACTCTCAACTCAATGGGGGGTTGAGAAAGCTCAATCACAATCAGACTAACCTATTTTAAGGTCCTTCAAGGGAGAGAATTGGGGTTTGAAAGAGGAGTTTATATTCTATTACAAAAGCATGATCACAAGATCCTGGACACATATCTAGAACCTCGAGACAACTTTATGGTGCCATAATTTGGATCCAAATTAGGGCATCATGAGGCAAAATCTACCACAAAGGGGAAAATGTCCAATATTTTATGTACCATTCTATCAAACCTGCCTTACACTCAATGTTTCACTCCAAATTATATAGCACATTTACAACACCCTACACAACTCATTTCTCTAAATCCATATCACTACCACTTCGTCATTTCTCTTTATCCAAATCAGTTTCACTTCGGCAAAGCCTATTTTGGGTGAATATGTTTGTAAACCCTAACCCTAACTTCTAGTCTAGCTTATATAGAGCTTGTTTATTTCCATACTTGATCAACAAATATTCTAGGATTTGTGCATTTATTATATGTTGTATTTTTATTCTAAATCATAGTAATCATCTTAATTAGATTAAGCCTAATTTTGATATTACAGTTCTATATAAGGTTATTTATTCCAGAAGTGTTAAAAAGCTAGGCAACTTGGAGTGTGGGAAATGAGCAAGATGCCTTTATATTTAGTCAATAAAATTGTAATTGGGATAACATTAAGATGAATGTCAAATGATTATCACCAAGTTACTTAAGACCAAGTTTTGGGTACTACAAATGTACATCCTAACAGCTAACACTCAATTCTAGACAATGTAATCAATAAGTCTAGTGACAATGTTACAAACAAGGGGTCTGTAAGACACCATCAATAGGGCTAATGACCTTGGCTTTGTTCTAACAAGAAGGAAAAGGGGGTTCAACATAGGAGAACCAAAATCTACAAGGGCAAGTTGAAGATGATGTAAGGTTGTATAAGATGGTAGTAGGAAGGGAAATGCCACAACAATCTCTTACAACACGCTACAAGTCAACCCACCGTGATTTCAAATGCATCCCTTAAGATGCATTTAGGGAGATTCATGTGTCGATGAGTCATGCAAAATAATTAGGACATAAGTGGAAAAAGAATGTTTACACCTACCTTTAGTTAAGCATCATAAAACACAAAATTTTGGCAAAGAATGCTTGATTACATAAATAATCAAGAACAAAGATATATGAGGCTCTTAGCTTACATATGTTGTTGCTATGGTGAATGAGGGTATTCGAGTTACTTCCAATATGGTCTTGATATCCTTCCACGTGCATCTAACATCTATTAGATCTATCACACTCAATTCTTGATTTGTGACTATCACCCTACCAGTGCTACAAATTTTCCTAATAAAACTATGTGATCCTAATGAAACCTACAATAGCACTGGAAGCCTCTAATTTTGTTCATTTATACATCACCTTGTTTTCACACCCGTCTTCTTTGTGCTGGTCTAAAATAAATGTGTAAGGGTTGGTTTGAGGAGTTTGTATGCAAGGATAAAGTTAACGTGAACAAGTGAACCAATTTGTCAAACCCCTTAAAGATAATATAGATCATAAACAAAAATTCATAGAAATAACACAAGTGTAGTGTATCAAATATGCTCTAACATTAATATTTTGATAATAATTAAATTAGAGTTACATAATGTTTAATATGATCAAATAAACTTAATTTTCATTTTATAAATAATTTCAATTCACACTTTAGTGTAATCTGTGCATATGCTAACTTCTAAATAGGAAAAGACTTTGAAGAAGTAGATGGGATTATTCAATCAAAAAGGAGGCACAAACAACGGGATCAAAACATTCTAATGTAGGACAATAAAATCATTTTATTTGCATATTGATGTGTAAAGAAGGCTCACGATACAAAATGGTTTGAGGACCAATCATGTAAACATAAACAAACACACCAAAAACACAAAGAAAAGAGTCGTGTAGCAACCAATTCATTGTGATAAATTGACTATGTATATGCTCTTTACTTAATATTGTCCTAAATAATTACAATTGTTATTTTATATTTCATACCAAATTCTCACATGAAAAAGTTTCATTCAAGCAAATAAGATATTCATACGTGTAAAAGAATAAATAAAATCTTGTGAATTTGGAAATAAGCTTCACCATGTTATTTCTCATATATGTACAATAATTAGCAAAGTGTTTTTATTCCCACAAATATTATCTTGACTATATATTTGGGTGATGTGACTTTTGAAAAGTAGATGACTAATATGGAATCGTCTTTTTCGTTCTCAAGGGAATAACAAGGTCTCAAAGTTTTCAGCCAATCAACATTTAAATAAACACATCTTTTATAACAAATATATAAGTTACAATTCTAAGACGTAAGGAAATTTACCATAGATAAAATAAATAATACTAACTGCTAATTGGTTGTGAACTGCTAATTAATTGGAAAATTGAATATTCAATCACGTACGCACTAGTGAAAATTAATAAGACTTAATAAACCAGGAGAGTTTTGCTGCATTATAAGGCTACATGATTATTTTCTCAAAATGAAAAAGTAGACTTCATAAAAAGTTTACACACATGGATACGTAACTCGGTGAAGCGACTCTTCGTAATGTTCTTATCCCTTAAATCTTAAGATACTTTCAGCGGCCTTTATTTTATCAAAATATACTTTGGAAAAGGAAAAGTGAAGTGCAGAGTTTAAAGAAATGAGTGTTTTAATGAATTGTGCGTGTCTTGCCCTGTCCTGTACTGCAGGTGCTTCGATTAGCCATGAACTATTCAGATATTGTTGGGTCCATGTTTGGGTGCCTTTTCAACTTGAGCGTTTCATGTTGCAGAATGGGTCCCCCATTAACGAGGAAAGATGAAGAAACTCTTTATTCACAGCAAAAAAAAAAAAAGCAAAATTATCCAGGAAGGAATTCATATCAAGGCATTTAAGGATTACATAATAAAAATGCTACAGAGGATCACACAAATTTTTCAATCTACCAATTAAACCAGAGTTTTACCACGGCAAAACCCACTTCCAGCTCCTTTGAATACATTACAGCGGAAGGAGGGAGCATCTTACAGCTCTCTGTAGACTCGTATTTTGTACAAATATATGCAAGCCCAGTGGAAAGCCCAGGCTTGGTTTTCTATTCGGGGTTTTTTTTTTTTTTTTACGAGTCTACAGAGTGTACAGTAATGGCGGAAAGTCTTTCTTATTCTCACCAAATCAAAAGCATGAATAGAATTAAAATCTTGCATTCTCAAAACCGTGCAAATCACTCACCCTGTTCAAAGACTTACGCATCATGGCGACCTTGGCGAGCCTCTCTGCGGCTCTCCATGCCGAGGTTGGGGTGAGCGGCTCGCCATTGCTGTCCGTCTCGTAGCGCATAATGATATCTAGCACAGACGAGGTGGTGGCGGTGGCGGTGGTGGTGTGTTCTCTGGGTTTGCTCCGCTCGCGCATCATCCTGGCCTGAACGCGTTTAATTTCCGCCTCCAGCACGCCTCTCATCTCGTCCACGGTTCGAGACGCGGCGGAGCACCGCAGCATAGCTTTTGCTTTGTATAGAAGCTGTTGTGCCGCGTTGGCGTCGCCGCGATCGGCCAGGGTTCGAGCCTCGCCGACGGCCTGAGCCGTGCGGAGCTTGGTTTTGTATTTGTCGACTTTAAGGCTGACGGAGGTGGGGTATCCGCGGGTGCTCTCGGGGCGAGGGATCGATAAAGACTGTTCCTTCCCGTACGAAACTTGCTGCGTGACGGGGTCCTTGAAAGAGCAATTGACGCTGAGAACCGCCATGGAATGCGGATACCTGACCGCAGGGAGCTTGAGCTCCACAATTATGTCTCTTTCCTCTTCCGCGTACAGATCTCCGAGCTTCACAGTTCCGTAGTCGTTGTCCAGAACGCGGCTCTGATGGCTCCCGGCGTAAATGCTCTGGAGCTCGATTCCTGGCGCGGCGCGGCATGAGACAGTAAGGTGAACGTCCTGCACGACGACGCTGAGCAAACCCCCGATGCACTGGGCGAAGGCATCCTCCGCCTGGACGAAGGAGAAGGTTCCGCCGGATTCTGTTGAAATGGCGTGCATTCTGGCCGCGTCGTGGTCGCTGCCGAAGCCGAAGGCGTGCACGGGGATCTCAATGTGACCGTAGCGCGTGCTCTGTCGGATGGACGCCGGATTATTATTCTGCTGAGCTCCCTGGTTCGTGCCGAAGCTCCGCTTGTCTTGCCCGTCGGAGAGCAGCATAATGGACGCCACAGGGTTTCGCTCGCGGCGATCTTCAAGAATTTTGGCAGCTTTCTTCAGCGCGTCGGGAATGTTTGTGCCTTCGCTGCAAACCAGGCGGTCGATCACGCGGCGCGCGGCTCTCTGTCCCTGCGGAACCATGCGCCTCAGAGGAAACACGCGCTTGGCGGTGGAGGAGAAGGTTATCACAGAGAGCCTGTCTGCGGGGCTCAACGAAGAAATTACCAGCCGCATTGCTCGTTTCAACAGCTGAAGCTTTGATCCAGACATGCTGCCGCTGATGTCCAGCACTGTTACGAGATCGATCGGGGCGCGGTAATTGGGATCCAGAATCAGCGATGGCGAATTTCGCTTCGTGCTCTTCTTCTGCTGCCGGGGTTTTGCAGACGGGGCTTTCACCTGCAACAATACTGTGAAGTTTTCGCAGGATTTACCCGCGGCGAGAACTTCGACCTCCGGCTCTATTTTCACCTCCACATTTCTGCTGGCGCCGCTGTTTTCTGGAAGCGCGGCCCCGGGTTCGACCACGAAACCTTTGAATTCGAACTCCTCTTCCTCTTCGTGAATTGTACTGAACGTTGTCGCGCCATTTGGCCTGCGATTCGGATCCAACGGCTCGTCGTCGTCGTAAAGCGGTTCCGACGAAGCAATCTGGCGGCTTCCTCTGGGAGTGAAGGACGACGATTCTGACGCAGCGTCAGATGCATTATTGTCATTATTTCTCCGGCTGCTGGTTCTAGGCGTCACCGCTGAGGCTCTCTCGGCTTTTTCTTCCTTCTGAGCTACGCTTAGGGTTACCTGAGACGGTACTTCCTTCCATTTTGCGCGACAAACTGGACAAACCAGGTTCCCGTGCTTCACGTTGGAAGCAATGCACGGAAAATGAAAAGCGTGAGAGCATTCCGCCGTGAATATTGCATGGCCTTGTCCAGGCTTCATCGTCTGCAAGCACATTGCACAGGTGCTCTGCAAAATAACGTGCACAAACTGGTTAGGGAAACCAGAAAAAATAAAAAATCGAAACAATGATAAACAAACAAAGCTTTAGCTTATGTAGTCGACAATCACAGTCGGAAAAGCATTCAAATTTATCGGCTTTTTATCTCAAAAAAATCCATGATTGCTTAAAGCCCTCGCACGCATGGATACAGTACGGGTTGCCGTTGGTCTCTCTACAGATTTTCAACCACAATAGCCTAGGTAAGTAGAGATTGGAACTTCATTGCAGGTCAAACATAATCATTTCTCTGGCTTGCTCGGTGAGTCGGTATTTCAAGATCGAGGTCAACTCTTCCAACAAATTTATAAAAAAAAAAAGTTAAATTCCCGAGGGGTACGTAGGTATACAATCATCCTAAACCAAAATTTCAAATTCGCAAAAACGAAAACAGAAATCCGCAACTCGAATCTCTGATCATTTCCAAAATTAAAACATGGTTGAATTACAGACACAGCCTTAAAGGCAGTTTCTATTGCCACGACTTCAACGCCAGAAAATAACGAAACTTTTCCCCTCCATTTAAAGCAATTTGTGCTAAAACAGTCGAGATTTAAACATCTTTATGATTGGAAAAGCGAAAAGATAAAAAAAAATTGACTACACTAAAATGCAAAAACCCTGGAGAAACTTACTCTGGAAAGCCTGATGCTGTTCCTGAGCAGGGTCAATCTGGAGGGCGACCTGGGCGACGACGGAACCGAGCCTTCTGTCAACGGAACATTCTCGATATTCCTCACCCTAGGACTCGCACTCGTCCGGCATTGCAACCTGGGGCTACACTGCGACATTCTGGGACTCGAACCCGAGACCTGTGACAGAGAAGACTGCACTCGAGGACTATTCCCCACAGTCTGGCACCGCAGCCGCGGACTAGAAGTGGTTTGGCAGTGCAGCCTAGGGGTGCCGCCACCATTTTCCAATTGCTGCAATCTGGGACTGGAAACACCACAACCGCCATTATCAGCCGCCCCCCTGGGAGTACTGAAACCGCTAGTATCCGCCGTCCCCCTAGGGCTCGCAGCAGCAGAATCCAAAGCATCGAGATCGTCGCGAGGAATGGTTGTACAAACGGTGAGCCCCAGCGCGTTTCGAGCCCTTCTCCACCCGGTCCCCATAATATTTCTCCAATCTCTATACCAAATCTGTTTTTTTTAACGTCCGCGCCCTGGATCGCCTGTTTTTAGCCTAAGCGGACAAAAAAGTCGGGTACGCAGGCTGCCAAAAGCATGGCTTCCATCGCCTTCAAACAGAGAAACGGACAAACCATTTCTTCATCATTATCGCCTGGAATTGTTTATCCTTAGCTGTAAATATTACAGGCAAGTGGCGGCATTACATTACGAAAGGGACTAACGTCCAAACCCCAAATCCACCTGCAAATATCTTCTCTGCAAAAGCGAAAGCTCTCAGAAGAAGAGCCGCTCAAATCTCAACGATATAGAGAGAGGATTTATTAAGGTATTTATGATGGAGATGAGGATCATCATTCATGTTCATGTTTTTCTTTTACCCATCTAGGTTCTGGTTTGTGTATTTTGGAAACCGGCACGTGTCCGCGTACTAACGTGGTTTTTGCAAAGAGTCAACGTCGTCTGGGCTCACGGGAGGCGCTGCAGAATGTGCCGACAGACGGAGCCATTTCCGACCATTACAACTTGCAAGCAACTGCTTATGATTGGACACGCTCGCCTCCGACGGGAGCGTTTCCCGTCTCCCTTCTCTTGCAATTGACGGGAATTTCTATGCTTCCCGCTCCACACATGTGGGAATTTAATTCTCGAGGTTAAAGCTAGACCGCCGTGGTTTACTTACACCCGGTTGAGTTTGTGAGTGAATGGTGAGTTCTTCATCTTTTTTATAAAAAAACAAAAAAATAAGCATCGCATTCCTCTGGGTCAAATCACCGTTTTGAAATGTATGCTGTGTATTATTGTTCTCTTTTCCTATTGGAGGGATTAGTTCAGGCTGAAGAAGATGTGATTAGGTTCTTGTTGCCCTGTGTTTCTAGTGATACATGAGTTTATACACGTTTCTTTTATATTTTGTATGTTTTTTGCTAGTTCCGTTTCCTATTATACCTTGTTTCTTGTGATACATGAGTTTATACACGTTTCTTTTATATTTTGTATATTTTTTGCTAGTTCCGTTTCCTATTATACCTTGTGATTTTGATTATCCTTTTGTTGACTCTCCATTTTTCTATGGTTAACCATATATATTTCCCCTTCTTCCTATATGATGTCTCCCCTTGTTTTCTTTCTCTTCTTTGTTGTACTATACTTTGTGATTTTGATTATCCTCTTGTTGACTCTCCATTTTTCTATGTTTAACCATATCTACTTCCCCTTTTTCATGTATGATGTCTCTCATGGCTTTCTTTCTCTTCTCTGTTTTTATAATGTTTTAGGCTTTTTACTGTATGATGTCTCCCGTGGCTTTTTCTTTCTCTTCTCTGTTTTCTTAATGTTTCAGGCTTTTTACCGTATGATGTCTCCTGTGGCTTTTCTTTCTCTTCTCTGTTTTCTTAATGGTTGAGGCTTTTTAGTGTATGATGTCTCCCGTGGCGTTCTTTCTCTTCTCTGTTTTCCTAATGTTTTAGACTTTTTACCAAAACTCTAGTAACCCAGTTTTAGTCGACTAGAGTTGTATTAAAACTTTTAAGGTAAGCCCTTTTGACTCTTTCATGGAGTCCTATAAGGTTCTTTCTCCTTAATTTAACCCTAAATAAACAAGAGGGTGTTGTTCAACTTCATATTTATTATCTTAGGATTAAGCATTAGCAACATGTAATATATTTAGATTAATTAATTAACATTAATGCACAAATAAGAATATACTTTTATTAGCAATATGCAAGATATAATACTATAAACGATTTCTAAGAAGATGAAAACACAAGGAAGGTGATGTACTTAGCTAATTATAGAATTAGGAAGCTAATCTAGTAGTTTTGTCTGGTTGTACGAGTTGGAAATGATGTGCAAGAGCTGGATGGTTTGGTCCATGTTTGGCAATCACATACGAATAAAGAGTGGGGTGTTGGCAACTTCTAAGAATGACACTTGGACGTGACGTACTATTACGTACCAACACAAGCAATATTGTGAGCAATGAATGTTGTTATTGAGAATAACAAATCATACATGGAACCAAGAATAGGCAATTAAGATCAAAATATGCATGCAAGTCATGATTTAGGGATAAAGCCAATGTTTTCTTTGCCAAGTCATAAATAACCAAATTTAGGTGTTTCTATTTCCCCCGATTTAAGTATGAAATAAAGTTGCATGCTTAAAGGAAAATATACCTTAATGTGTAAACACATTATATCTTCGCTCAAGGTGCTTGATTCAGTTGAGTGTTCGCGCAATATTTAGAGTGAATCTTGCAACACATGGTGTAGTCAATGTCTATCAAAAGAACTAAAATTTAACTCATATTTGAAAATGTAATTGAAATTGAAACTTGTAAAGTTGTAATGTAAACAATTAAGGAAGGAATACACCTATGACTAACTAAAATGTCGGTGCCCCAGTCAAGTGCAAAATAGCATAGAATGACATAAACAAACCGGACAAGTATGCAGTGAAGGTCAGGAATGATGACATAAATCAAAGTAAAATGACCAAAAGATGGGGGTTAATTAGTACTTTCTTCTCTCAAAAACCATATGAATAGTAGTATGATATCGGGATTGAATAGTGCTCAGAGTGTGTGATTTAGTGTCTACAACCTAATTGTCTTTCCAAAGGAGAAGCTCCTTTATGATGTGCTTAAAGAGATGGATTACAACTAAGCCACTAGAGGCTTGGAGTGCATCAATCCCAAAAAATTTAATGGATATGTTAGAGCCATAAGGGAACCGAGTGTCACAGGGCTTTCTAGTCGCTCCAAAGAACCTTCTAAAATAAGGAGGGGTGTCACAAGGCTTTCCAGTCACCCCAGAAACATCCCTAAAAGAGTGAGAAGAAGGGTATCACAAGGATTTTTAGTCACCCAAAAATTTTCTTCCCATAGAACACACCACTACAGATGGATCTAGGCCCAAATGTGAAAAATAACACAAATTTGAAAGGGAATGAGGTAAGTACTCATGCTCCCATCATGCAATGTCTCGTGTGTATCAAGTATGCAATGATAAATATATAATAAGGAGGCCTATGCCCCCATACCATATAGTGTAAATGTGCTCAAGATGTAGAAAGCCATAAGGGAATGAAGTGATCATGCCCCTACATTATATAGTGAAATGCAGTAAATTTTTCCTTAGACTATGTCAACTGTCCTTGGATATATATCAAAAACTTGTAAAAGTTTGTATGCTCCAAAAAATGTTTAATGTGTCACTAAAAAGGCACCCACGACGAAACCTTCCATCATAAAAATCAACATATTCTAGTATCATCCCCTATTAGATGGTTTTAAATATGTGTAAATTTTGAACCTATTCAACATTTGTTCATATTCAATGTGTCTCTAGATTCTTATTCATTTTATTTTGAGTTATGTTCTATCATGTTCTTGAATTGCAAAGATTTATGTGTGATAGCCCCACTGAATTCCCCTTATTTTGAGGTGAGTGAGATGTGTAAATAGATCACTCAGCTCAAAATAAATGACCATGTGTGTCCATGTCAAATGTAGCTAATAGTCGGTATTGGATTACATCGATGCTTTGTTGTAGGTGGCCATTGTAAAGATATTGTTCGTGCAAAATAGTGCATGGTAGAAACCATGACACAAAGCGATAGGAAACAAAACATACTAACAAACAAGTGCAGAGGAAAATAATAATACAAGTATATGTTAACACCCTAAATAAAATAAATAAGGGTTCGAGTAAAATTTATTTTCTTACTTATAAAAAGGTGTATGGATTTTACAAGTAGAATATTCTAAATTAATTAATAACATTTAACCATACACATGAGAAAATGTTTATTAATTCAATATAAAAATATAAAATAATGAAACAATTGCTTGAAACATAAGGAAGACTACTTAGCTAAACAGAGAGGTACAAAAGTGATTTGGAAGTGCAGGATGGACGTGTAAGACCTTGTATAAGATCTAAAAATTGCTTTATCTCTGAAATTGTGTTTGACAAATGATCTTCTATAGAATTGTATAGCTTTTTTCTAAGGTGTGGTATAGTTTGGACCTTATTTGTATAGTCTTAGACTGATAGATTCTAGGGTAGTAACTTTTGGTGATCATCAATGGCCTAGAGATATGTTTCACTATATGTCATTAGGGCTCAAAAATTTGTGACACCTTCCTGTAGTGACTTCCAATGGATCAAACCCTATAATACCTGCACTACCACTTCATAAACATGATTACATAACAAAAAATGGTAAATATATGTGTAGGTGGAGTTAAACTAAACCTAAAAGTCAACCCCTACCGAACCAAACTAAGTCTTGCACTACATCCCATCATAAGTGGGAGTAAACTCCCTATAGTCCTCTTAATGTAGGTGTAATAGTGGATGGAGATCTAAGCCAACCTTCCTGTGTTGACTTGTGTCTCTTGACACAAAAAGTAGTAGTTGTAACTATAGATATAATAAATTTTTACCTTGCACGATAGTGATACAGTGTAATGTGCCTGGATCCTAAATTGATTCCCTTTGTCCTTTAAAGAGTTTGGTAATACTTTTTGTGACATGTTCTTATTATGAATTTTCTCTAAGACTTTTGGAGGCTTGGTGATGGAGGAAGATAAACTCTTGAGCCTAGTTTGATTTCTTCAGACCTAAGTTGTAGCTTCTATAAAAGATGTGATATTGCTTTAGAAAGATTTATGAGATGAATGAGTTATTTAGGAGTGTAAGTTGCAATGTATGCGCTTGAGAATGCCAAGTAATTTCCATGTGGGTTCTTAAGTGTATTATAGGATTTTGCAGGTTAGATATTGCATTAAGGCCAGACTATGAGATAAGAAACAACCCATAAAATATATTTAGTTTGAGAAAAGAGTCATTGGATAGTGGGAAACAAGATTGTATGACCTGGCCCAAGACCATATAGTTTCATAAAAGAGATTAATGATGTTCAAGAAAGATTATGAGAAATATGCCTACAAGTAATATAATACTTTAGATAAATGTAAGTGATTGAATGAATGACAAAACAATGCGTAGAGTTGAGAAAACCATGCAAGAGAGAGAAAGATATGTCAATTAGGATTAGGTTGTGTACAAGTCATAGTATAGAAACAAAACCAAACATCTCGTTTTCAAAGGATAAGATGTCAAATGTAGGTGTCTATATGTCCCCCCTTTAAGTTTGAAATTTAAAGTTACATGCTTGATGTAAAATATACTTGAGTGTGCACACACATTTTTTCTTTTCCGTAAGTTCATATTATTGTATTGGTGTTAACATGCTTTGTGATGAAACACTCTCTCACTTTTCTAAGGGAGAATATCCCCTTACTATTGTACTTGGAGGTTTTAATTTGTGTTGAAATGGTAAAGGATTGGGGTTTATCAATCCCCAAGTTTATTGAAGAAGAATCCAAAGTAGGAGAATTTTGTATGTTATCTTGGTGAAAGTTTTTCATGTTGTTATAACTGCTGGAATGAAGGAAAACATGTTAAGATAAATTCTAATCTTAAAGGAATATGTTGCTAACTTGGATTCTTGCATGCTGTGATTTATTGTATAGGATAACAATTATTATACTTGCGTGTTTGCTAATGTGACGGCAAATTGTCGTATACTTGCTAAACTTTCGTTGGTGATTGACAGCACACCTTGAATCAATTTCATTGATCCAAAGTATGCTGAGGGCTTCCTGGTGAATTTCTGTGTCGATTTACTCTTGAACCAAACCCGAGGTTGTTATGAACGTGCAGCGCCTGATTACAGGTATGAGCAGCTGGCACGTAAATGCCAATGACAGTGGTTCGATTCTTGAACCCTGTACTGTCGAACTTGGAACCTCATGACGTAAAAAACGCCTGGACACGGGTGGCCTTGGCATGAGATACAAAGGACTGAACGTCCTACACAGCATAGATATGCGGGAGTTAGTTGAGAGATCGGGTTAGGGGTTGATTAGTGTTAGTGGTTAGTATGAATTAAACCCTAAACTAATCCTAAGTCCTAACTTGCATCCTAAACTACTATCCTAAGTGGATTTTTAAATTAAAAAAAAGGGGGGGGAAAAATAAACCTAAGCCCTAATAACCTAAGGCTAAACTAAGACCTAGGTTGAACACTATATGCAACCTAAAGTAATCCTAATCTAAAGGGGCGCGCAGACCCTTGGATGGAGAGGATAAGGATGGAGGGGAGTATTCATTAGCATTTATTGGGAAGTCCATATGTGGACAGCGCCAGTTTTGGTGGGGCAGGTAAGAAACGGAGGTATCCGTTTAGAGGAGGAGCTAAATTTGGTTTTTGCTTGTGGTATTTGAAATTTGAGTTCGCCAACTCAAGTTGGCAGTGGCGTGGGAAGTTAGGAAAAGGCAGAGCCTTTAATGCATTGATTATTCTTGGTCCTCACGACCAGTTCACCTTGGAAAGTGTATGAGGGAATTCTGATTTTCATTTTGTCGATTCGGGCTTTTGCAAAGTTGCTCTGCATTTGGTTTTTCTAGTCTGGTTTAGTCGAACCAGCTCTTGGAATTTGACACTGTTCTTGGAGATTTTAAGGCTGTTGCTGAGCCTGAAGAAGAAAGGAGTGTTGGGAAGTTTGTGCTGCCACTGTGGAAGGAAATAACTCGGCAAACGAAGCTTTCTTCGAGTTCTAGAAAAGAGATTACAGGCATGTTAAGCCCTTCTCTTTAAAAATTCTTGCTTTGTTTAAGTGTCTCATTAAAACAACCCTGCTCTTGGGTTTGGATTGTGTGATTGTTGTCAGGTTGATTTGATTTGGATTTCGTTGATTCTTGCTTCTTTTTTTTGGAAAATGATAAGAAGAATCACTTCTGGTTGCTCGGCCTTGAATTGTTTTTGCACGAATCGAGTTGGAATATGAATTATTGTACTGGTTGTTGACAGTATGGTGGATTGAAATAGATATTCTCTTTCTCTGTTCGTGTTATGTGAAATTGGAACAGGCTGTGTAATTGTTTCCTTATTGTGTAATCGTTTCCTTGTTGTTGTGTTTGGAACTGTCCTTGCATGTAAAAAGGAAGTGGAAATACAGTCGTGTTATGTTGCTATGATTTGGGTTCGTTGACCCTTGCTGTCATTTTTGGAAATGATGGGGTAAAATCATTTTCTTGTTGTTGTGATTGATCTGTCCTTGCATTTTAATTGAGTGGAAACACCTCCATGTTGTGCTGGTTTGTTTGACAGTAATGGGGAATTCGTCATGTGTATCATGGGACTGTACATGTTATATGAGTTGTTTTCACTATTGAAACAATCGTTCTTTTGCTAACGAACTGGAATGAAAGAAGCAATAGTTGTTGAAGTTGTTTCTTATTGAAATTTTTAGGGAAATGGATCCCTTTCCTT
This sequence comes from Taxus chinensis, assembly GCA_019776745.2. Lineage (NCBI taxonomy): Eukaryota > Viridiplantae > Streptophyta > Pinopsida > Cupressales > Taxaceae > Taxus > Taxus chinensis. Next base: position 184,077,311 of record CM034149.1, read on the forward strand.
CTACTGTTTTGGATTTTGATGGAAATGGCATTTGGGTTTTCTATGAGTATTTGAACTCGATTTGAATGAAGTAGTAGAAATATTTTCATTGTTGTGCCTTTTCTTGTATAGGAAATGAACGAATACGTATTGGGTATTCGTGAAAGTAGGAAAAGTTAACTGTTTTTCCTTCTGAACTTATTAATGAATTGTGTTCCTCCTTGCTGTGAGGATAGGATGGTTTTATAGTGTTTTAATGATGTTGTTCGGTCTTCCTGTTCGGACTATAGACACGATTACAAATTGGTTTTGTATTCTGTGTAATGAATGATTATATTTTCTTCTTGCTGTGATGGAAAGTTGATTCCATTGTGTCTTGTAGTTGTGGTTTGACCTTCTGAGTTGAACTGTCTTGTGAATACGAACTTGACTTGGATTTTTGTGTAAATGAAAGGAAAATATGGGAATTAGCTTGTTTTATGAGTCTGTTCTGACTGTACCAAGCTTACGCAATTAACACCCTATGCGGGTTTGCCTTTATAGAGGTATTGATATATGAATATTATATTTTGAGTTTTGTACCTCATTAAGAAAATGGATAATGTTGTTTTTGGAGTTAACGGTTGATCAAGATAGAACTCGAATTGGATATTCATTGTTTGTGGTATATTAGATTGAAGCTGTACAGGCTATGTGAGTTTGCTTTTCAATGAGAACGATTGTTCTGTTATCTTTATAAGTTGAGCTGTCATGCTAAGATAAACATGATTTGGGTGTTTTTATTTCATTCCGAACAAAATGATTGTTTCTTAATGAAATTATAGGGAAATGAATTCTTCTTCTGTCTGCTGTTCTGACTTGGTGAAATTCGTAGTCAGGTGATTATTGGACTTGCTGTAGGTAACAGCAATGAATAAAATGTTATTTTGAACGGGATACATTCATAGGATTAGGAAATCATGTGATTAATTGACTGCATGATTGTATAACGGTTTATCTGTTTAACATACAGTGAAAGAAATATGGTTTCTTTTAGTACGGTAAATGTATAGTATGCATCCTTATACTATTTGATCTATGATAAACAATGTTGTACTAACCTGTTTTGGATTTTCATATGAACCTGATTCAAATGAAATATGGTTATGGATGATGAATTCTTCCCTGTTTTCATTTTAAAAAGGATTATAAATGAAATTATTCTTGCTGCCGGAAAGTGAATTCCGAATGGATTTTGTAAGTTTCACTCTAAACTATTATCTTGATTTGTCTCTCGTTTGGATTCCATTGTTAGGACAGTCATGTGGAAAGAAATAGGGACATGGATGAATGACTTAGAAAAATGATCTGTTCTTCTTTCATTCAGTTGGAAATCTATAATTCGTTGGTAACGAATCTTGTAGTGCTTTGATATGAGCGACTATATGCATTGTTGTTCGCCTTCTTGTCTGTGCTTGATTGCTTGGATTCTAATATGATGCATGAACTGAAAGGAAAGTAAAGAGGTTTACATTTCAGTTAGTTTCATCCTTGCATTTATTATTAATGAAAGGCGTGGAAAGGATAACAATATGTTATATCAGCAGCAAGCTATTTGTATTTCTAACTTTGTAATTATTGTGAATTAAGACTTGTAACGGTTATGTGGAAACGGGACAGTAGTCCTTTGGCTGATTGTGATGATATTTTGATAGTTCAGTTGTTATGCTGATCTTTCTTTTGTACCTATTTTGTGATTGATGTCTTACTGTCGTTTCATAAAAGCAGGGTTTTTTATTGAGACAGTTAGTTGAAGCACCTTATTTTAAGGATAAGTGCTTAATATGCTCAGTTCATTGAACTAACCCATGCAAATCATTTTGCAGATGGAATTTGATTAGAATGAAGACATGGTTGTTTTCTGATGCTTCTTGATTAGCTGAAAGATAAATTGTAATTGTTGCTTTTATTCCTCTTCGAGGAATTGTGGAAAGAAGAAAGTATATTCTTTTGTCTATGAGTTGTATTGATGTTTTATGTAAACCATGCCCATTCAGTTGGATTGGCAAATGTACAGATTATGACATGAAATGTTGAATACAATTACAAGTGTGATATTTTAATAATTATATCAGTTTGATATTGTTGGCTAAATTGGAAATATAATGTTATTTCTTGATTTGGATTTGCTTCATTGTCCTTGGATGGATGTTAAGTTAAACTGATATCTATTCTTATCTAAATGCAACTTTTAAGTTGAAAAATGCAATTAGTTCATACTTTGGTAAAGATGAATTTTTAATTGACATTAAAAAGGTTTAAGAAGAATATGATTCCATAATCGAAAGGGTATTCAGGATTAGCTTAGGAGCTAAGGAATATCAATTAACTTCGGAGTATTCGAACTTCGCTTTCGAACTCCATTAATGATCTCGTATGCTAAATTCAAGATATAGGATAAGTATATCCATAACTAACGGACCTTAACTATATAACGTTAAGGAGAACAAATGAATACATTTCTTGGGAATTAGACCTCGTTTAAATGACATCTAATAAGTTAGTATTCTGAATTTAGTTACAGTTGGGAAAATCTTGGCTAAGTTTAATAGGTTAAACTTATCACGTCCGTCGGTACAGACTGCTTAATCCAATGATTAAGAAGTGAACCAAGTAGAGAAATGTAGCCCTTCGATACGAAGGAGAAGATGCATGGCAAGCTAATGGACGGTTTTAGTCCCTCTTAGCTACATACAACTGTAACGGAAACAAGGATCAAGGGAACAACATGAATGCTGAAAGTTGATTTTAATTATTAAATCGTATCCAAATCACTTGAGCAGGATGTGTATTCTCGATGGGAGGATTTTGTAGGACATTGGCATACGCCAGCTACAGCAAGGTGTCTCCATGAAGACGGGGTCTTCATGACGACACAATGTTGCAGCTGACATATTGCAATGCCCTCCCGAATTAAAACATCAAGAATACATAGGCTGAATGTGTAACTCTTAGCGGGGAATAGGGTATGATCTGGTATATAGAGTGACTCCGGAATACTAAAGATAACTAGACACACGGAGTCATGGGGAAACAACACCGTATGTCTGCGTATCTTTAGTTACCAGGAGTGCCTTCCTATATTCGTTCATATTACTAGTTGGAATTGGAAGTTTAAAAATAACCTTAAATGGAGAGAATTGGTAGGAACCAGGAAAGACCATTCTAGATAACAGGTGAAGTGAAGTGAAGGATGTATTCCGTTGATATGTATCACATCCAGGAATATGATCATGCAAAGCATGTGAAAATCTTTGGCCAAAGTATCGCAATTGTTGGTTGCGTTGTCCTTATCACTTAATTTAAGATGCAGGATGTAAGATGAATATCAGTAACAGATATTCAGATAGGCTTCTTAAATGGATCACTTCGATAACCGGAAACGGTTATGAGAACAAGTATATATAATATACTATGCATAAACGAACATGAAGGATCGGTTGTTGCCGAGTCATGAAATGAAGGATCGTTGAAACTCCGAGCCATGAAAATGGAAGATCGGCAGTTCCTCGAGTCATTTACAGCAGCATATAGAATCTGTTATAAGATTGAATGGCATTGAATGTGTGTTCCATATTGTAAATATGCGAACAGGGAACATTCGTTTTAAAAAGAAATTGTGTGATCCAAACTGTGTTGTTTGGGCAGAGAACAATTATTAAAACTTGAACGTGTGTTTGAATTTTATAATTCATAACAGAGAACGTTATAAAAAAAAAAAATTCCCTTGTTCTGGTATCTTAAAATGGGGATGTTACAGAGGAGGAGGTGCATGCCCCTATACCTTATATCTAAATGATGTAGTGAAGATGAAATGAAGTATGCACACCCTATGTGTTTTATAAAATCTATTATGAACCATCATTTATCTTTGAATTTGTACAAGATACTTATAATTATTTGTAGAAATCTAAAAAAATATGAAAATCCCTATAAATCTACCCTCAAGACATAAATGTTTTTCCTAGACCATAGTGTGATATGGTGTTTCCCCTAGTGGATGGTTTTATACCTGTGTGAAAAAAAATCATCATTATGTATCTATATTTTTTTCTAAGGATATGTACCTTGTATAATTGTGTATCTAAGTGTCAAATTCTATTTGTGTCATAGACATGTGTATACTATACCTCGTTGAATACCGCCTCTTTTAAGGCATGTGAGATGTGACAAGAGAGACACATCTTACAAGAAGTGATGTGTACCCATGTCAAATATATCTAATAGTTTTCTTTGGATCACATGGAGGGATATCTTGGGTGGCCACTATTGAGATCTTATTCTTACAAAGGATATGCATGGTGGAGACATAGCGCACAAGGATGGAAACAAAGCAACAAACGAAAAGCAATAATCATAAACAGAAATCATGTTTATTAGTAAATAAACACAAATCTAAACAAGTATACAACTAATCTAACATACAAGTACACATATAATGTCACACATGTTAGTCATAAAAAAGGCATAGAGCTGCAAACAAGAGACACAAAGATGTCACACACACAACCAATATAAGAAATAGACTATAAAAGCCATAAACAAGGGACACAACAAGTATTTCCAAAACAAGTATAGAAAAGGGCATAGGACTCATACATAGAAGCAAACATAGAATTAATTACACATACAAATACACCAAGGAAAATTTTAGTGGTGAATTTTCCTTAATTCATAGAAAATTGGGGTTTTCAAATGCATTTAGTGATTTGGAGAAGTAGCAAAAAACACCATTTTTCCTAAATTATTAGGATGCAAGTTACTTTTCTGGATCATCTCGCCTACACTTTAAATTAAATTCCATAGTTATAAATGTATATCATTACTACCTCAAAACTCAAACTGGGCACAATCGCCAATATTTATACTATTTAAGAACCCAATGCTCTGAGGTTGAGGGTAGATCTCATAGAAGTGTAATTATTTACCCTTCATCTATATAATAACCTTGCATATGTAATTAAGCCATAGTTATTTGAAACGACCACTTCTTCTACAATGGTCTAGCCACAAATAGTTGGCCGCTTGTAAATTTGATGTGGTTTTATCTTATAGTCATATAGCTATATAGAATCTAATCATCTACAATTTGTACACTTTTACAACTAACCGCAAGTATTTCTGAGGAATTCCACAGATGTTCATTGAAATCTAATTTGATGACTTCTATTGGTTATGGTAAGGGGTCTAACAAATCATTAAAAAATGACCTTATTTTTCTTATTTTATCCAGTTATAAAAAGGCCAACATAGTCGACATCCACACCAAATACATATACTAAATGATTATTTGTATTTTTTATTTAGTTTCATATTAAGGTTCGTTAATAGTACAAAGAAACTTATCATGTAGAACCTATTGATAGGGATATTACACATAAAGTAATTAATCACAATAACATCTCACCACTTAAAAATATTATTGATGATGACATGCCTCCATTGAAGGACAATCCTTACTAGGTACCCCCATTGGATTAAAATCATGATTACGAGATGCAACTAGTAGAAGATATTTCTACTTCTAATCAAACATCAACTTAATTGGTAAATTCTACTCATAAATGTTTACCAAGGAAGAGGAAACTAGTGGACATTTTTTATGATGAGATGTAACCAACAACATGTATTTCTACTCACCAAACACCAACTTTATTTTATAATACTACAAATATTAGTGAATGAAGAGACGTGGATGGACAATTGGAAGGTATTTTAAGTTTGACTAAGTACTTAAATATCCATCCATTGAACCAATAGAGCCAAAAAATGGTAATGACAATCGAACATAATGTAGATGTGCAATATGTAGTTGGAAAGTTGGAAAGGAACACACAAAACAACTCAAGTTGGACATAATTGAGAAACATTTTGGAAAAATAATGTGTCGATTAAGAAAAAAGATGGACAAACAAAAAACAAACTCATGGAAAAATGTAAAAGAATACATTCATGTAAGATATGCATTAGACCATGAAAATGATTTGGAATTGGTTGCTTAAGCCTTCAAGGATTGTTTTTGCTACTTGAATTTTTGGTATATATTACGACTAGTAATTTCTCATATCAAATTTCATATGTAATGGTTATGTATTTGTGTTCATTTATTGAAAAATAATTTTAGTATCTTTATTTTTATTCATAATTTTGTTATTGATTTTAATAATGTATTCCATAAAGCAGAAAATTGAAAAGCACCATCAAAGTTACAAACATAGAATTTGTTAGTATAGGCTTTTTCCCGCTACGTGGTTTTACCTATATGGTCTAATTAGTTTTCTTAGGTTTATCATAGGTCATTAGGGTAAATGTACTTTAAGTCATTTTTCTAATTGTGAGTTGAGTTGCTTACCTTTTTGGGTGGCGTAATTCCTCACTATATAATGTAATCTCATATGCATATTTTGGCTAATGAGTTTATGAGCAATTTATTGTTTGTTGAAGACAAGATTCTTCCTTTAAGGTTTTTTTATTTCTCTACTGCAAACAAGTTTTTTCTTTGTGCATTCGATCCTATCCATTCCCAATCCTCAATTTTAGCCCACTTTGACATGGTATCAGAGCATTTATGGCATCAAAATGTCATAGCCTTTGTTATGAGATCTAGCATTCTAGATCATTTGTTGGTGTTTTCATTGATTTCATTTTTCAAGGGTTTGGTAGGGTTTATATAAAATTCATACAAATTTATTCCTTCGCAGTCTCTAAATGAAAAATAGATAGAGTAGTTGAATTCAAAAGGGATCAAAAACCTAGGTTTAGTTGTAATCACGAGCTAGTTTTGTTGCAAATGACTTATGTCATTTTTGGAGGGTTTGAAGGTTTTGTTTGAAAACTCTGAAATTCATATTATTTTAAGCTCAAAATAAAAATTAAAAAACCATTTATGGGTTTCTAAAAACATTTGGTGGGTATTTGATGTTTTTTGTGGAAGAAGTACAATTTTTTCAGGATCTTGGGTTCTCCTTACATTTTCTCACCATTCACACCTGCTTTGTAAGGTGAAAAACTTGACTAACTGCAATACAAGATTTATAGTTTGATCATAAAATTGAAAAACCTAACTCAATGCATTTTGAGTTTTAAAGTTGTTTGACAAGTTGAAAACCTTGACATGTGCCTCTGCAATGAATTTTAAGTTTTTGGGGAATCAAAACATGGGGAAAAAACTTGCAACTTGTAGTCAAACCCCCAACCCCCAGTCAATGCCCAATATATTTCAAGTTTTCAGGCTTTTGGCACACATCATCAAGTGTAGGTTTTTGGGTTTTTGATGTTTGTCAACACAATTTGCAACTTACAGTCAAACTTCTAAACCCCAACGCCCAATGTTTTTAAGGTTTTCATCATTTTGGTGTAAGTAAACACATTATGAAACTTGCAGTCAAACCTGCAACCCACAATCAATGTTGTATATTTCAACATTTTCAACTTGTTTGTCAAGTGCTGATTTATGACACCTGCTTGACATGATTCAGTTTCCAACACTTGTTTGACAAGCTTCAGGTTCTACCACCTACTCAACACTTTAAGGTTTTGTGACCTGCTTGATAATTTTCAAGCTCCACAACCTACTTATTAGGGTTTTATTTCCGCCACTTTCTTGTCAAATGTGAATCCCTGACCTAGTGTAATTTAGGATTTTGAAGGTATAAAAAAAGTGCAAAACTTCGACCCACTGCAATTTAGGATTTTAAGGTTTCGAAAAAGTCATAAACCCCAACCAATTTATTTCAAGTTTTCTAAGGTGTTCAGCAAGGAAAAACCTCTGATTACTTGTGTGCACACATTAAATTTAATCACACAGGGTGTACCACTATTCATTAGAAAAGAAGAGTCAATTTAGGAGTGACATCACTCTTCTGGTCATATCACAATGTAAGGTGACATCATCAAAAGGGAGGGGTACTCATCCTAGCCCTTAGCCCTTGGGAACATGGGAATTAAGCCCTTGGTTTTCCCAACCCAAGGAGCTTAACATTTCCATCATAAATTTTAGGGAATTTTCTACGCACCAAAAAAATTACGCAAAGCAAAGATTTGTTTTGTAAGCAAGAAACTTCAAACTTCCACAAATTTCAATTAGTAGCTCCTTTTTAGGTGTCATTTTTTTCAAAGTGTGAGTTTTTTTAGCTCTACACATTGGTGATATTCTCATGCCTTGTAAAATTTAACCTTTATAGTTTAAGGGGGGTTACATATCCCAATATTTTAAGCACATGTAGTTCAACACATATCCACTTACTACAATGGACCAATCTTAGGTTATAATTCCTACGCCGTTCAACTATCACGAGTGGAAAGTTAAGATACAAATCCTCTTGAGGGATAAAGTCTTGCACAAGATCACCATGGGTATAAAAATAGAACTAACATCAGATGCAGAGAAGGTGAATTTTTGTAGAATTGAGCGTTTCAAACCAAGACGGAAGTGGACAGTATGTTTCTATCCTTCAAGAAAATAGTGCCCAATTCCTAGCGCTAATGGCTTGTTATGGGGCATTAATGTCCAACTCTTGGGCACTAGCATCTAGGGGCTGAGTTTTGTGAATTTTCAAGTAATGAAGTTAATTGTGATGTTGTTAGTATTGATTTTTAATTATGCATGTGTGTTGATACTATGTTGTGTTGCTTGTTTTTGTTGTGTAGAGAGATATACATTTTAGGGAGTTTCATGTGGGCTATTATTTGAGTACATTGCTTGGTCTAGGGTTAACTAATGATGAGTGGGACATATTGGACCATGCCATCTTGTTACTATTTTGGGGGATATACCTCATTATATGTCATTATTGATTGCTTTATGCTAGAGATGGTGTACAGATGCATGTATATTTTGGTCACCGAAAAGAGAGATGACAGTGACTTTGGAGGATGTCTATACAATTTTGAGGTTTCCCGTAGTCAAAGAGAGAGTATAGATTATGGTAGTGGTAGATACACATGGAAAGATAAGGGTGGTATGTCAGTATTTTGTAGGGTCTCATGTGCAGGTCGAGACGTATATTAGTCTAGATGCTATTGTGATATTTGGGGTTCCGAGGTTGCAAAAATTTATCGCAGTAGTTTTGGATTTTTCAGTTGTACAAGATGAATGATATATGTCGTAGTACATAGGAGAATGGTAAGAGGTATGCAAGGGCATGATGTGTGTTAGCCCTTTTATACGTGGATTTGTATCAGTTTACATAGGAGGATCATGGTGGTGGTATAGGAGTAATTACCTTGTTACATTTATGGGCATAGGAGCATATAGCTCTTTATTGAGGCCACTTAGTGGGACACGAGCCGATTGGGCTCGGCCAGAAATATTTATAGCAAGATGGGTGGGGAATCGTAGTAGGAGGATGTATATGAATCCATATAGGTTGATGCTGGATAAGATGGGCCATGGGGTAGTTATTTGGAGGCCGTATAGAGAATATAGATGTTGGGTAGAGGATGGTGTGGATTTGTGGTGCATTCAACGCACCATGTGGTTAGAGGATCAATTTTTAGGGGTAACTGAGCTATTTCAGGGTGAGCGTGTATCAAAAGAGTTTGGCATGGCACATGATGTGTCTCTATAGACGTATATATGGTGTCAATGTACTAGATCAAAGAGGTGAGCATGGAGGATACTAGGTCCTACAGGAGCATAGCTAGTGCCTATAGGTCTGGATGAGGCAGATCTGATGATAGGGCCTATATAGGTAGATGATGTTGGATGCATCGATTCATATAAACAGTGATGGGAAACATATTAATGGGTGTTTTTGTTTCCCATGATCACAGATGTAGTAGGTGAGCTAATAGATGGAGGAGTCGGGGGTCAGGCACCCGCTCGTGATGAAGATAATGCAACACCAATGCAAGAAGAGCGTACATATTATATATTGTTATTGGTTTTTTTATGTATATAACTATGTATGGTTATTAATGGGATGTGTTTAACTTTTGGTTGTAGGTGTTGTGTATTGGACTTTGATTTTTGATACTTTTATACACACATTGATGTTAAACGTGCCTCCAGATGTGCTTGTGGGTAGAGGTATATTAGAGAGAATGGACATGATTATGAGCGAGCATGCCCATCTATGTGATCCCATGGCCATAGCAGTGACCATATACAAAGTTTTGTTGAGTGAGCGCGGCGAGGCTTGCACATAGGTAGAATGGTCGAGGTAGGTAGTGGAAGGTGGTAGTATATCTTAGGAAGTATTCAAGTGATATATGGAGCTTTAGGGTCAATATGAAAAACAAGCGGTAGAGATTTCCATATTATGGATCCATCTGGAGAGATACAGAGGTTGTGATCGACGACGTAGAGTGAGCAGTGAAACATCTAGTTCTACATCTCCCACAGTTATAAACAGTGATAGCGATGATGATGTATGATGTATTAGATATGGGGTATTGAGGCATTAAGGATTTTCCACTAGTGATTCTATTGAATAAATTTGATTTTGGAGATGTATATATGTATATATATTGACATGTCGAGTTTTGAATTTGTCATTGATGTTTATTTGATACTATGCAATGATTGTGATTTGTACTTGGTAGTGATTATATAGGTTTTTGCATTCTATATGCATTGTTGATATGGTTAAATGAGTAGATAGTGGTGATTTTTTTAGATTCTTGATGAAGTGTAAAGAATTTTTTAGTGATGACTTAAATAAGTATTATAGTTGAGTGACAGTGAATGAGTATAGCATATGGAAAATAGATATGTGATGTGTGTGATGTGTGTGTGTGTGTGTGTGTGTGTGTAATGTGTGTGTAGTGGAACATTACAATGATAGTAGTAAATATAATTGTATAGTAATGTGTTGATAATGATGTGATGATAACCATAGGATATTGAGATGTACCACGATGTAAATGATTAAGTGTGATGAAAATGAGTGGGGGAAGAGTAATTTTCCACCCAGTGTGAGAGTGAGATTTTTTTAAGTAAAAATTCCCTCAACAGTCATGTATGAACCTTAAGAACATAACTACATCATCGGGTGAGATGGATATGAGTATTATATACCATAGAGTGAAGTGACATGTGTTGCATAAGAGGAACATGTAGAATAATAAGATCAGTGTGTATAGCTATCAAATTGGATGTTAGAGGAGATAGTGCCAACAATGGGAGGTGTGATGGAATGGCAATGTGGAAGTGAGACTGCTTAGGAAGCCAGTGATGTGTAGTAGCAATGTGAGTAGATTGAGAGGATGTGGAAAGATGCTAAACAACTAGAGGAGGTGAATGGATGATGACCTTAGGAGGTAGATGGATGATAACCTTAGGTAGGTGATGAATGAGATAAGGTGACATGTGCAGAGGCTAACTTACGTGGAAGTGGAGAGAGAGTACTCGATAAGGAGGGAAGGTAAGGAAGGCAATGACACCCTTATCTTCTAATTGTTGTAACCTATCATGAAGGGACATAAAAATTCATTATCATGGTGTCCATTGATGCGGTGAAAATTTCATAAAGGGAGGTAAAAATGAAGATACAAGTGGTGAGAGGGGTGATGTTGATTGGAAAGTAAATATGAATCAACCACTTATCAAGTAATGTACACAAGACATCATGTGGTTTTGCAACATGTGAGAAGTAGATTGGTGCGTTGTTGGAAGATGGGGAAGTCCTAGGTGGAGGTTGACGTCAGTTGGTGGAGAGTAGGGATGCTTATGTGGAGGAGGAGGTGGTGGTCATGAAGGTGGTGTCAATAGATAGGAGAACGGAGGAACTTAGTAGGTGAAGGGAGGAGTAAAAGAAGTAGGTATTATTACATGATCTACAATTAAGTCTTTTTCTAAATCAATAACCTTATATGAATCACATGTATCATATAATAGGTTTTCTTTTAATTGAGGAATTAAGCACACGACAATATATATATTGCATTTCTAAATCAATGGGATGGAAAATTAAATGATGCATTGAAAGAATTAAAGCGTAAAATGTAATCTAATATTGGTTTGGTTCTTTCCTTTATGAAAAGAAGAAAAACGGTCATATGTAACTCTAGGTCCATTATTAGAAATAAAATTCCTAAGAAAAATCCTCAATATAATAGTAAGTACTAATAGATCCATTAGGAAGATGAGTATACCATTGGAAAGCAGCATCGATAAGACTATGATGAAAATATTTGAGTAACAACCGATCATTAGAATAAGGCCATGTCAAATAAAAAAGGTTTTATATGTAAATAGGGATTGCTAGTGCCATCAAAAAATGATAAAGTAGGCATAATTAAACCCTTGGGGAAAAATAAATTGTGAATCTTCTTAAGAATGGGATTTCTAGGAAGGTTATTATTGTCAATGTAGGCATAATAAGCTTTACTCTCGAGGGTAAGGGTATGGACTTGATTTTGCAAATTAGCAACAATATGCATGACAGAGAGGATGTATATGTGGAGGGATGGTCTTGGGAAGTGAGAGGCACATTGATGGATTCAATCTTGTCCATTGTGAGTGATCATGGGAACTTGAGAAGGGGGAGTGGATGTGGAAGGAGGGAATATAGGTGGAGACTTGATAGGTGTAGCATGTGAGGATACAACTAGTGTAGGCTTATCATAATGAATAGGAGGTGTAGTAGGATTAATATTGGATTAAAAATTGTAATCATTGGAAATCATTTCATAAGTAGAAGGGATAGGAGGTGAAATATATTCACATTTAACAGGCTTAATAAAAGAAATGTTGATCAATCACATGCGCATTATCATTATTAGAATCAGAGTCACTATTAGTCCATATATTAGTAACCAATAAGTTCATTAAGAAAATCATCAACATATAAAGAATCTATATTAGTTCTAGTATTGGATGTAACATGGCAATACATTAGAAACAATTTTAGAAGTAGGAAGGATAGGAGACAAAGATTCACATTCATCAAGCTTAATAATAAGAAACATCGTTATTCACATGGGAATCATCATTATCAAAATCAAAGTCGCTATCGTCTATATTTTCACAAGCAAAAACTTCATCATGCAAAGAATCTATATTAATGATATCATTTTCCATAGTAAAAAGAGAAGAGGATGGAAGAATCATGGAGTAGATGGGGTAGAAACTCAAGGGTTTGAGCAGAGGAAAATATCTTGACTTTGGAAACCAACAAGAAGGTATTCTTGGAAGTCAATGAGTTCTTGGAGGACTTTTGGATCATATACAAGGATTGTGCATGATGTCATGAAATTTATATTCTTTAGAGACATTGGAAAAAATTGGTTGAATGCTTATAAAGGTCATAGGGTGATTTGGAGATGGGTACCTTTTATTAGCCATAAGGGATGTGGATCCTAAGGCAAGGAGTTCGAGTAGAGTGGGGTTCACCAAATGATATAATACAATTTGATTTAAACCTTATTTTAGAGTAACTAATGATATAAAATTGATATTATATAGTATTATACAAGGGCCAAGTACTTTCAAAAATGTAAAACTCTAAGAAAATGAGAGAGATAGATGACTTAGTTAATTTTATGTGTAACTTGGAGGTAGTCAAAACTATGTACCTATGTTGGATCTTGCTTGGGATTATGTCACGGTGGCTAGTAGAGAGTTTTAGGACTTTGTACTAATCGTGCTGGAAAGAAGTGTCTCACAAGAGGACAAGAGCGCTTGAGCGCTAGTTTTTGTGTGAATACTCAGGATCTGCTCTTTTTTTGGCTAGTGTCCAGAGTGGGCACTAGTGTCTTGATGATAATTAACTGACATATGTGAAAATAAAAATAGAGATCCCTCTGACCTAACTAAAAGTTGATACATAAATGAAAAATGTTGAAAAGAGTTACAGTAAAAAGCAATCAAATATGTAGACCTGGACAAGAGATAGTGTCACCAATGAATACTTTTCTTAATTAATGTTCATGGATATAACAACATACTAACATCATACTGAATAATAGTAACATGTGCATGATTTTGTGTCTACAGTTATGCAATAATCATCACTTGGTCACTCATTTGAATGACCATCTAGCCCTTGTAACCAGTGGTAAGCCCTTGTCCACTATATAACTGACACCATGTAGGCAATTTTAGCCACAGAAGGCTAGACTGTGTCATTATTGAGCCTTTCCTTGGAGTACATTTCTTCCAAGGCTCATAACTTTTGATCCATGAATGATGGACCAATATTATTTTTTATCACCTTATCTATTTTTCATGATATACACAAGGGTGATGTCAAATTTAAAGTTTTATGACCCATATTTGAGGACTTATCAGTTTTTGTCTTTGTTTAGTGTATCTAGTGTAGACACTAAATCATGCACTTTGGGTACATTTATAGGTCCTAGTCAGCATACTTGCATTCGTATGATACCTAAGTGAGAAAACTAGTAATTGACAACTATCTTTGGCATATTTGCTTTGTGTTCTGATATCTTCTTTCTAGCCTCTTACACCCTACAGCCCAGTTGATACTTTCACTTGTTTCATCTTTTATGACTCTCGGATACCAACGCCCAGACCAAGACACTCAGTGCCCAGGTGCACCCTCGTCCCTTTTGGGTGCCCTATAACCTCTCTTCCAATTTACTCTGTCCTTGTGGGATTCTTTTATCTTTTGGAAATATTATTTTCGTATGGGTCAGACTTCCAGTTGTTAATTGTGAAATTCAAATAAGGGAATCATAAAAATACAAATATATATGACCATTATAAAGGACCAAGCTCTAAACATCTATTACTCATCACCTAAGGTTGCATCCAAAGACATTTCTAAGAACATCAAAGACATCCATCTAGCTACTCATTTAAGGGATAAGGGATTACATGTTTTCTACATACACTTTATAGGAAGGTGAAGTTAATTTTGACATCCACACATTTATTTGCATTGGCTACATCTAGTTATTGCTTGTTATTCAAGTGCATCTTGCGTAATAGCCACCTAGGGCACGATCCTTGCACACACACACACACACACACACACACACACACACACACACACACACACACACACACACACACACACACACACACACACACACACACGAGAATTACATGGAGTATGAAATGTAGTGTAGTGTTTGGTCAGTAATTTCACTCAATCGGGTGACCATCGGGGTTGGTCAATTCCCCATATTGCATCTTTCTTTTTTTTAGTTTTGATATAGTTTTGAGGTTTTTACAAGTGAACATCACTTATTTGTACAGGCTGCGGGACAAGCATTTTTGACAATCATACATTGACCTATAAGGTGACCAATAATGAATATCAAGCGAACATCTGTGCGACACTACAAAAATCATTAGTATGAGGTTCTGAGACACTTTCATGGGTGCTGAGAAGCAGTCAATACAACACTCCAGTGCACCCTTGACCTGAGTCCAAGCGCCCTAGTCTAGAAACTTATATGATAATCACACAAATTTCTATAGTCACAATTTGTGATAATATCCTGACCTTCTGTTTCACCATTTCTTCCAGTCCAAAACACTTTGGTATTAGATTGTGCAAATCAACTAAGTATTTTGTTCTCTCTCTTACACTTAGGGTTTTATAATTCATTTAGCTTATTGTTTGGCTCAGATCTATACTTTAGTGTTTTATCTATTGTACGTGACTCTGAAATATCTAGATTTTTACAATTTCTTATATTTTTTTAAATAATTTGGTGAACCTGTCTCATTTGAATACTCTTGGATCATCACTCTTTTTTCTTCTTTCATGGCTTCTCAAGCTCTTCAATTCCCCTTGATTCAATTACTTCAAATGCACCCATCTTGCAAATATGTTCTCCAAGGATCGGTTCACAATATTTTCCTCTCTCTAGATACACCACCTACTCAAGTTAGTGCTATCTTTGATCATCTTTCTGATGAATCTATTGGTTCTAATTCCAATCAATCTATTTGAAAATCCATTCAAGATCTTCATTATTTATTTCAAGATAAATTTCAGACTATGGAATCCACGATTATATCTCTTCAATCAGAAATCCAACATCTTAAGGATGCTTGTCAGAATCATGTTTTTTCTTGTACATCTCATCCTCCATGAAAATGCACTATCACTTTACCTCTTATAGTCAGGCCAAAAATTGTTCTTACAATATTCTTTGTTATCGATGTTTTTTTTCAATAAATTGCTTACTTGGTAGGCCATGACTTCACGCTATGCAGTCAGTGCCTTCTACAATTCACCAGTGTGTTAAATTCCTACATGATGGCTTTAAAAATGCTATAATTTCTAACTGTGACCCATTCAAATATGTTCACCTAGACCCAATCACTACATTACCCATTCTAATTTATGTTTCTTCTGCGCATCCCACTAATGATTACCAGCTCACAGAGCATCATGCATCCACCACAGACTTACCTCATATCAAGGGAAATATTTATACATTGGACACCATACCATCCGCCTCATCTTCCCATGTCCACTATGTATCAGTATTACCTCCTTTCACATGCACTCTTTTCATAAATAACTCTTATTGGCACCACATTCCATTTTATCCTACATACCTTAATATTGTTTACATGCATGATGATTTAACTTGGCTTTGATTCATAGTCGATGATCTCCTCTCTCGACCTCATTATCCTCACCTCTATCATGGATATGTTTGCATCATTTTTTTATGGCCTCCACGTCTTCCATCTATCAGTATTTGTTACACACACTTCTCCACTTACACGTGGGCAGTCTTTGCTTGACTACATTATTGGTACCTTGGATCCTAATCATATTTATATCACATTTCTCATGAATTTAGGCCATGTTTCTATTTGCAACGATTCATTTATCAGTTAAACACAAAATCTTACTCATTAGTATGCACATGATTTTCCACTACCATCTTTCACTGATTGGGCATGTACAACTTAAGCCGCAATGGCTCTTTAAATGATCAACCTCATACTATGGCTTATCAGGTCTCTGACGCTTCTCTTTTTGGCTTCAACCATGAAATGATGATCTCTTAGATGAAGTTACTTGATTCTTCTCTACATCATACACTTGGGGGGAATCACGCTTACTACTTTTCCCCCTCCTAGCATCATCATATGTCTATAATTTCTATAATTATGATTCATGCTTCATACTTCATCTTTCTAAACATCACTACACATCTTGATACACTTTGTATCGTCATTACCCTATGACAGACTCTTGTGTTAAGGTTCATACTTGACTATTGAGGGCATACTTCATTCATAAACCTCACAAACTATACATTTCACACTTTGTGCTTCATGATACATCATTCTAGTATTCAATTCTCATACATCATACTACCCTATGACGCACTCTAGTTCCATGGTTCATACTCGATTGTTGAGGGTCTAAATATGAAATTAACCTTACCTCTTCTACATGTTATGCTTTATGATTCATGGATATATCTATCTAGTACACTTTATCAAAGCATTTCCTGATGACACACTCTTGTTTTATTGTTCATTCTTGATTTGTGAGGGGTCTTTTACAAATGAACCTCTATAGTCTTTTATTTCCCAACTGAATGCTATGCGCACTAACACTTCATTCATCCAGGGTGTAATGCTCACTCGAAGCATGCGCAGCTACCAAGTCACTCCTTTGTGTTTGCTTCTCAAGATTTTAGCTTGCGTACACATGATGATATTTGACCAGGTACTCATTCAATCATAATAACCCATCGCATACCTTCAATTGGAAACACATGCAATAAGGAAATATAACAGATCAAAAAATTACCAATATCAACTGCACTCTAAAATATTGATACTCATACATATCAATGATCATAATCCATCCACCATATTCCATTATAACAAAAGGTATTCAATCATAAAATCTAAATACATAGCAAGTACCATAACAAGGCACTAGACCATGTACACAAGTAACAAACCCTAGCTGAACAACATTCTAGACTCCAATACTATACTCAGAATCCATGGTGGTCCCAAAGAAATGGTTAAAAAAAATTATTTAGAAGGGTGGGGAATTTCCCTTCACCTCCCATGCACTCTCCTAATAATAGGTGTGCTAAAAATATATTACATGCATGTTTTCGAAACCAACTAATAATAGATCATTCTATAAATAAATATGCTTTAATCCTATTAACAGCCTCCATGCATGTTCTTGATTTGAATTTTCATTCTCTGAAAATAGCCTTTGGTTGGCCACAAAGTTATCATGCTTTTATCTCTTTTCTTGGTTGACACTCCATCTTTCTTTTCTATTTTTATCTTGTAATCTATAAAATCAGCTAAGTCCCAAGTTTTGTCTTCTTGGGCACAATCCTTCTGCGTGCCACTTCATCTTGTCCCCATGTGTGTACACACACCTCCCTTGCATGCCACATTTCTCTACGCACTCTCCATACTTAGCCATTTTTTTTGTCCAACATTACCCCACATTGATTTCATTGTCGTCCTTGGTAATGGGGTTTCTCGACTTATCTCTCCAAGAATACATAGTATAAATAATGAACATACAAAGAATAAGGTAGAAAGAATAAAAAATATTCAGTGCGTGTTGATTTCCTACTCCTCAATCGGCTGCAATAATGCTGGGAACTCATTATTAATGGTTCTCTCTAACTCACCCCACTCTACTAAACACTCAGTGGTTGTTTATGGAATTAAATCTATTTGCCCCACCATATCCTCAGGAGTCATGTTTTTCTCTTATGATTCAGATCCCTTATTACTCATGCTAGCCTCGAGATCAGCCCCTCTAAATGATATGTTTTCTGCACGACGAGGGAACCCAGCTCCTTAAGCTTATTTTCATATGTTCCCCTCTTTCTCTTCAGGGAATCCATCTTCAGTGCGATCTCGGTGAGGATATCCTCTTGCTTGAGCTTCCCTTATTTTCTTGTAGCCTGTGCACTTGCTAAATACACCTTCTCCTAAGTAGTGTATGCTTTGAGGATGGGGTCAAGATCTTGACTATGTTCAAAGGCCCATCTTGCATTCTTCAAAGTATCTTTTATCATTTGTAACAAATCTTCATGATCCACAATTTTTCACACCACAATATTCTTATTCTTCTCCTTTTCAGCCTCCGTGTCCCCTTGAGTCACCCCTTACATAGTCGGCTTCTCTTTAATAGCATGTAAACTAAATATTGCAAAAAGTGCAAGGCCTATGGGTAATTATCCTTTATCCGCTCATCAAATTCTAGGCACACCTCCAAAATCTCATCTCCAATATTGGCTACCATGTCCAAAATAGCCTTTGTGCACTTATCTGCTTTATTACGTACCTCAGTCAACTATTGGATTTCATGTTCTTTATTCTTTTTATCTTGGATCAACGTCCTAAGGCTAGACCCCATATCTAGATTTCTACGAACCACTTTTGTCACCATTTTTGTGAAGGCATTACTAGTCTGTTCATCTGTGAGCTCAGTTGGTTTTACTATCACATGGTTTGCGTGAGGCACCTTATTCATCCCACACCTTATGCATGCTTCCTCATTAACATTGAACTTAGGTACATCCATATGCATATGCATAGTCCAACTGAACATCTTTCTGGTGTGCATATTTGTGCCCTTTGGATTAATCATCTCCCACCCATATAACTTCTTAGCAGTGAGTGTACTATAGAACCTTACACATATAATAGTTGTAGGGTCATTGACATACCCAAGGTCTGGTGTGGGTAATATTTGCTTCTACCCATTTGACTACTAGTTATTATACCTATGTGTATATGATCCTCGGGACATGAAGAATATTCCTTTTCCTTTCTCTCTAGAAGATTCTCCATGTGTCTCTAGATGGACTTTCCTAAACTCATTTCCTTCTTCTTCATCTTGTCTAGTGTGATCTTCTTGTTCACACCTCACTGGGCACTTCTGCACGTCACAATTAGATCTCCTTATCCATGGGATATTATTTTCCTTCCACATTATGAACAGGTGGGGATTAGGTGTTGTGTGAAGTCTCATTTGACAAGTCCTTCTTCATCACTATCACTCTAAGGTCATAAGCTTGCACCTTCTCTTCTGTTTATTTTCTAGGCTCGGCTTGACTGACATTGTCTTTAGTAACCTTCTAACTTTTTTGGAAGGCCCCTGTGCCACTGCTCTAATCCCTTGCACTTTTTTCTCAAATTTCATTTATATAGCCTTGGTCAAGTGCGACCACTATCTTCCTTCTCCATTCTCCTTGACCTCGAGATCAATATTTACCTACTTCCTCTTCCTACCTCGAAGGAGTATCCTTGCACATCCTTTTAGTGGCCTATAGTTTTCTTTCCTTTGGGAGGGCCTGTAGAAGTTTCACATCTTCTCCATGTAACATACTTCCCATCCTTAAATCTGTGCCTAAGATAGACATATATGCATGCAACTTTTATCTTCCTAACTGCCATGGATTTAGGAGTGATTTCAATTTCATCTAACTCCATCATTTCTTCATAAGCCATCTTATTAGGATAAACATAGGTATTCCGCGGTATATGGTAATATACATCTACCTTGTCTGCATTGAATTTAAACTTTTTTACGTTATACAACCTATTCACAGAGTCCTTAAAGTATCATGTGGCAAACACAAATGACAACTTGCACTAAGGGATTTTATCTCCGTCCTTCATATAAAATCTACCCAAATAGAAGTTTTGGTAGGCTGAAAACTCATCTTGGCCATATAAAACCACATGTGATTCCCTTGGTATGTGTCATTCTCCTTCAGATGTGTTGTGCATCCTTCTATATAATTTATCCACATAGTACTTATGGGCACTTGAAACATTACCTTCACAAGTAAATTTGGCTAACCTCTAGGCTGGTGAATTATGCTCCAAAGGATACACCCACATCTTTTCCCTAGGCTTGTCTCGTACCCCAATCTCAAAAAATACCATTAACAATAATATTACACCCCATGTAATTTTCTCACCTTTATCAGCCTGTACATGTGTTTCCTCAATAATTCCTTCAACTATATACTGCGCAATATTATAGTAAGTTTTGTTCACCATTTTGTGAGTGATATATAGCCTACGCTTGTTCACTTCCTTCCACCTTTCTGACGTGCCCATCTTGTAGCTCACCAAGTACACGACCACTCTTGTTACAATATCCTCAATTCCTGACATATCCATTGCATATGTGGACTCCTTTATGGTAGTTTAAGAATTACCATAACTTCTATGCCTACCTCATCATCCAAGTCCGGCTCTATCTCTCTTCCAAATTTGTGTAATATGGTCACTCTACCTATCAATTTCCTTGTGAGGTGCATTCTCGTGCTTGAAAAGTAAAAATATTCCTCGTGGAATTTTGATACTAACCATTGATACAAGCATTCTGGTTTTCCAAAGAAGGGCAACTCATAGAGTTGAAGCACTCCAACACTTTTCAGGAGTCTTTGTACTGAGTCATCATAAACCCTTTTCCCTAACTCTATCCTCTCATTTGTTTTGATAATTGTATCCTTCTCAAGATGTCACCCTCATTCTTCTCTAAGTGATGATTAAATTCACTAATTTTGCATTTTGTTAGTTATGAATTCCATGGCTTTCCTTCTATGACCTCACCTAGATATTGCATCTCTACAAACCACTCTTCCAGTGCTTCCTTGGTAACAAGTTTCTTGTTCTTGTTCACAACTTTCCTTGGTGCAATTACTAAAAGATAAAATCTGCTCAACTAATAATGTGCCCTAGATGTCAAGTTACTTACCACAACTTACTCTTGCAACCTTTCACCTCCTTTTTGCCTTTGGTTTCTTTGACCCACGTGCCCTAGCTGTAAATTCCACTTCTCAAACCCTAGCTTTGAAATTCAAACCCTTGAATCTCTACTCTACTTCTTCTCACATCTTTTCCTCACTTGCACACTTCCCACAAAGGAGCTCCACTTCAGGTTGTGCCAAATTTTCTATAGGTTTGATAAATTCTCTTTTGTACTCACACTTTGCACTCGTTCACACTTTAGTCTCTCTTCAAGGTTCAAAAACTCTATCATGCAAGTTAAGAATGAGGTTTCTCGCACCCCTTTTATAGATTTTTTACGATTTTTCTACATTAATTTCTCCTTACCTACCACCGTACTAAGCTTTAATTATGTTTTTTTCACTTTTTCCACTTTTTTCTACTTTCTTTTATGCACGTTGTAGTTGTAACCTTCTTAGTGCACTCACTACTTTTTAGGCCACAAACCTCCTTGCATGCATTTCCCTATGCCGCAGTACATAATCCTCTACATCACATACCAAGTAGTTTATCCTGCCACTACCTACCTCACGTTACTCTACACAGTCCCTTTTCACGCATGGTCTTCATCCTAAGAGAAATTTCCTTATGGATGCCATCATCCATAACACTTGTAGTACCCTTATTTTCCACACATCTTTCAGAGAGTATCCTTATTTCACATATGCACATGTGTCAACTTTTCCAAAACATGCCAAATTCTATATAAATCTCAAAACCAATGGACTTCTTTTCTACGTATTTACACCTAGCTCACCCCACACTAAAAGTATGTAGTCCTCTACACATGAACTCAATAGATAGTAATCAGATTCCTAAGTGCACAAACACCAGCTTATTACAAAAAATAAAGAAAGTAAAACAATCAAAGCAAAGAAACAACTGGAAAGAAACACATGAAAAGGAAACCTAATCTAAGTGATAATGTTACCTTATTACAAACACCAAAAATCTTTATTTATAGTAGGTATTCAACCTACTCCCATTGAAGTAATCGAGGAAACATGAAGTGCCATTCCACCTATAACTAACATGCATCTGGATTCAAGTATCTTGGTTAGTACAAAAGGTCCCAACTAATGCACCTTTAATTTTCCTAATTGGCGTGCAAACTTGAAGTCATATAAAAGGACCATTTTTCTAGCTATAAATGTCTTGTTATTAATGTGCCTATAGTGTAAGGATTTCTGTCACACCTTATCAATCTTCTGGCTCCAATGCGCAATGGTATGCCTCTCATCTAACTGCATTAGTTTTTCAATGCGCTCTTCTACAACTTGTTCATCATCCAAGTTCCACTTCACGCATGCAATACACAGGGATGGTAACATGAATTCTACTAGTACTACTGCTTCTGTGCCAAACACCAACTGAAAGGGTGTGGTCTTATTCAATCTTTTATAAGTTGTATTGTAGGCCCACAATGCAACTGACACTTTATCATCCCAAAAATTTCTTCCAACATCACAGATCTTTATCAATGTTTGTCCTAAATTCTTGTTGAAATATTTTGTAGTACCATTAGCATGAGTGTGATAAAGAATATTTTTATGGTGTGCCACCATAAAATTTGCCTAATAGGATTCTTATTATCTCATTCAAGAAATGAGCTCCTCTATCACTTGTCAAGCTTGAAGGGCAGCCATACCTACTAATTATATTTTCCCATAAGAATCTTGCTGTTGCATGTTGCAGTATAATCCTTTTTAGGTGCACCTCTGCCCACGTGGTAAGATAGTATGTGCAAGTAATAATATAACGTACTTCAGTCCTGTGTTTAGGTGGTGTAATAGGTCCTATAAATTCAATAGCCCACTTTTCAAAAGGCTTCACACTTGTAATCGGTCTAAGTGGCATCTCATCCCTATGTCTAGGATTTCCAATGTGTTGACAATGATCACAACATTTCACATATTCCTTTAACCTTGTACAAGGTCTTTCACCAAAGCCCATCCATAAGAATCTTGCATGCAATCAAATCACCTACATAATGTCCTCCTGTTATACCACCACAAGCCTCCTCCATAATAGATTTTTGCTCATTCTCAAGCACACAACGACACAAGATCTCATCTCTTCCCATTTTGTATAAGTCACCTCTAATCAATTAATAGGGTGTAACTTGAATGACAAGCTAATTTTTCTCCAATGTCTTCATGCCTTCAAGGTGTCTATGTCTAGTGCACAGAAACACAATATCCTCCAAATCTATGAGGCGCGTGCGGTTCAACCTAAAAACTGTTATACAAATGGCATAGTATCTTCAATGCTTTATACATCCTCACCAAAATTATTCTTGATAAATGGCCAGGCCCCTTGAAATTACTCTTACCTGGTTTGACAACTACTGTGAACTCAAACTCTTGAAAAATAAGTATCCACCTACAGATGTGCTCTTTCAAAGCAAGATTTTTAACCAAATACTTCAATGACATATGATGTGTAAAGAAAATAAACAACGTTCCCAAAAAGTATTGTTGAAACTTGTGAAGTGCGTAGATCATAGAAAAAGCCTTCACTCTCTATGGTAGTGTAATTCTTCTTCGTGAGTGTCAACTTCCTGCTTGCAAAGAAAATAGGATGGTCTAGAATGCCTTCCCCTGGTTATGCCAATAAATGCCAACCACCATGCCAGATATGCATCAACATGAACATGAAAGGTTTTTCCCATGAAAGAAAGTGAAAAATATAGGGTAGTGGTAAGTCTTTCCTTCAATGTTTCAACATGCCCATTTATTGCACATCTCCGAAATAAAATTTCCCTTTAGCCTTCAAAAAATATTCTAAAGGTGTGGCAATCTTTGCATAACCTTTGATGAATTTCCTGTAGCATCTTGTTTTCCCCATAAATCTGCACACCTCACTTTGATTGTTAGGTTCTTCTAACCCCATAATTACAACAATCTTAGTTGGGTCTACATATAATCCTTCTTTGTAAATGATGTGTCCAAGCAAGGTTCCAAAGGGCATAGAAAAAATACACTTTTTAATGTTGAGAGAGATGCTCAACTACCTGCACCTCTCAAACATATGCCTGATATTGTCACAATGATCCTTGACTAAGCTCCATATACCATTCTAATCATCCAAATATACTTACAATAATTTATGAATAAAATCTTGGGAAAGGCCTGCACAACAATGCACAAGAACACTAGCTGACACATTCTTCAATCCAAAAGGTATGACTATATATGCAAATCTTTCCCACTCAGTAGTAAAAATGGTCTTTTCCTGGTCTTCTGGCACAATATGCACCTGGTGATAGCCTGAAAATCCATCTGTGAACAAATAGATTTGTACCCCACTACTCCCTCCAGTATCTCTTATGTAAACGAGGTGGGAAAAGAATCAATGACACATGATGCATTCAACTCTATGTAGTACAAAAAAATCCTAATCCTTCCATCTTTCTTGATACCGATGACCATAGGCTGACCCACTCAGACTCTTCAATGGGCTTGATAATTTCATATTCAAGCATTTTATCGATATCCTCCTTTACCTTCATGCATAATTTTGGATTCATCAGGTATGGCATCTTCCAAACATGGTGCATGCCTTCTTTCAACTTGATTTTCATCTCTCCCAATGAGAGGTGTAACCCTTTCAACTCATGTGTTAACCTCGCAAACAAGTCATGGGAAGTCACATGCAAGAGCTCGAATGATCTTTTCTACTTCTATCCAACTAATAGTCCCAATGATTTGCTTCCTTGGGCTCATCCTTCGGTACCAATGTTAACCTTTTTGTATCTTCATTGGGGTATGGTATGCACGCATGCACCTTCTCATATCTACTGAATCCTTTGACCTTGCGTAACCCCACACCCACCTTCAGTTGCCTAACCTCAATAATTTTCTCCTATCATCAATCATCAATATGTACACCAATTTACCCTTTCCTTTTTCTTTCCATGTGTAATCTAATTGTACTTCTTCTGTCTCAAATATATCATCACATGCTTCCAAATCTAGGTCACCCAATTATATCAAGCATGATATCTTCTTCTTTCATGCTATCCCCAAAGTGATGCACTTCATGATCTGTAGAGCCTCATGTACATGGTGGTTTATTAGATAAATAATCAAAAGTTTGAATAATACCTTTAGTGAGCACATGCCAATTCAGATGTCTCTCTTTTTAACTTTGCATGGACACACCAAGTGCACGTGCACATCCATATAATGTGGAATAGAAATTATGTACCCATAGAGATGGTGGTAAAACCTCCTAGCCTTGCTCCCATAGTCTCTCACAATTACATACGTGAGTCAAAGCCAGAGTATTACCATGAAATTCACATGTGTGTAGGTACATTTCTCTGAGTAAACATCTGGTGGAAAAGTGATTCTCACTTCTTGTCCATTCAAATAGGTTATCTCTATGTGTTGCCCACCTGTGCTACTGATGTCTCGCACAAAGTATAGAATAGCATGTTTCTTCTATCCCTTCATTTTTCCATTGTCTCCATCTCTATGTATCAGGGTTCTCACGTATATAGAAGGGAAAATGTATCTAGGGATTGAAAGGGGGTTCATCACCTACTTATACCCCTAGATGCTCGACCGACTGCGCATAAATGTAACTATATGATCCTTATGTGCCTAACCATCTGCCCCCCCTAGGCTGACCATGTGTAACCATGTGCCTAATCATCCTGGTTACCCCTCCTTTGACCTCGCACCAAACCATCTTGTACTGTTCATGAGCCTAGTTATCACAAGCAACACTAGTAGTGTCACTTACAAACTGCACATATTCCCATTGAAGCATGCCCTCCTTGGATGGTTCTAAATTATCTAGATAGTGAATTGACTTGTACATATATCCGATTGAGCTCTTCCTCACTCAAGGGCTCAACATAAGGCTCAAATTTCTTATCATGCAGAGGTATGATCACGTGCTCCTCATCATTCTTGAAACTGATGTACCTTTTGTTAAAGCACAAATCTGCCTTGTTTATGTAACACCATAGGGGCACCCAAGTAGTGTTGGGAAGTGGTCTTGCTTCAGCAAGCTCTAATATCTCAAAGTCCCCAGTAAACTTGGCTCCCTGTATGGTAATTGACGCATCTTTCAATACCCTAATAGGCATAACCCATTTTTTGTTTGTCATGTACAACACATTAGAATATGGTTGTAATATCGGTCTACCCATTTGGTTCCATATATCTAAAGTCAACACAGTTACTTCCGCACCAGTATCAATAAAAATGTTGCTTACCTACCACCCATCAATTATCACATTTAGTGTGATTTCCTTATCATATTTATGATCTTATGGTGGCAAGTTTGCATGAAGTATATGTCACTCGTGCTCAACTCCAGTGCATAGTACTTTCCCTCACAGTCATTCCCCTAACATAGGAATGATGTTCTCCTGGCACAAAAACTTACATACCTCCTTTAAATCACCCACATCCTTTTGTGGGAGCTCTACAGTCTTCACACGCTCCCTTTCTCACGCCTGTTCCTTTAGACATTGTATCTCATCCTGCAGATATCTAATGACCCCCATAGTTTCTTGATAAACTTCCTTCTGATGTGTAACATTTGGATACCTGGAATGTATCACATCCTCTTTTGCGATGAGTGGCTTAGATTTCAAAGGCTCACACATGTGCTGTCCTCGACGCATCGTTGTGACTAGTAGAGGTTATAACTCTAGATCAGGCATTTTCTTAGGCATCCACTGATCAACATTTGTACATTGTACCTTGATCATCCTTGTGCCATTTTCCTTCTTCTGAGCCTTGCACATGTGTTCATACAAGTCCAGACAATCTTCCAATTTATTTTGTTTTCCACACTAAGTGCAAACAATATTCTGTGGGAACTCACGCTCGTAATGATTAGGAGAACCAAAAGTATAACAAGTTCCTCACGTGAACCTACCTCTACCACCCCCATGACCTCGGCCTCAATATCCTCCTTAGAAGCCTCCATTCCTATTATCCCCATTGTTGTGCCCATCATTATGTTGTCCTTCATGTTCCTTTGATCCACTCACCACACTAGTCTGGCACACTCCTATCTCAATGGCTTCATGGATATGATCAATCAGTCTGCAATTAATGGTGTTATAGGTATGGGCATGAAAAATATTACAATACATGGACATGTTATTATGAATCACACACTTCAAAAGAGGGAAATTTCAGACATCATGGTCTAGATGACAAACTTCACAATCTAGTAACAACGTACGTGCACTTGACTTGCGTGGGTAACTATCCTTAATATGTCCTTCAACATCACAATCTATGCACCATATACCATTGCACGTCTCATGTGTTGAGTTAGCAGAGAGCTTCTCCAATTGTTTCACCATGGATGCAATCTGTGCCTCTAAGAATGGGATTACTCCAGTATCAACACTTCCAACTCACCTCAAGTGGTCAGAGCTGATTCCAAGGCCTTGCATGGATCCACATATGTCTTATGAGACAAGGCTCTTTAGAATTTGGTCATTAAAGTTCCAAAAAACCATTGTGCATGTTGACTTGGATGAATGTTATAAGACAATTTGGATAACAATATATTGAAACACGTGTCATACTCCCTCACTGCTTTCTGATAAACCTTGCTTGATATCCTTGAGCGCGTGCTAATGCTCTACTACTCAAAATTCAAAAAGTGAAACTCAAATAAAAAACACAATGCACAAAGCATTATTATCCACTACAGTTTGATGTAGATCATACTTCCTATACCAGCGATGTGTGCAACCTTGTAGGTTAGTGGTAAATTGGCTTTCCTTCCTATGTAAAGCTCTTATTCCTTTAGTGCCCGACAATAATTCACAATTATACACATGCTCTACTGCATCTTCAATCCATCTATATTCTGATAAGTGGATGATATTTAAAAATACAACTGAGGTGTCTACTATGGTTGCTGAGGTTGATGTGGGGGCCGTTGGGGATGTGGATCCTATCCACCAGACCTAGACCCATAACTCCCACCAATATTCCCTCCAGGTGGCTGCTGACCCAATCCTCTTGATCTTCCCATGCCCCCTGTTGTGGGTTGCAGTCTAGTTGAAGAACTTCCTTACGTCCTAGTTTTAGTACTAAACTAGACACCTACTGTCTGTGAGGTCGCATCTCCTACTGAAGTATTCCCAATGGACTGTGCACCAATATGTTTTCCTATCGACGCACCTAGAAACAACCCTCCAAGTGTACTCCCAAATAATGGTGCCTACTATACTACCATATATATATTTTTTGTATGATGCACTTCTAAATTTAATCTAAAATGATATCTACCTGTATATGCTTGCTTACCTGTACTAGCTTGCTTCTCAATAACTACATGTGGATCTAGAACACCATGTGCAAGGGCTAGGTGGCTAGGTGGGATCAGATGCATGCCCGTGGTCTTCATTATTTCTTCTGATGTGCTCTCATTTGAAGCCAAAGGGGATTCTCTACTGCACTTTCCCAACATTATGAGTACCTAATGTTATAGATCCCCGTATTCCATGAGAGCTTCAAAACCTTTGTGAGCCATCATTCCCCTCAATGTGAGTTCCTCCTCAATGTTCCACACATGTGCCATGTCCCTCTTTCATGATTCATTAAACTTGAGTCTTATTTCCTCCCTGTGTCTTTTTGCCGCCAATTCCAACATCCTTTTCCACACCTTCTCTTACCCCTGTGCAGTGATGATTTAGCTAATCCATAGGTAACTTCTCCAAGTACAGTTCTATCATCAAGATCTTAATCGCTAAAGGTATGAGTGTGCAAGTAAGATCCTTAAGGCTGACACAAGAACCTGAATTTAGCCTCTTCTAGACACAAATAATTAGAAATATGGTACTCCAGGGTATAATTGTGCAACATAGCCAACCAACGAATGATCTACAACTATAGTCTATTCTTCATCTACATCAAAGAGAGTCTGATAATCTTCTTGCATCCAAAATATCAATCTAGGACCCTAACGATATTTACTGTGATGCGTATACACTGCCAACCAATGGTACAAATCTATGCTGGAAAGAATATGAAAAATGTCTCATATAGCTCATGATAAAGCATTGAAATCTTCCACCCACCTCTGATGCATTGAAATTAGGTCCAACACCATACCTCTGTGTGCTACAAACTTTTCTTGTCCATTTTCTACCCAAATTTCAATGATCTTCCATAGATAATTCGGTACGCCATCTGTATGTAACATCCTGATAGACAAATTGAAAAAGAGGTCCCAAAAAATGAACCAAAATGTAGTCTTATATTTTCCAATAGAATGTTATGCATGTTAGCACCTCATTCAGCAGGGATCTGAATGCTCACCTGAAGCGCACAGAGCTACCAGGTCCTTCCTTTGTGTTTTCTTGTCAAGATGTTAGCATGCAGATTCATGATGATATTTAACCACATACTCATTCAATTATAATAAACCATTGCATACATACGCAATTGGAAACACATGTAATAAGGAAACATAATAGATCATATAATTACCAATATCAATTGTGCACTATGAAATGTCCATACTCATACATGTCGAATGACCATAATCCATCCACCAGTATTCCATTATAACAATATGTATTACATCACATAAGTTAAATACATAGTAGATACTATTACATGTTGAAACATAGAGCCATGCGCACAAAGACCTATAAAAATAACATGACACCAGACTTTACATAACTCAAAGGTCTCATTTTTCAACCAAGTCCTAATGACTTAACAAATATTTATAGGGGTGGGGACTTTCCCTTCACCGTCCATGCACTCTCCTAATAATATGGCATGCCAAAAATAGATTACATGCATACTTTCAGAACCAACTAATAATAGATCATCCTATAAATAGAGATTTATTTTATCCTATTAATAACCTCCATACATGTACTTTATCTGCATGTTGATTATCCAAAAATAGACCTTTGCTTGGCCACCAAGTCTATCATGTTTTTTTATCTCTTTGCTTGGTCGGAACTCCATCCTTCTGTTCTATTTTTATCCCGTAATCTACAAAATCAGCTAAGTCTTGAGTTCTGTCTTCCTGGGCGCGAGCCTTTTGGGTGCCACTTCATCTCATCCTCGTGCACATACACATGCCTTCCTTTTGTGCCACATTTCTCTGCGATATCTCCATACTTATCAATTTTTTCTAACAACCTCATCTCACATTCATACACATTCGTTGGGGTGCATGTTGCTCCTATCGCATTCACTTTACATACCACTACATCTCACTCATATATTGCATATTGGATATCTTGGTTTCACTTATTCTTGTTTTCCTATACTCACATATTACATCTTACTTACTATGTTAGCCGAATATCTAGTATGTCATTATCTTTATCATATACACATGCACGTTCACTTGTTCTCTAGTTGTGAATGTATATTTCCTACAAATCTTTACACACAATAATGATACTTGGAACTGTACCTCTTACCAGTCCCACCAAGGCTCCTAGGGAATCTACATTCTCACATACTACATGTGTTATTGTCTCACTATTTACTACTTCCTATTTTTATTAGCACACTACATTACCCTAATTTATACACTCTTTGACATACTATTTATCTTTCTAACATGCTTATGGGTGCTTCATGTGCAACCTTTTCCTTGTAGGAACTACTTGACACCATGGTTTTCTTTTACACTTTTCTTTCCATTGTATGTTATTGTTTAAGGGCTATGTTCTTTGCCTTGTATGCACACTGTATGATTTTTGCCGCTTCGGCCCTGATTGTCTTGTGACATTGTGAGTGACGTCTCATGTCTGAAACTCATTTTTTGCGGTCCATCTTGTATGCACACTTATTTGTTACACTTTTTTCTATGACATTCTTACTAGATTTTCTAATAACACATACATCTAGCCACTTTTTTTACATGTGTCTTGGTCTCTACCATACACATTCCCTCCCCCTTGTAGGGTATTTACTTCATATCAACATCAATTCCTCTCTTTGGGCCGCATTCTCCTAACGATGTCGCATGCACCCCAAATGAGGGGGTATACATTAGGTGAATTATTCACCCCCATATAACAACTCATAGCTACAACATAGTATAGTTTAACACAAGAACAAAACCTGCTACAGTTACAAAAATGACACAGAATCTGACTTGGGTCCTCGGTTTAGCACAGACTCTAGCACCTAGATACATGCACTAGTTCCTGGGTGCTCCTGACCTCTCCTAGACACCTATGTCTTGGGGGTAGATACAACTAATTTCTCACATCATCATGGTTTTTAGCAGTTCACATATCAATTTTCACAGTACAGACTTAGTGCTCCAACAAGCAGAATGCATTCTTTTTTCCATTTCTACATGGAACAATTATAGTACAAATCAGTACTGAACATAGATCACACCATCTACAATGGTGTATAATTCAGGAAGTATTCATGGAAGTAAAGTAACACTAG
The DNA here is from genome assembly GCA_019776745.2 of Taxus chinensis. Taxonomy (NCBI): domain Eukaryota; kingdom Viridiplantae; phylum Streptophyta; class Pinopsida; order Cupressales; family Taxaceae; genus Taxus; species Taxus chinensis. The sequence goes on from CM034149.1 coordinate 184,109,432, forward strand.
ACCTCTCTACCCAACACTCTTTTGGTGTGGCGTGAGATAGCCCAAAACCTCACATTTGGCATGATATCGCCAAAAAACTTGAACTTGACGTGAGATCGCCCAAAAAACTCATTCTTGGCATGAGATCGCCCAACATAATCACACTTGGCATGATATTTCCCAAAAAAATCACTCTACACAACATTCTCAAAACATCTTTCTATCCTTTTACAGTCATGATCATCAGGTGCACACTTTCATTTTATTACTTTACACACATTTATATATTTTTACACACTTTTACAGAGTTTTCATAATACATGAATTTGATTACTCTTTCTCTCTTCTTTTGTAGGTCCATCCTTAATATGCAACAAGAAGCAACCCTAAATCAAACAAAATAGTAGGTACAACACGGTACAAAACAATACTCTTCACCCCTAGGTTCACTTCCTCTTTCTTAGCTTCCATGCTTCATTTTTATCACTTCAAGCTTTCACTTGTCTCCTCGGCATGTTATTGTCATCACATTCTACATGGTTATCAGGTTGCATATTTTATCTATTTTATTTTATTTTATCGAGTATTCATGAAACAACATAAAGTGGGGGAAAATGTAGACACAAAATCATGTAGTTGGGTACATCTGTAGATCCTAAAAACATACTTGCATTCGTATGATTCCTAAGCGAGAAAAATAGAAATTGACATCTGTCTTTGGCCTCTTTGCTTTATTTCTTGTCTTATTTATGGTATTTTACACCCTACATCCCATTCGGTATTTCACTTTCTTATATTTTATAGCTTTGGACACCATCTCCCAACCAAGACACCAGCTCTTAGACGCCCTCATCCCCTTTGGGTGCCCTTGACCTCTTTCCTTTTGGGCTTATTTTATCTTTTGGGCATCTTGTTTCTTTATGGGTTGGCCTTCCAGTTGTCAATTATGAAATACAACCAAGTGAATCATGTAAATACAAAGCTATGTGACCAAAATAAAGGACCAAGCTCTAAACATCTATTATCATCACCTAAGATTGCATCCAAAGGCATTCTAAGAGAATTAAAGGCATCCATCTAGCAATCATTCAAGTGAAAAGGGACTGCATTTTATACATACACTTCATAGGAAAGGGAAGTTCATTTTTCCATCCACACATCTATTTACTTTGGTATATCTATCTATCACCCGCTATCAAGTGCACTCGCACAAGGGCATCCTAGGGAATGATTTCTACACACACGCATAAGAAATACACAGATTCAAAGATGTAGTGCAGGTCTTAGTAGTAAGTTCACTCGGTTGGGTGACCACTGAGGTCAGTCTGACTCCCCATATTGCATCTTTTATTTTCAGGATTCAATGTAGTTTGAGGGTTTTACAGGTGAACATATTTTTTCATGTTAAAGGCATGTTCAACGATCATCCAACAAGATACATGTGACCAACAACAACTATCAATGAAATTTGTGTGACATTAGAAAATTCATATTTTGACCACTTTCACAGTCATGTGTACCCAGTAGCAGACTCTAACGCCTGGGCGCCCCTGACCCAGTCCAGGTGCCCTAGTTTGTCCTTATCTGATAGCTTCATATTTTACAATACACAGTTGCAACGTTTTGACCTTCATGTTCATTAGTTCTTCAATCCAGATCAGTTCCAGGAGGAATCACAAATTAGCTAAGTCATTTTCTCTCTCTCTCTCTTACACTTAGGGTTTCATTTTTTAGCTTATTTCTTGTGTCAAATATATACTTCAGAATTTATTTATCGTACGTGACTCTGCAATTAGGGTTTAGTATAAAATCTATTTTTATTAAATCAGTCTGCAGCTCAAAATGCAATCCCTTTGAATAATGGTGATAGTATGTAGATATAATATCCCCTTTTGAATTTCCAGCCAGAATAATAGGGAGTATGTTGTGTATATATGAGTCTCTTGCTTTAATTTCAAGACTAGTGACATAAAAGGCCTAATATGAACATGGGATAAGGATAATAAAAATAACAAGGATGACCAAAAATGTTAAAATGTGTAAAAAAAAAGGACAGAAGAACCCATAAGGGACACAAGTGCCTATGCGCTAGTGTCCAAAGTCGGCACTAGTGTCCTAGGACCAATAATGATAAATGTGAAAAAACATGTAGACATGGATCTCTGTGACCTGACCAAAAGTGGATATAGAAATGAGATATGTAGAGAAGAGTCAAAATATAAATCAATCAAAGAATGCAAATGGAAAAGGGGTGGTGTCACCATTGAATACTTTTCTTACTTAAGATTCATGCATATAACAACATACCAATGACATAGTAAAATAATGATGTGTGCATAATTTTGTTTCTACACCTTCTATCATCTTATAGAATGAGACCAAATTTCCTTCAGGCATTATAACAAACATATCCCATTTGGTAACATTGGAAGGAAATTGGAATTGGTGGTAGATTTTGGCTTTTCACCTATCACTTGTATTTCTTTGAAAGTCCTTAAGGCCATTGCAACAAACTCATTTTCCTTATTTGAAGACCATTGCATTTATACAGAAGACATAGAGGTGAGGTGCTCTTCAAAAAGGCTTAAAGAATTATCAAGAACATTATCTATCATGCAAACATGGAGTGTCATGTCTATGATTCCATGTGTTCCATACTTCTAGATGGTATGTGAATCTACTAGAGGACATTCAAAACTATACCATCTAAAAACAATCTTCTTTTTATTAATCTTTGATATTTGTGAGTATCATGTGGGGGTATCCTTTCCTTTGAAACTCTGCATACCCATGCCCATTCTCCACCACTTGTATATTGGGATAAGGTTCAGTTGAAATAAACATCATTGTGTGGGTGTTTATGGCTCCACATACATATCTGAAAAGTTGTGGGAAGTGTATTCCCAGTGGTGCCTACATGTCTTCTACTTGTAGTTGGTGTTGCCTTCATGGCTAAGGAAACACGTACATTGGTCTTCCTTTTCAACTAAATACATGCTCGTATTACATGCAATTTCAATATCGCAAGATGTTGACAAATAAACTGATATACTAAAGTTGTCATAATATATACGCAATGATAATATTATCCTAATGATCAAGACATATAATTATAATCAATAATTATTATATATATATATATATATATATATATCATTCAATTATATCCTTAATTTTGTACCTAAGACATTGTCAATAACAAACTAGAGTGTTAAATAATACTCCCTTCATCTTGAGAAACACCTCCAACATCGTCGAAGGTAGATACGACATACATGATTGGTGTTGAGGGCTAAGTGCACTTTGTGAGGTCCAAGCACATAAATTAAACTAATAAAATAATGTATGAATTAATTAAATACATAACATTTAAAATATAAAAAATAAATAACAAGAACACATGAGACAATATTTACATGGAAAACCCAAAGGGTAAAAAACACATTACAAACACAATAAGATTTCCATTACTGAGAAACAAATATTTAAAATCCATCTTAAAATACATTCACCTCATTCCTCTCCTCCATGGTAATCACCACGTGAATTTTAAATATTTGATCTGTATAAATCACTTGACCTCGCCGGTCAATTTAAACAATTTGATTAAGTGTGACTTCTCACAAAGCACCCTAATTAATTAGTAATTGATTTATTAAAAACCACTTAGACCATAAACATAGAGTTTATATTAAATAAATGAAAATATATAAGATTCTAATTTATTTAATTATAAACTATAGTTTATATACGTAGAACACTTAATATTAAATGTTCTAACACTCCCCTTAATATTAAGTGTAGATCATATGCTAATGTTACCTATTTATACAAAAAGATTTACAATCCTTAAACCATAGTTAAGGTTTAGGCTAGCATATTAATTTTGAAGGATTTATACACATTCATCATGTTAAACTTACCTTTTGGTACAAAATAATTTAGAATCCATAAATCAATAGTTATGATTTAGGCTAAGCATGATTTGTGAGACTACATCTCAAAATTTCTCATGAAAAATCTACACCATCATCTCTATTAAATCCTTTTATAATGTAAGGACCTCCTTTACAACATGATACAACATTACTGGACTACACAGTAAAATTAGAGTTATAAGTTTATTAAGATCATAAAAATATCTTTTACAATGCTTTATATAAGAGAAAAAGTATAGAGGTGAAGGAGAAAACACAAAGCCGGTCGTTTAGGATGTAGAACTACCATGCACACTCCCCCTCAATGGAAACTCTAAAAGGCCAAGCATTGCACGAAACTTGCAGAACTTTACAACACATAATGGCGGATTCATAAACATATATGTAATTTTATCTTCATTCAGGTAATACTGGAGATCTATATCACTGTAGAGCACCTTCTCTCGGATGAAATGGATATGTATCTTTATATTCTTCATTATTTTCTATTGAACTAGATTATTAGCAAGAGAATTATAAATCTGACTATCACACAAAAGAGGAGTACTTTCTTTAACTTCCATGTGAATCTCTTATAAGATCCGCTTTAGCCAGATGGCTTCTTTCATTGCTTCCATCACATTTTTAATATTTTTCTTCAATAGAAGAGATGGATACTATTGGTTGTTTTTTTCTACTCTAAGTAATGACACCTATACCAAACTTGAACACATATCCAGTTGTATATTTTTTATCTATCACATCACCAACATGGTTAGAACCACAATATCCATATAAACGTGCATTTGTTATGTAAAAATATTAAGTAGAACCTTTAATATATCCCAGAATAGACAAAGGTTGCACTGTTAGCACCTTATATAAATCCATAGTGGGATACCTAGTGTCATATGGGATATCAGGTCTATTAATAGATGTGAAATAATTCAGACTACCTACATAGATCCCTTTGACCTCACCAAGAGTAGCATATAGTGTTTTCAAATGACATGATGTATGATAAAAGTATACAACTTAGATTTTATAATCAGTAGATAACATAGATGGACAATCTACCATATGTAACACTTTTAAAAAATCTAGTAGCATACTATTTTCATACTTAAGATTCATGTATATGAACAATGGGTTTAAGGTTCCCATAAAGCATACATAAAAAGATACAATATGTGAGAGACACAATTTTTTGTCTATAATATATACCTTATGGTGAGGTCTATTACATTATAAGTGATAGTCATTGTTACCAACGGTCGAATTGTGTTCCTAAATTCCCGAGAAGATGCAATTTGTTTGTAAGGGTGAGTGAAGGAGATTTTCTTATCCCAAATATTTGGACTTTAGTAAATTACACTAATCCTTTCGCCATGTTGTGTTAGCAAGAATAGAAAAACTTTTCATCACATAGATTTATTGGGCTAAATGTAAATTTCTAAGTATTCAGAGGGCGCATTCTTACACTGGGGCACATAGGAACACAAAAGTGTCATTTATGAAGGGCGTATAACTAGGACCCAAGGACTACATTAATATTCCAATTAGATTTATTGACCAAACCACCACCCAATAGCACGGGTCTTATTTTCCCCCATTTTATTCCCAGACCACCGCCAAGATAGGAGTGCATTAATAACAAACCTCCATTAGAGTTAGAATAATTCAATTAACTAAACAAGATCTATTTTGAGCTTCCTAAGTGGAATATCAACCGATCATGCAGGAGCTTTCATCCTAATATTACCGACCATCCCTGTATGCGATAGAGTTTCTGCCCATAGCCCTTAATTCTATTCTATCCTATGATTCTTCAGTCCCACATCTCCAACAACTAATCTGGTGTATGGAAAAACGTTTGAGAAGTGCAACCCTATTTTCAACACCTGAGGTGCATGTGGACACTCCCGACTCAAGGGTCATTGATCCACCCCATTATGTTGGTTGATTCTCCTCCGTTTTACGGTGCCTGACTCCCCACCATACATGTATTCGAGCCTTACTAAGTTAAATCTTATGGATGTACCTCTGTGCAAAAATTATCTATGACATTATTATTATGAAGAGTCAACTCCATCTCATGTAATCCTTTCTAAAGATAGGTAACTCTCATGCACAAGAGCATTCCTGCAATAGATACAGACCATCTGGTAATTGGAACCATGTATCTACATCACTGGTTGATCATATTATGAACTCTCAATCATTAGTTCTAGTTGCTGATTCATTTTATTATGGTTGTTAATGGTGAAAATTCATGTATGCTTTACTTAGTGAAACTTGAACATTATATGATCAATATGATTATGCATCCTCAACAACTGACTTAAACTAGTACACGTGATTCAACCTGGTAGGCTTTGTCCACCTCGAGTAAGCATCTAGATCTCATTTCATCCCCATGACCTCAACCTTAGTGAGCTCCAACTTATTGCTGTAAGGGAGATCGCCTAAGACTACATTTTGGTTCCATTATCGTACTCGGCCCTCTGTCAAGTCAGAATCTGTCTGTCCATAGCCATGTCCAACTCATGATACAATCACCATCACCAAACTTGGGTCAGTTGACTCGACTTGGCCTTCTGTCTCTGTTCTAAAAGTTGTCATCCTACTCCTTTGTTATAAGACTCATTTTGGGTGCATCTCCAGATCATTCGTTGAAGCAAGGTCCCGTAGAAATCTTCACCCTGTGTGTAAATGGGTTGAGGATCTTTACCTTTTATACAATGAGCTTTACCTCAGACATCTTTTCAGCTGCATGTTTGGTAGCAGTTATACTAAGTGGTTTCCGCATATGCATCAAAATTGCACTCTGACCTCTGTAAGTCTATCATAGTTGATCAAGGGTTTTAGGAAGATTCACTATACCTATGGGTCGGCCGGATGAACCTTGCCACACAGGGTGTGGATCATTGGTGGCATGGTCAACATGTCTGAAGTATTACATTTTCGAAAGAGTTTACGTATGTTTATTAAGTAGTTATCCCCCCTTGTCCTAAATCAATCTTCCCTCCATTGAGTTCTTCGATAAATTTAGTAGTCTTCATAATATTCCTTTGGCAACTGCAATCTATTGAGTTTGGAGATCTTACACTTGGCTAGTTTAATCAACCATGCATAGGGGCAGTGAGCAGGTCCGTGGAAAGGAAGGTAGACCTACAGGTTTATATTGAAAAGGAAGAGATGCCTAATAAACTCCTATGGCTCAAGTCCTATCTGAATGGGAGAGGTCCATTTCGAACAAGTATGCCTTATTTCAATTTGTGATCAGCTTTACTTTAAGGATAAATGTCTCTATAATTTTATCCATTGCAAGAAAATTTTCATGGAATACATATAAACCAGAGCATGTTCATCTAGTTATCTTCCCACTTAGGCAAGTAGTAGCTATACTCATTATCTTCTGAATCAAACAAGAAAATAAATTGAGGACATGCTTGGCACACATCTAAATGGAATTTAACAATTTAGATGATGGCCAATCTTGCACTTGGTGTTCTATTTTAGAAGTAATGCATTGATAAGCATGATATTTTAGGTAACACTAATCAGTGCAAGGCTATCATATTATTTTCTTCCTCAAATACAGTTCAAGTTGAGTCAGACAATACATATTTACTATGCAGCATAGATGACACCGTTGTTTGGAATGCATTCGATTAAGAGGAATCTAGTTGATTTTGGTACCATGTCTGTAGCAACACCTAATATATTGTCCCTTAGCATGACTAATAGGGAAAATTAATCATGTCCCGTATTTTAGTCTTATCATCATTTATCTGCTACTAATCCATTTTAATTTATTTTAATCCATCATTATTATAATTAATTGCAAGACTAATTATTAATCATTAATCAACCATATATCAAATTAATCGCAAGACTAATGAATTAAATAGAAGAGTTAATCCATTTTATCTTTATTTTCATTAATCATTATGTTATCAGATTTACTCTATACATAAGTGCTGAAATTAGATACTCTAATACAAATTCCTGCTGGTTAATCAAGATAAGCTACTGAGAGTCTCAGGCTAAAGCGAGATGAGTCAATTTATTTGGTATTAAAAAAAGGACTTGAAACAACATAATATTTGCTATAATATACTAAATATTATTAGACCAAATCTGACTTGGAAAGTCAATAATCGAGCTAGGGATGATCCGAACATTCCCCCTTAAAATGAGGCACGAAAAGATTGCCACCATCCTCAGCTCAAGTAGCACATGGTCTCAAGGTGCTCAGAAACTGTAAAGACCTGGGAAATACATCATGCTATGAATAGGGAACCATAAACCTATTCAGGTGAGCTCAGCACGGATAGACTCCCATTAACCAACTCACACGCAACCATCTAAAAAATATTTACTGAAGCTCAATTCAATGTAGGATTAATCATGAATCCCACTAATAATTTTAAATATCTAAGATCATTCATAAAATCATTGTGAGAAAACACGTGGAAACATGTATTGTACAAACGAAGAGGGATGCTCTTCTGAGCATAACTTATTCATAACACCTAGAGAAAACCAAAAATGTTTCACTAAAGCAATATGTGGACTTTTCATAAAGCTAGTCGACATCCTCTAAGTCACTGTAAAGATCGATCCTCCCTCCTGTATTTCCTCCATCCCCTAAGGGAAGGTGGGTGACTTTAAAATAAAAATGTTCCATCACTCTAAGGGTAATGCGAAGAGAATGACACACAATCATTTTCAAGATCCAATTGCAGAATTTGATGCATCTTGTGATCTAAGATGATATTTAAGGAAAATGAGTCCAGTTCATAGTTCAGACGGTTGGATCGAGTGTCATGGGAATGCTTTCAATGAGTATGGAAAACATTTCATCTACTACAGGCCATGGGATTCAGATTAGGAGGAGTGTTTTACAAGCAAGGTGTCATTGATTGCACTCATTTATTGGCATCTTGATTTAGTGGTTGAAAAATCCAAATTAGAGAACAAATATGCAGAAACAATTCCTCAAATCACAACAGTAGGAAACTATATAGTAGAATTATACATGTAGAAATATAACAACATAAATAAATAATGCACAAAAGAAGACAAGACAAGATTTAAAGTGGTTCACCCAATGTGGGCTACGTCCACCAAGAACTTGCTCATATTTTATTATCAACAAGAGTAAAACAACTCTCATAGTCTTCTCTCAGTTATGAACTCACAACAGAATTCCAAAGATGCTAAACCACATCTAAACCACAATTGACACCCAATTGCTTAACCTTGATCACTCTTGATCACCTCTTGATCACTAAGACTCAAGACCTCTTGAACACACAAGATATCTTCAAGATACCCTAACACCTCTATTTATAGGATTACAATCCTTTAAGAAGTCCAAAAGCTGACCCTAGAAGTTTGAAAGTCATGACCTTTCATCTTCCCACGGCTGGAAAAGAAACTGTCATGACCTTTCATCTTCCCATGGCTGGAAAAGAAATGGTCATGACCTTTCATCTTCCCAATTCAAACTCCACACTTCAATACTGATTTGAGAAGACCAAAAATAGGCTCCACACCCCAACAATCTCCCACTTGGAGACTGTTCCTACTGAGAAAAGTTCTCAACCCTTCATTATCAACCATGAAGGCCAATCAAAGTTGAACACAACTTCAACTTCTCCCTTGTGACCGCCTTGGTCATCATATCCATAGGATTCTGACTGGTATGAATCTTTTCCAGCTTCAACTTATCTTCTTCCAAAGCTTCCCTGATGAAATGATATCTCAGCTGAATGTGCTTCGTCCTAGAGTGAAAAATCAAGTTCTTCTCTAAATGAATAGCGCTCTGACTATCATTGTGTAGTCTCCAACTTCCTGCTTATGACCCAACTCATCAAGTAACTATTGTAGCCAAATCATCTCCTTGCCTCTGTGGCAGCAACATACTCAGCCTCTGTGGTTGACAAAGCCACAACCTTTTGTAACCATGAAATCCAACTCACTGCTGTATCACCAACCGTAAATACATAACCTATCGTGCTCCTCCTACTGTCCAAATCTCCTGCCATGTCTGAATCTACATAACCACACAATGTAGTGTCTGATCCACCGAAACACAATGTTTCCCATGGTCCCTCTCAAATACTGAAGGATCCACTTCACTTCCTACCAGTGCTCTCTACCTGGATCACTCATAAACCTGCTCACTACTCCCACTGCATGGGAAATGTCAGGCCTAGTGCATACCATAGCATACATCAAGCTACCAACCACTGATGAGTACAATACCCTGGACATCTAGATTTTATCCTCCTCAGTCTTGGGACTCTGCTCCTTTGATAATTTAAAGTGACCTGCCAAAGGGGTACTAACCGGTTTAGCATCCTGCATACTAAACCTCTCCAAGACCTTCTTTATGTACTCTTCTTGAGATAACACCAGCTTCCTCTCCTTCCTGTTCCAATTTATTCTCATACCAAGGATTTTTTTTGCTACCCCCAAATCCTTCATAGCAAAGGAGTCACCTAGCTGCTTCTTGAGTACCTTTATTTCTTACATGTTCTTCCCTGCAACAAGCATATCATCCACATACAAGCACAGAATAATATAACTACCATCAAGAAACTTCTTGATGTACATGCAATGGTCTGAGTGACACTTGGAGTAACCCTACTCCTGCATAAAATTGTCAAACTTCTTGTACCACTTCCGTGGAGCTTGTTTCAGGCCATACAAGCTCTTCTTCAATTTGCACACTAACCTCTCCTTCCCTTTGACCTCATAACCATGTGGCTGTTGCATATAAAATTCCTCCTCCAACTCACCATGAAGGAATGCAGTCTTCACATCCAACTGCTCTAAGTGCAGGTCTTCTACTGCTACTAAACCAAGAATAGTTCTAATAGAAGTCATTTTAACAATAGGAGAAAAAATTTCATCAAAGTCTATACCTTTCTTCTGTGCAAATCCCTTGACCACCAACCGGGCCTTGTATCTTTTCCTACCTCCATCTTCCTCTTTGATTCTATACACCCACTTGTTCTACAATGCTCTCTTGCCCTCGGGTAGCTCCACCAGATCCCAAGTCTGGTTTTCCATAAGAGATCTATGCTCTTCATCCATGGCCTGCTCCCACTTCTTCCTGGCATCCACCTGCACTGCTTCCTCAAAGCACTCTGGCTCTCCACTATCAGTGAGCAATAAATAATTCAAAGATGGAGTAAATTGTTTAGGTTCCCTTCTTACCCTAGAAGACCTTCTCACCTCAGGAGTTTGGGGTTCTTGATGAGTAGGTTCCTGAACTGGCTGTGCCAGAACATGTTGCACCTGAACCAACCCCTTGGACACCTTGTTGTCTGCAATGTCCTCTAACACTGTGTATTCTTTCTTTGATTCCTCTTTCTATTCCTGCAACTGATCTTTATACATGACTTTTTCATTAAAGACAATATCTCTAGACCGAAATATTTTCTTGTCCTTAAGACTCCAAACATGGAAACCAAAGTCATCCTCACCATATCCAACAAAGGGTGACATTTCTTAGACTTAGCCTCTAACTTGGTCCTATCATCTTTATCAATGTGAAAAAATACCTCACATCCAAATACTCTAAGAAATGAGTAATCAATTTTCTTACCAGACCAAGCCTCCTCAGGTATACCTCCATCCAAAGCCATAGAGGGTCCTCTGTTAATCAGATAAACAACTGTGCTCACCACTTCCACCCAAAACATGAGTGGCAGCCCCACATGTAACCTCATGCACCTAGCACGCTCCATGATTGTCCTGTTCATTCTCTCTGACACTCCATTTTCCTGTGGAGTATTTGGAACCGTTCTTTTCCTACGGATCCCATTTACCGAATAGTAATCAAGAAATTCATTGCTGCAATACTCCCCTCCATTATCTGACCTGAGACATTTCAACTTGAGACCTGTTTCATTCTCAACCAAGGCTTTCCATCTTTTGAAGGTTTCAAACACATCAGATTTCTTTCTAATGCAATATACCCAAACTTTTCTAGTTGCATCATCAATGAAAGTGACATAATAACATGAACCACCAATAGAGTTTACCTTAGCTGGCCCCCATACATCTGTATGCACTAAATCCAACTTACCCTCCTTCCTGGTAGGTCCAACCTTGAGGAATCTCACCCGCTTTTGTTTTCCATAAACACAGTCCTCACAGAAGTCTAAATCTAACTCCTTTAATCTGGGAAACCTGTCCTTTATAATCTACATGCCCTTTTGACTCATATGACCGAGTCTCTGGTGCCACAAAGTTGCATCTCCATCTGCAGCAACTAAATTACAATAATCAGCACCACTGGTTAAATACAAAGTACCAGTTTTCTTACCTCTTGCAACCACAAGAGATCCCTTGGTAACCTTCCAAGAATCCACTGTAAAACTGACCGTACAGCCATCACTGCCCAGCTGACCCGCTGATATCAAGTTCTACCTCAACTTAGGCACATGCCTGACATCCTTAAGTAGCCATGTGTTCCCATTCTACATTTTCACCTGAACACAACCTTTCCCTACTATTCTTGCATGGTTCATCATCACCAAGATATACATGTCCAAAATCTCCTTGAACAAAATCAGTAAAGTAATGTCTATGTGGGGTGGCATGGAAAGAAGCCCCTGAATCTAACACCCAAGACTCAACAATATTATCTAAAGAAATAATTAAGGCATCCTGACAAACATCACCTGCTGTGCCACATTTACCTCTTTAGTTTCCTCCTTCTTGTTCTTCTTATCCTGAAGAGCCCAACAATCTTTCTTAGCATGACCAACCTTCCCACAGTGCCAACATTCTAACTTACTCTTGGACTTTGACCTTCCGTGATCATTCGACTTCCCATGGTTACCTTTCCCTCTGTTCTTTTGTCTCCCTCTACTCTCCACCATCAAAGTGTTTCCAGAAGTAGAAGAATCTCCTGGTGCTCTTCCTTTGCATTTCCTCGCTTAGGATCACACCTATTACATCCTCAAACTTCAGCTTTGAATTATTAGAGACTGAATTACTTACAACCATAACCAAGTTGTCCCAGCTATCTGGTAAGGATCACAAAATCAACAAAGCCCTGACCTCATCATCAAAGTCAATTTTTACCGAGTTTAACATACTCACAACCATATTAAATTCATTCAAATGAACAACAATAGAACCATTCTCAGACATCTTCATATTAAATAATTTTTTCATTAAAAATATTTTATTAGAGGCAAAGGGTTTTTCATATAACTTCCCCAATGCACTCATGAGACCTTCTGTGGTCTTCTCCTGTGATATGTTGAAAGCAACTGAAGATGCAAGGCATAACCGAATTTCCCTGAGTGCCTTTCTATCCAGCAACTCCCAATCCTCATCTGACATGGTTGTAGGTTTCTTTACTTTTCTAGCCAAAGGAACATGGAGGTCCTTTTGATATAAGTAATCCTCCATTTGCATCTTCCACAAACCAAAGTTCTGCCCATTGAAATTCTCAACCCTTGATCTGCCCTCATCCGCCATAGCTCCCACTCAAGCTAAACTTTCCTTGTGATTTACCACTTCAGCAAAAACCACTAAAGCTCTGATACTAGTTGTTAGGAATTAGAGAACAAATATGCGGAAACAATTCCTCAAATCACAGTAGTAGGAAACTATATAGCAGAAGTATACATGCAGAAATATAACAACATAAATAAATAATGCACAAAAGAAGACAAGACAAGATTTAACGTGGTTCACCCAATGTGGGCTACGTCCACCAAGAACTTTCTCAGATTTTATTATCAACAAGAGTAAAACAACTCTCACAGTCTTCTCTCAGTTATGAACTCACAACAGAATTCCAAAGATGCTAAACCACAATTGACACCCAATTGACTTACCCTTGATCACTCTTGATCACCTCTTGATCACTAAGACTCAAGACCTCTTGAACACACAAGATATCTTCAAGATACCCTAACACCTCTATTTATAGGATTACAATCCTTTAAGAAGTCCAAAAGCTGACCCTAGAAGTTTGAAAGTCATGACCTTTCATCTTCCCACGGCTAGAAAAGAAACTGTCATGACCTTTCATCTTCCCATGGCTGGAAAAGAAATGGTCATGACCTTTCATCTTCCCAATTTGAACTCCACACTTCAATACTGATTTGAGAAGACCAAAAACAGGCTCCACACCCCAATAGCCACTACCGTGGGACCCAAGGTTACATTATCTTACAAAAAATTTTGTAATGAACCCATTCATCTGTTGATTCCAATCAAACCTTACCCTCCTCATTGGGACCTTCCTAAGTTTACCAATTTCAGTAGCAAGGAAGATCCCTAACAACATCTAAACACATTTAAACACACATGCTACCTTATCACACATGATTATGAACTTATGATTTGCACCTTCCTTATGTCCTTGGTTGGTCTATCACTAGATTGGTACAATGAGATTCCTCAACATTCCCTATTCTAGTTTAACCAGATTGTGCAATTGTTCCTACATCTTTTTTTATTAATATTGAGGAAAAATCACTATCAATGACTTATACACCGTTAAATAGTCTGATGATGAGTCTATCATAGATTGATTTACATGTTGGAGTGTCATTATAAGCCAACTGTCATTTACTGTTCCTACAAATTGAACTTGTTGAAATATTCTCACGTTCTTTTGCGAAGCATATTTCTTCTATGTTGTGAATCTAATATTTCCAAATGTTCGAAGAAGCCTTCACCATGGCTCATAAGATCAAAACTCGTGCCCTTGAGCATGGCCAATTAAAAACTTAAATAAAAAAATCTAAAGTCGAGTTCACCAAATCATTTAGATACAATGATAAATATAAGAGTACAACCAATGCCATGGTCGTTCAAGTCTTCTCCTGCACCCACATCTCAGTACAGGGACTCTTCAAAAAAAACCCCCCTAGACCACTGCCCAAAAATACCCCCTTGGGAGAATCCTATAGATAATTATTTAACAAATTGATGGCAGTACACTCCATCCAACTTTCTCCCATACGACTCGTGGATGACTCGCGATCCAAGATCACTGTGGTATAACGAAGGCCACTATTATTAATATCATCAAGTCAAAGGTCATAACATTGAGAAGTTTCGTTCCTTCAAATATCACATCCAACAACTTATAAATTAAGGGGATATCCAAATAAACAACTCCAACACATCACCTAGTCAACCCCTCGACAGAATTAAGAAACCTTTTCCTAATCAACTACCAACAAATTAATCCACCCCTTCTACATCTCAATTACCAAATTCTCATACCATTAATACCGTCAATCAAGATCTTATCTCATCAATGACTCCACATGTTCCTACCTTAGAATATTATTCCCACCCCTTATTCATCACCTATCATATCCACGACTACCACACCTATATCAACTTCTATTACCTGTCCTATATCTATATCTACTCCTACCCTTACCACATCTGCATACCAAACTTTGACTATACCTCCTACTTCATCCACTTCTATCATGCCCCAATTTATCACATCAGATTCATCTTTAATGCCTATTTCAATCCCATTGATATCCACACCTATTCCTTCACCTCTCACATATATTCGTTCACTCACATCTACATCAAATATACTTATTACTACGCCTACATAACTCATCTCCACATCAATCCCAACTACACTCATTTATACCAGATGTACCTCTTTGACTCCACTTACAACTATCCAACACCTATCTTGATGCATGTACCTACATCTTCACATATGACTACATCATCTCTTTCATCCCAATATTTTACGCGCACTCCTTCTCTAACTTTTGTTCCTACATATCTACATCTATAACCACTGCCGCACCATTCACATCCTCTCAATTTGTGAATATATAAATGATACCCCTTGTAACATTTATGAAGCAAGACACCTCCATATAAGAAAAACACAAGGGGGATTCATTCTCCCTCTACAAAATCAACTATCTTCTATATCAACTTGTACAAAACTTACACTACAATCTTTAAATCCACTAGTTGAGATTATAGTCATCCTTATCAAGGGTAAATCTTCTTGATCAAAATATAAGACTCTTGTTAAACATCCCCAAAATTCTCCCAATGCACCCTCATAAGAAATTATACCTTATCTATCCTCAGCGATCCAACTTTAGAAAATCCATCCCATGTGCACTATCATCTATTTTACGACCAACCCCTTCACCTAATATGTCACATAATAATAAATTACAATCCAAACAATCTAACTCTCCTCCCAAAACTAGATTCATCTTTCAAGATACGTAATTTACCCATCCAATATACATGCACCCATCCTAAACATCCTATCAATCCTTGCAAGGGGTATCTTCCCTACACCACCTTTATTAGATCTTACGCAGACATCTTTCGACATTTAATTCAAATATCTACCATCACACTTTCTCAAATTAGATATTTTAATCCTCATAGTAAGAATTCGTCATGTTTTTATCACAATTTCATTTGTTCTTATCATTGTACCCTGGGCCATGACATTGAGCATTGTAAGTCCTTTCAGACGAATCATCCATGACCTGATTGAGAAATACATTTTCCTCGTTCAGAGAAGTTATCCTTCTCCATCCGCACTACAACCAATCCAACTTATATTCCTACATCCCCATCCATAAAAATTATTAAGTCTTCTCCTTCATCCACTCCCTTCACATATCGTTCCTTCTACAGAAGATTCTCCCTTGTTCATTGATATTATTTGTATTGTCAATCACCCTTGTGATGTTCAACCGTTTAATCAATCCAAATTCAAAACAATTCTACCTAAATCCATTTGGCATCCTCGCTGAACTCATCTGCATCTATTTTTTTCGAAGTGATATAATCTTCCTCGCTATGGGGAATTCCTCCTTTCATCCTTGAGAATCCCTCATCCGCATCAATTCATATCTTATCTATCCAATTACAATTCACTTGATCCTTAGGGGAATTTTCTACCCTTTTGACTAATCGCTTGATTTATATCTCATCCAATCCATCTCATCCAATTTTAAATCCATATTAATCTTGTCCAAATCTTCACAGTCTTGGCCATACATCCTGGCTCCTTTGGGGAGCCATATTTTCATCTTTTTCATCAAAGTCCATTGTTGTGGCCATATTTGTTTCTCCTTTAAGGGACCATTCACTCTGTATTCAAAGTTTCACCTTTATGGCCATGTTTGTGCCTCTGTTTGGGGCACCATATTTTTGTCATAAGCCCATTGTTTTGGCCATATTTTTCATCTTACAGGGACACAACTCTTTCTTTCTCGCATTCCTTACTTCCTTGAAAAGTGGCACATAGGTTTTTCATCCTATCCACCTCGCAAAATCTTAGCCAATCTTATCACCTGATCCTAAACCCACAATTGCTGGTCATATTTTTCCCTCCCTTGGGGGAAAATATACTAGTCTCATTAGAGAAGCATTTTTTTTCTTCCTCAAGGATAACACATAGTTTTTTTTCTTCAACTAGATGCTGGATCCTATCATTATCAACCTATCTCGAATGTGAATTTAATCAAGAAATTGCGTAGATTGGCCTCCCTTGACAGTAAACCGGAAGTGGAACCTCTTAATGCATTGCACTTGTGACCATTCTATTTTTAGCACATTTACCAATGTGCCCTTACTCATATCTTTAGATTATTCCCCCATCTTAGCCCCTTCCATCTCTCATCATGATGATTTGGAATTATGTGATCTACCGTTAGTTCCTAGATGTGACCTTAGATATGGGCACCATAGCTCTGTCCATGGCATATTCCTTATGGATAGGTTCTCCCTTCTTGGTGAGAACTCCATGCAATCATTACATCCATCACCTTCTTATTCACTTATTGGAACCGTGCAAAGGGTCCAGGGTTATATCTTGTACATTCATTATCCCCTCTTAAGTGGTCTACTTAGCTAGTGCCATCTCTCCCCCATGCAAAAATTAAAATTCATGGATGCTCAAATAAAAATCAAAGTTATCAAAAAATAGATAGATCCCTTAAAGGAAATTTGTTCATACAAAAAAAGGAAAAAAAAGAAAAAGAAAATAATGCAAATCAAATTCAAAAGAAAAATCAAAAGAAAAATCAAAAGAAATGGATCGATCCCTTGAAGGATAGTTATCATATTATTTTTTCCATCTATATTATGTAAAAAGTATACCATACCCTCGAAGGATGGCCACTCCTCGTGGCATTTTAAGGCTTCCCACATTGATCAGCCTTCCATTTTATTAGCATCCTGAGAAAGCTTCCCACATTGATCAGATTTTCTTCTAGTAGACTTCCCTCATTGATCAGTTTTCTCTTTCCTCGTTCCTAGAGCTAGGGCATAGTTTTAAGGAGCACCACTTTTGGAGAAAACCCTCTTCCTGCATACACGTTACATCTTAAACCCCTTTCTCATGTCAGCACTAGGTTTATGAGTTTACTTCATCCATGTTTTTCTTATGATCTTTTGTATAACTAACTATCATTGGTTATTTTCTAACATCTGTTTTGGTCGCATATGCCTTGTGTTATTGGATATTTTCTTTGTTTACCTCTAATGCAGTTGGAGGATATCGTTTCCTCACATGTTCCTTGATATGACATAGTGTCATCTATACCCATAGGTCATCATTATTAAAGGTGCATCTTATCTTGTACCTCATCCGATGGTATTCAATCTATCTAACATTCAAGTCCTCCTTTGAGGCTATATTTATTCCTTCTTTTCCTTCATGACCCTATGTACCTTTTTCCCTTTGGGAATTTTATTCCAATCTACCCTTAAAGTCCACATTTGTGGCCATATTCCTTTTTTTCTTTGGGCATACAAACTTTCTAAATCCACGTTTCTAGCCTTATCTATTTTCCCTTTGAGCACTTTAATCCTATCATAGTCCCTAAGTCTACCTTTTGTGGCTATACTCACTCCTCTTTTGGGCATTTTTAATTCACAATTCTATCTAATCCATGTCCAAAGTCCTCCTTTGAGGCCATATTCATTTTATCCTTTGGGAATTACATTCATCATATCACAATCCACTCTTATGGCACATATTCGTGCCCTTCTTGGGGTCCATCATTAAAATTCTGACTTATGGAAATAATTTCCCCCACTTGGGGAATATTTTTTTTTTCCTTTTTGTCTTCGTGACATACTTTTCCCCTTGGGGCATATTATTTCATCACTTGCTTTTGAACCAATTTTTCCTTCTCGGCCATTTTTCATGTCATCGTGTTGGGGCACCATAATTTTCATCCTCATCCCTTACATACACATATCTATTCACTTAATTCCTCATGTACGAAGTATTTCACATATCTTTCACATTTAGTTGTGCATACTTTGATGCTTTTCCCGATTTTGACTTCTCAGCCCATTTGCCTATGACCCATCGTGGTCATTGCGTCCATAATGTAGTGGTCTTCACCCACTCACTCGCCCATAGAACTTTATATCCCATCTCTGTTAAGACCACAATTATCCTCTACCGATGTGATATTGGAGTCACCGCCATAGTTTTTATTCATATTGTGATTCCTTTTTACTTGGGGCATCTTGCCTTGGTAATCACTTTTACCCATTTTCTTTTTTTTGCCCATCCTGCCCTTTATCATCTACCTTTTTTCAAATGCGTCATTGATTTCCTATGGCATCATCAATCCCCCATTTGAGGGGGAGCTCATCATCTATCCTTCTTTGTCAATCCTCATCCAACTCTAATCATTTTTTTTGTCACCTGGCTTGCTAGCGTAAACCACTCAACAAAAAGGGGAAAATGTAGACACCTAAGTTCAGTATCTCTACCCTTTTCTGCTGGCGTGCACATATTTTGCTAGGGTCATATCTATGTCCCCCTTTAATTAAATCCATCCTCTTTATTTAAATAAAATTCCATCTTATTATCCTTATCACCTATTAATCCCCTATTAATTCACATTAGTTATTTAATCCCCATTAATTAATTAATGTCCACATCTCTTAATCTGGTCCTAATCCACTTTCCATATAGGATGCTTTTCATTCTAAATATACATCCTTATGCTTTTTCTAACCTCATAACTTATCTTCCAACTCACCCATATCTTCATCCCTATAACACCCCTAAACTGCCACACATAAGCTTTAAAGCAACTCTTTCCCTCCTTAAAAATATGAAATCTCGACTCAAAACACAAAAATCCACCCCATTGAGGAAAGTTTCCCATGGTTGGTGGTGACCCAGCCTAGTCGTCATCGACCCTATAAAACTAAGTTAAATCTTTCCATAATCAATCATAAATCATCAGATGTATGCAAATTTTGGAGCTTTCTTGTGACTTGTGAATTAACTCTCGTGCCTGAGCATTCCTGCAATAGTTACAGACCTCTCAGACCTCTTTGGAATGTGCTTACATCATTCACAATCATCCTTTATGAGCTTCTTATTATATTTGTGTTTCTTTATTCAGCTTTTATCGTATTATCATTGTTTTCTTTGTACCTAAGCTTTTGTAGGATCAAGTCATCCTCAATAACATTCAGATATTTTTCATCAAACTTCTCTTTCAGTTTCTTTACTTATAGGTCATCCATTTTATCCTTTTGACATCAGATTTATCTAACTCTATTACATTCACCATCGACCTTGTCAAATTGTCACCGACCCATCCTTCTGTAACTTGTTTCTACTTCTAGAGTCATCTCCAACCTTTGCATATGTTATTTCTCTACCCCAGCCTGCTAAACCACCACCTAGCCTCTTTTTTACACTAAAATCAATCCATCTACATCCCATTCGTCATCGCGTCACCCTGGTCATTGTCAACTAGGGTCTTGACTCTCAATCTACCCTTTTCAATCCCATTTTCTATGATTTTCCTAGTTTCTGCTCCCTCGGATTCCTTCTACAAGTTGACTCTAGCAAACATAAGCCTCTACTGCATCCAGATTGCATCCAAATCTTACAGAGTTTACACATTCATCTTACATTCCAGATCCTCACTCCCAAGTCGTCGTTAACCTACCTCTGCATAGTCTAGGTTGTCGTCAACCCAATCCATGTATCATTTAACTTACAAATCTTTGAATTAAATTAGCTTCTTTATTAGATCTTAATTATTCTTAGATTCAGTAGTACTTTTATTTCTCCATGATATCTACTACTCATATTTTACTTCATTTTTTCTAAACAAACGGGGGTTGACGTTCATGAAAGAAAGATAACACTTCTTGGAGATGGAATTGTTTGAACAAACCCCGCATATCCCATCTAATCAATCTCCTTTTTTAGTCTGTCTTAGTTGTAGGTTCATCAGCTATAGCGAGGATCAACTACTTGGCACCCGTTCATCCACATCACGCTTCTAAGGTACTATAAACCCTTCATTTTCTGAGTTATCCAGTTTTATTTAGTACTAGATCATTTAACTAAAAAATAATGAAAAATTACATCCACAACTTATTTTAAACCATATAGATATTTTTTTCAGTTTACACACATATAGTTCTTTTCTAGGTTCCTTAAAACCTTTAGGTTGAATCAAGTAAATTTATTCTTTTAAATCACCATTCATGAATGCATTCTTAACATCCATATGGTGTATTTCCCAAACATATTGAGTAGCTAAGGAGATAATAATCCTAGCTGTGCTCATTTTTGCAATTGGTGCAAAGGTTTTTATGTAGTCAATATCTGGTTTTTGAGTAAACCCGTAAGCTACCAACCAAGATTCAATCTTATCAAAATTGCCATCGGCCTTATATTTGATTTTGTAAATCCATCTAAAGCCAATAATACTATGTATTTCTAGAGGAGGGATAAGATTCCAAATCTAATTTTTAATTAACGAAGAATATTCAACTTTCGTAACTTCTACCTATCTTTCATCATGAGAAGCCTCTTCTAAATATTGGGGGTCTGGATCATATATAGTCATTATAGCATGATAGGTACGATGAATTCTAGTCATCTTACGGAGGTTAACATGATTAGAGTTTTGAATAATAGATTGAGCCCATTTAGTTATTTTAGTTATATATGAAACATGAAGAGAATCTTTTTCAACTATAGAATCATTATTAACATTTATTTGATCATCACAACCATCATTATCAAAATCATTGTTTTCTAACACATTAGGTTCACCATAGACAATAAAAATAGAAGACGATGAATAAGAACAAAAAAAAAATTCTAAGATTTTAACACTCTCGTTCTCAATAACTTTACGTTTTACAAGATCATAGGTCCTATGACCTTTTGTTTTACCTCCATAGCCTAAAAAGATGCATGGATAGGATGTTTGATCTAACTTCTTCTTATTTTCTTTAGGAATGAAGATAGAGACATGGATTTCAAAAATTCTTATAATGGATACACTAGGTTTCTTATTAGCTTTTTTTTTAAGGGAGTTGATTAAAAAAGGGATTTAGTAGGTACTTTGTTCATAATATGAACAATGGCATTCATTGATTCAACCCAAAGAAAATTAGGAACTTGAACTGAGTGCAACATGGTTCTAGCCATTTCAAGAATGGTGTGGTTTTTCCTTTCCACAATACCATTCTGCTGAGGAGAGTAGGGAGAAGTTAGTTCCCTTTGTATACCACATTCGATACAAAATGAATCAAATGCATTACTAATATATTCTCCTATGTTATCTGTTTTAAACTTATTGATTTTACAACTAGAACTATTCTCAACTAAAGATTTGAATTCTCTATATTTTGATAAGACATATGATTTATTTTTTTATAAAGAAGGACCAATTCATTCGAGAATAATCATCAATAAAAGTGACAACATACAAGGAACCATTTAAGAATGGAATTTATAATGGTCCTCTAACATCATTGTGGACCAGTTCAAAAGGTTCTGAGGAGTTAACTTCATGATGACTATGGAACGAGTTTGTTTATTACTTACCATGTAAGCATCCTTCACATGTTTCATAAGCATGAGAGATAGGTGGTATACCAATAACTAGGTTAAGCTGAGACATGTCATACATGCTCCTAAAATTAACATGACATAATCTTTCACGACACAACTAAACATCATTCCTATTTTGAGTAAAAAAACATGAAGCTGAAGCAAAACCTTTAAAAACATATAATCCATTCTTTTTTATTCCTTTAGCTATAATAATATATAACTCATTATTTATAAACCATTTATCTTTAAATAAAATTACACTATAATTGTTCTGAGTTAGTTTTGAACAAGAAAGAGAGTTCGTCTTTAATTTAGGAGCACACAACACGTCATTTATAAAACCATTGAATACTTTTACTTTTCCTTGTCCATGAACATCGAGAATAGAATGGTCATCTAGATAGATTTGATCATTACATTCTCTGATATCAGTTAGGATATTAGATTTATATGTCATGTGCCTATTTCTTTGGCAATGACTAATACAACATACAAAGAAACTGCATAATAGCTTTTTGATTGTTTTTCTTATTCTTGTTTTGATTCTGATTTGGTTTGTTCCCTTTTTATTTTTGAAATTTGGCTTGTTTTTGTTTACTCTATAATCTTCCTTTTTGTGACCAAATTTCCCACAATTGTGACATTTCCCATCAAAACTAACTTGTAAATTCCCTAATTTCCTATCTTTACTAGGGTTTTAAAGTTTTATTTTTATTCTTGCTTAACCTATAAAAGTTACTCTTAAGTTTTTTGTGTGAGAAGTGTCGGAGTGGTATTCTCCTTCAAATCAAAATTTAACATGACATGCTCCTCCTGAATTAGGAGAGAACTCATAGTAGAAAGTTCAGGGATATCTTGTTCAGTTTGATAGTTTGAATTTATAATAGAAATTAAGTTCCTAAATCTCTCATGGATGTTCATTTGGATAATAAAATACAAATTATCATGAATCAAATTATAGTTACATCCATCTAATTGAGATTTAATTTTTTTAATTTTTGCTAAAAAATTAACTTTTTTTCATCTCCATTCATGAGAGTTGTCATTAACTCAAGAATCAATATTATAATTTTCAACAAATACGTACCTTCATGCATTGATTCTAGTAGCATCCAAGTTTAACTCATACTTCCCTGATTTCCAACATGAAGTAGAAAGTCATCTTACACACTTCATATTAAGATATACATCACTTCCTACACTTTATGTTGAAATGTGGATACGTTGTCTAATGTCACTTTCCTGTTATTAGGTGTTTTCTCCTTATTGTTTACGACAATCCAAAGCTTGTGTGTCATGAACTCTACCTTCAATCTCATTTTCTAGATGTTTTAGTTTGACCCATTCACCATCTGCACCTTGTCAATGTTAAAGTGACTAGATCCCATTTTTAAGCTTTCCAAAGTTCAAATGAAGAGACAAAAATATATTTATTATGCCAATTGAACATTTTAAAGCGTTATTCTTCACTTTTCAAAAATTAAGTTTAAAATTTTGAAAAAGGTTTTAGGAAGTCCCCCAGTTGTTTTAAATGAGATTACGTCGAATTTTAATGTTTTTGATCTCTTCTACGCCAAAATTGGCTTTTCACACATTCTTACAAAGCGTATATTGATTTGATGATAAAATTCAAAATTCAAAAATAAATTGTAAAAAAAAATTGGTTTTGAAAAAATAAATCTTTATTTTACTTACTAATTTTCATTAAAAATTTACAATAACTTCCCCTTTTTGAAAAAAAAACAAGGAAAAAAGTGATTTTATTTAGATTCCCTAAAAATATTATATTCTTAATTATCCCAAAAAAAATGTATGGAGACCTAGCTTTATGTTAAAACTGACCTCACAACCAAGCTGGATTGGAAGAGTTAAGGACCGAGTTATGCTTGAAATTTCTTAGGTGATATTATACAACTTGTCAACTCACCAACCGATCTAAGACTAGTGAGCTCAACATTATTAACAATCCATCCAACCACCTCATGACTGAGTCGTATGCATGGTGAATCAGTGTTGGGAAAGATAAGTGCTAAGCCCGTTGGGATATAACTAAAAAATTACAAATACTTTATCGTAGTCACATTAAACAATATGTGGAAAAGGAATTTTAAAGCCATATTTTTTCACCAGCCCACTGCATGTGGAATTAAATCGCATTCACTGATCAAGGTGGAGAGGGTCATCAGCGAGTCATGCGGTCAAGGGGGTATTTGTTGGGTTTAAGTTTATTTTATTTGAAACCACTGCCAAACTTCAATTATGGAGAATTCCATGTGGAGCGCTTAGGGAGTGGTGGTGTTTGATTGGGGGGCCAAAATAATATTTAAACCAAAGCAAAATTCATGCCACATTATAAATGCTAAGCAGTTAGAACATAAATTTAGAGTTTTAAAAAAGTCCACATCTTAAAAAATAGGTAAGTATATAATTTTTATTAAAATGCCATGATTAATGTATATGTTGCGACTATAGTATATATGTTAAATTATATATGTTTAGGTTTATAAAAAAAATGTTAATTATTATATGCTTTAAGACTATATGAATAGAGGGGGTCATGGGTTAGACATAGGTTTAGGATTATTAAAACATTTTATTATGCCTCTACCACAAAAATTATCCCCATTCTAAGTGTCTTCATCTCCGGCCAATAAAAAAAAATTAATGCATCTATTTTTGTGGAGGTTGTCTCCATCCTGGGAGACCTTTCACTTCTACCCTCTACATATCTTATTTTTCCTTTGCACATTATAATATTTGAAATAAATGTTAAAATATTCGTAAATTATTTCAACCCATACCTTACATGTGTATGAAGAGTGGGCCCGAAGAAGAATTCCAACACCAAAATAACCTTTGCCAAGTTATTTTTCATGCAAGAGAAAAAACATTTTGAGAGAATATTTCTAAGAGGATGTCCTGTGAAATGAAGGGGGGGTTATTATTTCTACCAACCATAACCACCCAACCATTATAACGTTTAATTAAATTAATTAAAACATTTGAAACCGCTTTGGTACCATGTGAGGTCCGAACACATAAATTAAACTACTAAAATAATGTATGAATTAATTATATGCATAATGTTTAAACTATAAAAAATAAATAACAAGAACACAAGAGACAATATTTACGTGGAAAACCTAAAGGGTAAAAACCACAGTACAAACATGGTAAGATTTCCATTTCTGAGAAACAAATATTTACAGTCTAGTAAAACTCCATTCTCCTCATTCCTCTCCACCACGGTAATTCACTGGATATGAATTTCAAATATTTGATATGTATAAATAAACTAACCCCGCGGATCAATTTAAACAATTTGATCGGGTGTGACTTCTCAGGAAGCACCCCAATTAATTAATAATTGATTTATTAAAAACTAATTAAACCACAAAAATGGCTCATTTATATTAAATAAATTAAAATATCTAATATTCTAATTTATTTAATTATAACTATAGTTTATATACCTAGAACATTTAATATTAAATGTTCTAACATGTTTTAGAATTGTTTCTATGACTCTGCAAACCTGGCATGCCTTATGGCCCATATCAGACATACCTCTTCAATGCATCTAGAAATTGCGTCAATAAGAGCTCGATGCACATTGGAATTACTTATATAGCTCGATTGGTTGCAAGATACATATGTTTGTTTCCTTGTTACTAAGGCTGGATATGCCTCTTTGGTGTTACTTGGAATTGCATTGATGACTCCACAAATCTTACATGCCTTACTATACATATTACACACACCTCTTCAATACATCCTGAAAATTGTTACGACGACACTACAAACCCTCATATATTTAATATCAATGTAATATTGCACCTTCTTTTGATGAAGTGCTAGTTTTAAAATTTTTATACCATGTATATTTCATTAATTATGAGCAATACCAAAAGTGATGGCAATCTTGTAGAAATATTTTTTTGGTCAATCAATTGCAACTTTACTTATAAGTATATGGTAGTGGTACATAAGCGGCCCAAAATAATGTCAATATAGTACTCGGTATATAAGTGGTCCAAATTAAATTTTAATATATTGATGGTATTTGTCATGTTGGGAAATTTGGAGATAAGGTAATAAAGTTATTTTTTTAAACTTGTTTTTTTTTATGACTAAGGTGGTCCGACCCAAGTCTTCTAAATTTTTCTGACGTCGTAGGGGTCGAGTAACCAATTCAAGTACATCTCTTGCATTGGCAAACCCATGAATCTGGGCAAAGGTAAATTCAACTGACCATTTAGTACTAATTCCTCTTGCCTCTAACGGGTTAGCATGAGCCATTCTAGTAATAGCTAAGTCGGGTTGTAATTCGCGTATACGTTGTATTTGATTCGAATTATCCGGTTTTTCCACAATTTGTGGTATTGGTACACACATCTTTATACATGTATCTTGTAAAAGTAATAATTCAGCAGCTTGATATCATTTATCCATATATGGAATACCAATTTCATGAACGATCATTCCACATCTGATTAAGAATCTTGCTAGAGAGACTTCTAGCAGATTATCTCCCATGAAAAAGACAGATTTCCCACGTACCAAGTCAAGATAATCCTTTAAACTTTCCCATATTCGTTCCTCCCTTTCCTCCAGACCTTTGGTTTCAACACCAAATACAGGACAAATCTTTTCAATCCAAGCACGTGTTCCGTCCGGACCGATAGGAAAAGGAGCTCCAATTAATTCACATTTTTTGCGTCTTATCAAAGTTGTCGCTGTCCGACTTAAAAAGGGGTTAACACCACAAACATAAACTCCATCACCCAATGATGGAAGATCAGTATATCTTTGAGCAGGTAACCAACCTGATACCTTGATGGATTGGCGTTTTAATTCTAGATTGAGTTGAGAAGCCACATTGGATGGCAAAGATCCAAAAAGAACTAAGGACGGACTATTTGCATATTCACCCAATTCATGCTTTTTTATAGAATGAAAAGCGAAGTAATTTTGTTTTTGTATAGTGAATTTTCATTCACGAATGAATAATTCTGGTTCTGGACAACGATGTGCCATCGCAGCTAACACAGTATCTTCTCCTTGAGTAAAAGCATAATCCAGTCCATTCGCTCTTGCCACTAGAATTGGGATTCCAATTTCCCACTCTAATTTTGGTGCCATACCTTCCAAATCCATTTTGATTATTTCTGTAGTACAAGTACCTATCCATATGATGACGCTGGGGTCTCTGTCCTTTTTTATTCGAATACAAAGCCTTTTTAATCCCTCATAATCATTCAATTGAGCCGAGATATCTCCTTCTTCCAATTCTGCCATTGCATAGCGGGGTTCTGCAAAAATCATAACCCCAAGTGCATTTTGCAGAAAATAACCACATGTCTTTGTACCCACAACTAAAAAGAAACTGTCCTCAATCTTTTGATATAGCCAAGACACACAGCTAATTGGACAAAAAGTATGATAATTACCTGTCTCACATTCGACAGTAAGAGTTTCATAAACTTTCACTGACATAAATCTTAATAACTATGTTGATTAAATTTTCGTAAATCCAAGTAAATTTTCCTTATTATTTTTATGTCTCCCCTCATCAATAAAGGTCAGAGAGTAAACTGAATAATTCCCGAACTATGAAAATTTTGGAATATTTTATTTAGATTAATATGTCCCAATCTTTTTACATTAATATATTTAAGATATATATACTTATTTTCAAGTTTGAAAGTGTGATACTTAAAAATAGTTCTTTAGTTTTTTAGATAGTATTTTATGATTATTAATTTATTTATTTATGTACAATTGATTTAATTTAAATTAGGTATTCAAATTTTTATAGACTTGCTTGGTTTCAAATTTCAGTACCTTTCGAGTTATCTTTTCACAAGAAAATATATAGTCTTAATTTTTGTTCTTTGTTTCCCTTTTAATTGGATGGGCCCATTTGTCCCCTTCTATCTTTTACATTTATAATTATTAGAAGTTAGCATGTTGTTGGCGAGAAAATTTGTCGGGTGGACAAACTTGTGGATTTCTTGCCAACGCTCTGGGAATCTAAGTCCCTCTACTTAACTGGTGCAACTGCCGTATGTGCGTGCGCGAGAAAGGTGGATTTCTATGGTGGCCTTTCGACCAGGGATCCAACAGGGACACTCCACTGACCCTGCGGTAAAGCTAGAAATCTCTTGCTAGGGAAGACTTTGTCTGAAAGTGGGAAAGGGAGTGAGAATTGATGTAGGAGAACCAATGTTGCAAGTAGAAAATTAGAGGCTTGCGCACACCAGTCAGAAGTTTCATCACATGCACTTGAATTTCATAAGAAAACAAATTTGTAAAACAACAACAAGACTAAATAGAGCTTAATGAACACAAAGTACCAATAAACTCCTCAATCAAAGAGGCTAAAATTCCTTCTTCCTTTATTGAAGCTCAAGCATAATTTGTACATAGTGTGGGAATGGAAGAAATTGAGAAGGGGGGGAATAGAAGAAAATGGCTATCTCCTTTGTTCTCTCAAGGTGCAATATACTCTTGAGTTTACAAGATCAATCACCAACCCTTTGCAATGGGAATGGTGTTACAATTTATAGAATGAGAGGTGACTTATCGTCTTCCTCATGACCCTCCATATGCCTTAATATGACTTAAGATTGTTCATATTCCACTTTAAATATTTAAGTCCCTTTTATAATAGCAAGGTGACTTAATTTACATTATATTTCTAAAGTCATTTAAGTCATATTAAAAAGTGCAACCCTCAACGCAAAAATATAACATTTGAAAAGAGAGAGTGTTGTATGAGAAGCGAAGAGTGAGAGAAAGAAGAGGAATAAGAAGAAGAAGAACTATGTTGAAGGATGAGTTGCTGCAACGGACTTGGCTCCATTATTTGACTGTTCTCCACTTCGTGATCCTAAGAAGGCTTCTGACCCATCCACTTTGGCTTCATATCTCCCTTATAAAAATCAACTTGTTATTTTTAGTAAGTATGAGAAATCAAGTCCCTGATCTTCAACAAGATGTTGTGGCTCAATTTTCCTCTTTCTCTTTGTGTTCCTCGTTCCTTCTGGATCAACTTTCTATTTTTAGCAAGTTCTCGAGGGCCCACTTACTATTTTTAGTAAGTGCCAAAAATTTCCATTCTGGTGAATTCTCAGTTGTAGTGCATCTCTAATGTCTTCATCTCCTTCGCAGGCTCTTCTGTTGATGACTTTCCCGAAATCCACGGCTAGAGAGAGGGAGAGGGCGAAGTCCATTGCTATGGCCCCGGTCATGTAGTTCGTATGTAGTAGACCTGCTATTTTTAGAAAGTTGGGCTCTGGGGGTCGGATTGACGTGGAATGAAATTTTTTGATTTGGGTTTTTTCTTCTGGTGTTTCACATGTGAGCTTACTTCAATCCAGAAGCCGGTTTGACAGGAAATCCCACTTCTTTCTTCGTTGAGCCGAAAAGGAGATTTCTTCATTGTGGATGCTCTGTCACACATGGGGGGAGTTTGAAGGTGTATTTTTTATGGTCTTGGATAGAGGAATGAACAGCAATAAATGGTTCATTGATTTTTGCACTGTTTTGCAAGCTTTGTTTAGATTTCCATTTTTTAGCTATGCGGATTTTGTTATTCTCTTCTTTATTGTTCTTCGTTTCTCCTTAGCTTGATGAGGATTCCTTCTGAGACCTATGCATCACCATGGGAAAGGTATTTTAGTTCCTTTGTTGATCTGGTTTGAGCATTTGCAATGGTGGAGTGATGGTAGAATGTTGCAGAGGAAGAATGGAGGAATGGAGTGCACATATAACTGTTAGAAGTTAGAAGCGAGAAAAGCGGCACTTGGAAATTTTTAAAAAAGATATGCACAATTAGGACTTGGGCACATTTTTCCATACTTGATGTCCCTAACCTTAGGTATGTAAGGGACATCAAATTCCACGGTGGTCAAGAGCATGACACGTGGCGCCTGATCCGACGGCAGGGAATGCACATTGCAAATAAGCACCTGGGGGCTGAACTGTGATCGTGTGAGTGTCCAGAAAACTCCCTATTGGGGATGGGTGCATTTTCCAAGGTATGATGTCCCCCACCTTAGGTACATAAGGGACATCAGTTTCCACGATGGTCCTGGAGCTGACACGTGGCACCCGATCCAACGGCAGGGAAGGCATGCTCCAAATAAGCACCTAGGGGCTGATTTGTCAGGTCTGGAGTTCATATGAGGGTCCCAGAGGTCACATGAGGGCTGGGTACATTTTCCAAAGGTTTATGTACCTGACCTCAGGGATGTTGGGGGCATGAAATCCTGCCAGGCTCTTGGTGCTGACACGTGTCCTCTGGAAAAAATGACTAAGTCCTGAGCTGCCTTTGAGAGGGTAACTTGGAATGAAGATAACTTGAGCTCCCGGTGGAATTTATTGGTGAAATTTTATATGATCCTAACTTTAAATGGAATTTGGAATCCAATTATGTGGGTCTCATGTCTTAATTCGACCATATGAGCCCTAAAAAATTAGATTTTTGATCTGGGACTCCACTTTGTGCTTGAGAAAAACTGCCTTCCAATCATATGTGCCAAGGTGTTGTGAAAAATATCATTTCACCATCATGTTGGTCTTAGAATCCTCTTTCTGAAGATTTTTTTTTTTACTTCCAAATCCATCCGGAGCTCCCGGAATCTTCTTCTGAATCCCAGCTGTTTTAGGCCTGTGTACCTCCTAGGTTTGAGAACCTTGTTTTTCTCTCAAACTGCTCCAAGTATTTCAAAACTTTCCAAAGCCTTCCAAAATAATTTCCATGGTTTTATAATGTATTTAATTCATGTCCATGTTTAATTTTTCCCTTATGTTCCACACTAGGGGGTTGAATCCGGTCCTCGGAAGGCCAGCGACAGCCCTTCCCGTGACTCCCCAAAATTTGAATTTTCAATGAAGTCCTAAAATCACCTAGGGGAATGAATGGAATTTCCTAAATCACTTAGGGGGGTGATATAACATTGGTTGGGAGGTAATTTTTACTGACTAGACAGAGCTAGGGTTGCCTAGGAATGATAAAGCATGAAAATTTCGGCATAGGGGTATAGTTGTCGTGCTTGGAAATTTCCAATTTCCCTGTTGCACATTTACACGACAGCAGCTGGCTCTAGCTTGGGGACATGACATGGACTGAGAGAAGTGAAGACATGGCATGGTAATCTAGAATCTCAATTTTATACCATATAGTTCGTTGACCAATGCCTTATCCATTGGACCCTGCGGAGTCATGCACAACTTCTAGAAAGGAAGATTAGAAGAAGGAAACACACACACACACACAAAAATAGAAAGGAAACACACAACACACAACACACAACAAGAAGGGAAACACACGCAATGGAAAGGGAAACAAACCTATCAATCACCTATGGTACAAGGCAAGGGACAACCCACTTTCACTAAAGTAATTTTCATTTCTCATTTAAGTTACCCCTAAAGAGGCAACACCGAATGATGATGTTCTGCGAAGCCGTTGACGGGTTCCAAAAAGTAGCCTCCTTTCCTTAATTTTTTATGGAAGCAAGGTGCTTCCATGATTGTCCTTTTACTTTGTAGGAGTGAGTCCATGTGAGCTTCTTGATGCTTTGGTCCTTGCTTGGAAATTGCATTGCCTTTGTGTTCTTTGAAGTCGGTCTCATAGCGCCAATTGCCTTTCATGTTTATCCATATAGCTGATTTTCCATTGAGCATCTCATCGCTACCCCAGGGTGGCTTTTTTTTCAAAATACTTGAACATTCTTGATTATTTTCTTTCCCAGGCCTATGCTCATTGACATCTCTTCCATGAGAAACCTTAGACTTATCCATTTCCTTTACTCCATTGTGAGGTGCTTGATACTGACGGAGGGATTGGGTCCAACCTCGTACTTTTCTTATATGCCCATGGCACGAGTGAAGAGATCAAGAATCATCTCCAGGTCTTCCGCAACTTCTACTATATCCAATAGTTCTTGCACAGAGATCTCATCATCTTGGGAATCACTGAACTCTAACGATCCTTCATCAAAAAGAGATTCATCTTCAAATGGGAATGAAAATATCGCCATTTCATTATTACATCCATCAATCATTAGCTCTGGAGTGGCATCGTATTTTTCATATTGCTTTATCTCGATGTGGCCAACCTTCGCACCAGTTAAGGCTTCCAAACCAACTTCACGCTTGTCTTGCAGATTTTTGGCTTGTATCAGGATCTCGAGACTGAGCTCAGGATCTTTAGTTTCTTCTACAACTTCAAGCATTTCTTGTATAGACATTTCTTTCAAAAATTTCGCAGGCTCATCACAAGCTAAGTTTTTCTCTCCATAGATGGTTTGACTGAGATCATCTTCATCCCCAAATGGGAATGAGAATAAATCCTCATCTTGGAAAATCATATAAGTTGATTTATCTTCTTGAAAATCATCAAGAACCATCTCCTCTTCCTCCTGGTCTGCATCATCTGGTGATTCGGGGCTGCCCTCTTGTAACTCAAATATCCTCAATGCTTCTTCAAAATCCAAATCTCTTTAGGAAGGCATGTCTAGGCCTATCAAGATGGGGATATCCTCTTCTTCCTCGGTTGCCACAAAGTGATTCATCTGCCTGCTACCTTGATACAAGATTTTAGCTTCTAGGCTTCCGGAATTTCGTACTGTGTACCTCATCTTCTTCTTGGGAAGTAATTTATCCTTGTCTCCCTTCACTGGTATGGTTGCAAAAGACCAATTCATCTAAATTTTCCCTCCCAACTCTCGACATAAATTTCTACTCAGAAACATTCCGAACGAGGCTGGGATGTCTACTACCAAAATCATCACTGAATCTTTCTTGTCTAGAAATCTAGCGAGAGCCACCTGTGCATCTTTAACCTTCCCTACAAGTGAGACCTTTTTTTATTCCAAAGAGTAACAAGAGCCACTAGGTGGAGTCATTGTAAATTTAAGAGCCTTGGCGACCTTCAAAGGTATCATGTTGTCTGAGGCACCAGAATCTATTATGAAATTTTTCAGTACATGTTCTCCAACAAGAAGGGAGACGTAGAAAGGTTCAACTTTATCAGTCTTTGATGCACTTAGAGAAAGCATGTTCTGTGAGGGAGGTGTAGGTGAGTTTGGTATCATGCCTTTGGAACAATGAGCTACATCATTCGGGGTTAGACTACCACTCCTGATATATCAAATGAACCTCTCGAATTGTTCAGGATGAGTCTGTAAATATTCGATTTCAGTAATATGCACTTTGGCTTTGTTTGCATATTCTATGAAGTCAAAGGGACCAGATGTGGACAAGGGGGGTGAAGGGACTACTTTTGGATTTAGGACAAGTTTGGAAGCAGGAGTAGATTTTTGGGAAATGGAGGGTATTTTGAAAGGTACACTAGGAGATGATTTAGATTCATACTTGGGATTGAGGGAGCCTTCTTACTTGCTATAGGGTCAAGCTCCAACAATGCAGAATTCATGGAAGATGGAAGTGGGGATCCTTGACTGATTTTTTTTTTTGCGGAGTCGCCACAGGAGGATCATCAACCTTGTTTTCTTTTGTAGTAGTGGAGGGAGATGCTCTTTTCTCGGACTGAGAACGAGTGAATACCACACATGAGAAACTAAGTGCATCCTCTTCATCTTCTTCATCACATCCAGAATACTCACAGAATCTGATTTGTGCATTGTTCTCAAACTCGTCATTTTCTAAGAAATCACCACCTTCACTTTCTTGTTCAAGCTCTTCTTCATCTTCTTGAAATCTACAATTTATGTTCATGGGTGGGGCCTCCAAGGCGAGCCTTTGGGGTGCTCCCATAATCTGATTTCTGTTGCTTCTTTGGGAAGAAACACGTTCAAATATTTCCCTCTTCAAAGATGTTATCTCATTCGCCAAATTTTGCAACGATGGATTGGTTCTCTCATCTTCAGGACATTGGGCCTTACCCTTTGATGGATTATTTATCTTTCCAGAGAGGATGAGATCATCATCCAATTCAATGGCCCTCCTTTGTGCTTCTACAATGTTCCTTGGTTGAACCCTTCGTAGGAGAAATCCTACCTCCGATGATTGAGCATTTATGAAGAATTTTTTGATATTGTTCTGAGAGGGCGAATCTTCTTCTGGTATCTTGTGAAGTAACCGATTGAAACGAGCCACGAAGTCTCTCATCGTTTCACTTTCTCCTTTCCTCATTTGAGCCAACTGCACCAAGAGGTCTTAACAATCTTCAGTTGATTTAAATCTTTCCTCGAAGGCAGCCTTGATGTCATCCCAACCAGTGATGGATCAGGTAGGCAGGAGGTAGAACCATTTAGCTGATTTTTCTTGGAGGGAATCCACGAACAATCTTACAGCAACATCTTCATGCTGGACACCAAGAATTCCACATGATGTCGTGAAAGTAGCAACGTGTTCTTCAGGATGTTGTGAGTTGTCACCTTTGAACTTTGGAAAGTTCTTATAGGAACCCATTGGTAGATCGTGAAGAGGGGGTTCAAGAGCAAGCGGTCCTATATTCCTTCCCCATGGAACAATGGGTTGAGGTCTTTCTTCTTCGTCCGCCATCATTTCTTCTGCTTCTATTTCAGCTCTTGCTTCTTCAAATTCTTCTTCTTCCGTGAACTCGATGTTCAATGATGGTTAAAAATTTGGAGAATTTGAAGGATTTTGAATAGGATTGCCAGGAGAACTACTCGAAGTGCCAGATGGAGAGGAGGCTTGAGAGAAGTATGGATTATCTCTAATTCATTCTTACTGATTTTTCAAAGCTTCAAAATTGGAATCAGCAACACCTCTCGACCTGCTCAACCTGGGGTATCTTCTTTCAGCCAGCTTTTGAAAACTTTTGCAGTTGGAACATGAAAGGGCACTGTGGAATGTGAAAAGTCATGTGTGGAAATCAGCAGTGTATCTTTTGGCAACGGACTTTCATGAAATCCTTTTTTTATTTTTTCAATATTTGATTTTTTTTGAAATTTTGGGACCTTGCGGTCATATATTAGGTGCAGATGCTGCTAAATCTGCCCCATGGTGGGCGCCAAAAACTGTTGGCGAGAAAATTTTTCGAGTGGACAAACTTGTGGATTTCTTGCCAATGCTCTGGGAATCTAATTCCCTCTACTTAACCAATGCAGCTACCGTATGTGCATGCGCGAGAAAGGTGGATTTCTGTGGTGGCCTTTCGACCGGGGATCCAACAGGGGCACTCCACTGACCCTGCGGTAAAGCTAGCAATCTCTTGCTAGGGAAGAATTTGTCTGGAAGTGGGAAAGGGAGTGAGAATTGATGTAGGAGAACCAATGTTGCAAGAAAAAAATCAGAGGCTTGTGCACACCAGTCAGAAGTTTCATCACATGCACTTGAATTTCATAAGAAAACAAATCTGCAAAACAACAACAAGACTAAATAGAGCTTAATGAACACAAAGTACCAATAAACTCCTCAATCAAAGAGGCTAAAATTACTTCTTCCTTTATTGAAGCTCAAGCAGAATTTGTACATAGTGTGGGAATGGAAGAAATTGAGAGGGTGGGGGGGAATAGAAGAAAATGGCTATCTCCTTTGTTCTCTCAAGGTGCAATATACTCTTGAGTTTACAAGATCAATCACCAACCCTTTGCAATGGGAATGGTGTTACAATTTATAGAATGAGAGGTGACTTATCGTCTTCCTCACAACCCTCCATATGCCTTAATATGACTTAAAATTGTTCATACTCCACTTTAAATCTTTAAGTCCCTTTTATAATAGCAAGGCGACTTAATTTACATTATATTTCTAAAGTCGTTTAAGTCATATTAAAAAGTGCAACCCTCAACACAAAAATATAACATTTGAAAAGAGAGAGTGTCGTATGAGAAGTGAAGAGTGGGAGAAAGAAGAGGAGGAAGAAGAAGAATTATGTTGAAGGATGAGTTGCTGCAACAGACTTGGCTCCATTCTTTGACTGTTCTCCTATTCGTGATCCTAAGAAGGC
Organism: Taxus chinensis; assembly: GCA_019776745.2. Taxonomy (NCBI): domain Eukaryota; kingdom Viridiplantae; phylum Streptophyta; class Pinopsida; order Cupressales; family Taxaceae; genus Taxus; species Taxus chinensis. Next base: position 184,146,183 of record CM034149.1, read on the forward strand.
TTCATATCTCCCTTATAAAAATCAACTTGCTATTTTTAGTAAGTATGAGAAATCAAGTCCCCAATCTTCAACTAGATGTTGTGGCTCAATTTTCCTCTTTCTCTTTGTGTTCCTCATTCCTTCTGGATCAACTTTCTATTTTTAGCAAGTTCTCGAGGGCCCACTTACTATTTTTAGTAAGTGCCAAAAATGCCCATTCTAGTGAATTCTCATTTGTAGTGCACCTCTAATGTCTTCATCTCCTTCGCAAGCTCTTCTGTTGATGACTTTCCTGAAATAGCAGTTCCTATGTAGTAGACCTGCTATTTTTAGAAAGTTGGCCTTTGGGGGTCGGATTGACGTGGAATGAAATTTTTTGATATGGGTTTTTTCTTCTGGTGTTTCACGTACGATCTTACTTCAATCCGGAAGCCGGTTTGACGGGAAATCCCACCTCTTTCTTCATTGAGCCGAAAAGGAGATTTCTTCATTGTGGATGCTCTGTCGCACGTGGGGGGAGTTTGAAGGTGTCTTTTTGATGGTCTTGGATAGAGGAATGAACATAAATAAATGGTTCATTGATTCGTGCACTGGTTTGCAAGCTTTGTTTATATTTCCATTTTTTAGCTATGGGGATTTTGTTGTTCTCTTCTTTGTTGTTCTTCGTTTCTCCTTAACTTGATGAGGATTCCTTCTGAGACCTATGCATCACCATGGGAAAGGTATTTTAGTTCCTTTGTTGATCTGGTCTGAGCATTTGCAATGGCAGAGTGATGGTAGAATGTTGCAGAGGAAGAATGGAGGAATGGAGTGCACATATAACTGTTAAAAGTTAGAAGCGGGAAAAGCGGTACTTGGAAATTTTTAAAAAAGATATGCACAATTAGGGCTTGGGGGAATTTTTCCATGCTTGAATTCCTTGACCTCAGGGATGTGAGGGACATCAATTTCCACAATGAGCAAGATGGCAACACGTGGCACTAGATCCAACGACAGGGAATGAAGGAGGAAAAAGCTGATTTAAAGCACTGGGAGCTGAAAGGAGGTCACATGGGTGTCCAAATGACTCCCTATGGGGGCTGGGCTCATTTTTCAAGGTCTGATGTCCCCCACCTTAGGTGCATAAGGGACATCAAATTCCACGGTGGTCAAGAGCATGACATGTGGCGCTCGATCCGACGGCAGGGAATGCACGCTCCAAATAAGCACTTAGGGGCTGAACTACAATCGCGTGAGTGTCCAGAAGACTCCCTATGGGGGCTGGGTGAATTTTCCAAGGTCTGATATCCCCCATCTTAGGTGCATAAGGGACATTAATTTCCACGGTGGTCCTGGAGCTGACACGTGGCGCCTGATCCAATGGCATGGAAGGCATGCTCCAAATAAGCACCTGGGGGCTAATTTGTTGAATCTGGAGCTCATATGAGGGTCCCAGAGGTCACATGAGGGCTGGCGCATTTTCCAAGGGCTGATGTACCTGACCTCAGGGACTTCAGGGGCATGAAATCCCGCCAGGCTCCTAGTGCTGACACGTGTCCTCTCGAAAAAATGACTAAGTCCTGAGCTGCCTTTGAGAGGGTAACTTGGAATGAAGATAACTTGAGCTCCTGGTGGAATTTCTTGTTGAAATTTTATATGATCCTGACTGTAAATGGCATTTGGAATCCAATTATGTTGTTTTCATGTCTTAATTCAACCATATGAGCCCTGAAAAATCAGATTTTTTTTATCTGGGACTCCATTTTGTGCTTGAGAAAAACTGCTTTCCAATCATATGCGCCAAGGTGTTATGAAAAATATTATTTCACCATCATGTAGGTCTTGGAATCCTCTTTCCGAAGATGTTTTTTTAACTTCCAACTCCATCCGGAGCTCCTGAAATCTTCTTCTGAATCCCAACAATTGTTTTAAGCCTGTGTACCGCCTAGGCTTGAGAACCTCGTTTTTCTCCTTTAAGTATTTCAAAACTTCCCAAAGCCTTCCAAAATAATGTCCATGATGTTCTAATGTATTCAATTCATGTCCATGTTTAATTTGGCCCTTATGTTCCACTCCAGGGGGTTGAATCCAGTCCTGGGAAGGCCAATGACAGCCCTTCCCGTGACTCCCCAAAATTTGAATTTTCAATGAAGTCCTAAAATCACCTAGGGGAATTAATGGAATTTCCTAAATCACCTAGGGGGATGATATAACATTGGTTGGGAGGTAATTTGGATTGACTGGACAGAGCTAGGGTTGCCTAGGAATGATAAAGCATGAAAATTTTGGCATAGGGGTATAGTTGTCGTGCTTGGAAATTTCCAATTTCCCTGTTGCACATTCTCATGACAACACATGTGTGTGGATATTAACAAAATTTGAATTCAATTAATATATAAATAAATAATTATGTTCATCTAAGAATCAATTGAAAAGAGAACTTATTTCGTAACAAACATTTTATTGTGGAGCACTTTTGGTGCTTAAACAAAAAGTTATTAAGGCTTATGATTTTTGGGTTGATTATTAGAGGGGTAATTAGTCCACATTAGCCACACAAATCCCTAAAATGTGAAGATTGGTCAAACAAATATAATTAAATACAAGAAAATTAAAGTCACAATATTCAAAATTATGATAAAAGGTAAAAGAGGGGAAAAAAGGTAAAAGAGGGGAAAAAAAGATAAATACATCTAATGGATCATTTTGTAGGCCACCAAGGTTGGCTCACTTGGCCTTAGACACCACTTTAGGTGGCCTAGATCGTGGGTCCAACTCCCAACTTAATTATGGGGCTAGTGAGTGGCCCATTGTACTCCATCCAAGGGTTATAAGGGGGCTCACCTAGTGTTAGAGTTTCCTAACTCCCAATTATTGGGCAAATCTCAATTTCCTCATACATAAACATTTATACAATCTTAACAACCTATCGATAATATTTATAGTTATCAATAATCTTAGTTGATTCTTGTATTAAAACAATCCTACTAACTTTATTAAATACAATACCATATCTAAAATTTCAATATATAAACCACATATGTCTAGTTCATTATCTCTTTATTTCTTGATTAAACATTTAATAAGATATTATTGTTACATATTTGCTTGATACTTGATTAAGAGTATTTCATTTTTTGATACTAGAATATTTAGCATAGATAACGATTAACATGTATTTATAAACTTTCAACAACATTATTTATTTGATATTATTTTATATTTCGCACCACGTTATTTTGCCTTTCAACCCATTCGAACAAACTAATTAGTATACACAAAAATTTCATGAAATAAAATCCCAGTGCCAAACTATGGTAGATTCAAAGTTCCAAATAACTTTTTAAGATAGAGTTTCAGCTTCAAAAATGTTTTGCTTTAGTTACAATTAAGGTCTAGTAAACAATTGAGGTAGGCTCAATTAACCTAGACTGTCATTTCAGATAGTCAAGTTTCAGGTCCGATTTATCTTAAAACCACAAATGTACAATAATTGTGTACATAATACTAAAAATTATAAGAAGGCCCACCCTATATTAAAGCTTCAAAATTATGAGTCATCGAGCTAAACTTTAATTACCCTAAATATCGGGGGAAAAAATTGAAAAAATAACCAATTCTATCCACATATTCTACATTAACTTTACTTAATTTTATTTTAATGTATTAATGGTACCACTTTTCACATATTCTACATTATCGTGGTTGTTTTTATCGTTTTTATAGAAAGAATTTTTTGTTTTTTACAAGATTGTAAGTAAAATCCCTTGAATACGTGTGAGTGGCCAAAATTCTATCCACCTACCCAGCATTTGAATGTGACATGTAATTTTTAACAAATGAATTTAAAATAATCACCTTTCAAATATTAAAACCCTTTAACATTGAATGTTGAGCCCACCCCACACATTCTTTCTAATTTCGTTAGAATTAAATGAAGACCCCACCCAATACATTCCTTCTAATTGGTAACAAGCTTTTCCCATCACATCAGGTGGACATAATTTTGGCTTTGTTACACATCATCTAGCTAGCTAAAGCCCAAAACCACCCTATTAAAAAAGTTTTGAAGTAGGAATGTTCCAAAAAGTAGACCCTCTAAAAAGGTCGAAGAAGCCTATCAATCAATAATGCCAAATCTTCCAAGTTACTTGTAATCCAAAAACAACTAGTTGGCATACTTTGATGGGAAAATTCATTGAAAGTGAGGGCATTCAGTGTAGAAATCATGTTGAAAATGCATTGACGTTGTCTGGTTTGATGTTGATGGTAATGTTAAATGGTTGGAATTGGCTTAGTTTTTAGCTTATGTTCAAAATCTAAAGCTTCCCAAACTCATGAGAGACTATTTACAGGGGTGGAATGCCCACAAGCATTTATTAATAACACAAATTATGTATAGAGCTTGCACCCACCCTTATAAGTATTCATTAAAGTGGCTCAAATTTCTTTGAGGAGTTAGGTTTGTGAACCATATTTTGTTATCATTCTTGTAACTCTAAGCATTGTGGTGTCAATTCATAGCTCATATATGACATGTCATTAATTATCTAGCTGTAACATAGAAGGGGTTATAGCTTTCTTCGACATTAGTCATATGATAAGTGATAAAGGGCGGGGATTGTTAAGAATGGCGACGTCTTTGTACTTCATATGGTAAATGCAATCATCCCAGATAGATATCTCATTCACACTTCATCGACCTATTTAAAGTAAAAAACTCAAATTTAAACTTAAGTTAAAAGAAGACAAGAATGTGTTAAGAATCACAAATAATCATATAGATATCTCATTCACACTTCATCAACTTATTTAAAGTAAAAAACTTGAATTTAAACTTAAGTTAAAAGAAGACAAGAATGTGTTAAGAATCACAAATAAACATATACAAAACAACAAGGAAAAGGGAAAAAAAATGCAAAAGAAAACTTATATTGTTACATATACTTCATGCCAGATAGATATCTCATTCACACTTCATCAACCTATTTAAAGTAAAAAACTCGAATTTAAACTTAAGTTAAAAACAGACAAAAATGTGTTAAGAATCACAAATAAACATATACAAAACAACAAAAAAAAGGGAAAGAAAATACGAAAGAAAACTTTTATTGTTACATATAGAGAAAAATAAAATAAACAATTATATTTGTCCAAACTGATAAATGGAGTTGTAAAAACAAGAGGGAAGAGACACATGATACCAATATAAACATAAGAAACACACATAGAACTTGGATTATTTAACAATACTTCAAAAAAAACATGTATATAGGTAAAGGTGGTATGTAATTAATTAATTATTTTATAGTACAAAATAATTTAATGTAGATTGGTGTCCCAATAATGAAATGGTACTTTACAAATGGCATTATTTGAGTGACTCGCTAATGATGTGCATGACAAGGTTAGTTTTATCCTCCTACGAAGAGGCCAAGGATGAAGTGGATTATGGGCCTACAAAGGGAATGTTTTTGTCTTACTTGGTGAGGGAAGAATTTATGAAAAGTTTTTCTATCCAATTCACTCCATCGTATAAATACTTATTGCATGTTATTATTTAATATTATTTACTTTTATAGCAATGTGGTCATTTGCATATATGAACTTTCCCCATGCAAACCAAGAAAACAACTATTCGTAAGTCCTACCATTATGTGATGAAAAGAAGGTTTTTTACTAACCAATAGAGAAAATGTGATAGATTCGATTTGGGGAGTCACTCCCTTTTAAAAAGAGTTGAGTCATACTTTATAAATAGAGATAAGCTTAAGAAAAAAGGGTATTCATAGAATTTAAAAATTGGAAAAGAATCTTGGAAATGTGTTATAGAGAGCACAAGAGATGTATTTTTCAAAACTTAACATAACCATTCTATTGCATCAAAAATAAAATAAACAAGTATAGTACTTATGTTACTAGCAATTGCAAATGAGTTGTAAATTACGCCGGAGATAGTAGCAATATTTAGTTTATTTGAATTATATTTCGCGTTGATATTGCCTGGATGTTTATATGTTGTTGCAAAGCTCTTATTTTGCTATTGTCCATATTTTTGTAAGACACAATTATGATAGTCGCCAAACTAAATCACATTTCATCATTTGGTCAAACACTGGACATTTATCTATTAAAACTTTCGAATCTCAAAAACTTTGAACAAGATATATGACCAATATTATTTTCCAAAAAGCAAACTATACAATTTACTTTATGAAGAATAAAATCAAAATCAAAATCAAAATCAGAAAACTTTTGAATCTCGAAAACTTTGAACAAGATATATGACTAATATTATTTTCTAAAAATTAAACTATAAAATTTACTTTATGAAGAATAAAATCAAAATCAGAAAACTTTTGAATCTCAAAAACTTTGAAGAAGATATATGACCAATATTATTTTCCAAATAGTAAACTATAGAATTTATTTTATGAAGAATAATATCAAAATTAAATATCTAGAATAGTAAATATCTAGGACTGTAGAAAAATATCTAAAATCCGGCAAGACAGTAAATATTGGAGCCGCCAGAATTTGACACTTTCCAGCAAGAGCATCTTCAAAGTGGACGCCTACCGGCGAATTATGAAGTATGATAATGGTATTTTTTTATTTTTTTTACTCATCAAGTAGCATTTATATTCTTGTTTATTGATTATATGGAATGTTTGTTTTAAATTAATAACACCATTTTCTTATAGGATTCTTCGAATGTCAGTGTCAGGGGGCATAAAGGGGAAACTGTTAGAAACCACAAATCAAATGCAAGGCTTAAAATTGATCATTGAATTAATGAAAGAAATACAATGTTTATAAACATTGAATTACAACATATGATCAGAAGAGATCAAACTTCATGAATGGAGATAACTAAAACAAGCTAGTTAACTAAATTAATAACTAAATACCTAACAAAACTCCTGACTAAACTGACACATCATTGAACTAGGATAAAATACAAGTTACAACACTCTCAAGTGTGTTTTATTATCCACAACATTATCTAATAAAATGCTAAATTAATACAATAAAATAGTAATGTTATCATTCCCCACCTTAATTTTGCATTGTCTCTAGTGACACAAAGAGGAATTCTCTGAATGTCTCGAATTTATCCCGTGCAAGGGCCTTGGTGAAAAGATCTACACATTGTTTTATTGTCGTGAAAAATTGGGGTTGGATGTGGTGCTTTTGGATGTGGTCACAAGTGAGATGTGCTTGCACCTTAATGTGTTTAGTCCTCTCATAAAAGACAATATTGCGAACAAGTTTTAACACACCATCTTATAATGAAGGATGGTAGGTTGCTTTCTTAGAACTCCCAAACCTTCTAGAATGCAACACGACCATATCACTTTGTACACATCTCCTCCTATAGTGCAATATTTTTCTTCATTTAAAGAGAATGAAAAAACACTTTACTTCTTGGTTTCCCATGATATCAGTCCAGATCCCAATGAATATCTAACTCACTTGTCATCGATGTTGCCTACGTGATTTGAATCCATGTAACCTTCCAAGAAGAAATAATCATTTTTTTTGTGTACTTTAGGCCGAAGTCCGGGTACTCCTATTGTATCTTAAAATTATATTTTTTGCTTTTCAGTGAATTTTCCTTAGAAATTGCATGAATCTTGATAGGTAGCTCACTTAATACCTCATGTATATCCTAGTTCAAGTTAGGTTCCCCAATCAGTTAGTGATAGAGAATTGGATAGATACATGTGGTGATGTATTTTTGTGAGATGACTAAAGCCTTTCCTCGATAGGTGTGGCAATGGGATTGTAGTCCATCATTCAAAACAACTTGATAAATGTCTTGGCATATTTCATGTGACTAAAAGAGAGATGATTCTATTTCTACCATACTTCCAATCCAAGATAATAGTGAAGTAACCTGATATTTGTCATGTCGAATGTTTATTTTATATTTTTCTTTATTTCTTCTATCACCTATAAGGAACTACATGTGATTACCAAATCGTCAACACAGACAATTATGATCACCATCTCTCACCTTTCTTTTTTAGTTAAAGATTGTGATCATAGGGGTTCATATTGAATCCACTATGAATGATATGCTCATCTATTTTGTTTGACCATGCTCTAAGATTCGATTTGATTCTATACATTGAATTCACGAGACTACACACCTTTAATTATTCACTTGATGTGATAAAACCTTCTGGTTGAGTCATGTAGATAATTCTTCATTCAGGTACCCATTTAGGAAAGTAGATTTTACATCCATTTGATGAAATTTCTAACCAAATTGAGTAGTCGGGGAAAAAAACATCTTGATTGTTTTGATTTTGAAGGTGGGAGCAAATGAATCCTCATTGTCCATTCCTTCCTTTTGAGCATTCACCCTTAGCTATGATATATGCCTTGTGTTTGTCAAGTTTTCCATTTTTGGTATACTTGGTCCTAAAGATCCATTTGCACCTAATTATATTTTTCCGTGGTAGAAGGTTTACAAGCTTCAATATATTGTTTTTCATGAATGACATACTCAACCTCCATGGATTATTTACAAGGTTCTAACTTTAGGGATTCCTAGATATTTGTTGTTTCATGAGATTCAATGACATGACTCATCAAGGACATTTTTACCTCTTTATGAGATTTGTTATGTGTCCTTGGTCCAGATGAAGATGTGTCTAGGACTCCATCCATTTTAGCTATTATAATCACAACTTTAAATCATGTTGAGCAGTGGGTGGTGGATTTTCACCAATTTTCTCATTGTTATAATCACCATTTCATCACATTCATCAATCATCATAAGTCTTTCTTTTGAATTTTATGTGTGTGAGTTTATGAATGGATGACTAGAAGCACCCATCTCATCAAACTAAACAACCATGTTAATGAATGCTTTCTTGGTGTTTGGATCAATCAACTTATATCCCTTTGAGTATTCACTATATCCAACGAATATGTATGGTGTAGAATTCACATCTAACTTTGTTCTTTTCTTTTTAAGGAGCAACATATGGGCCTTACTTATATAAACTCAAAGAGAAGTTATTAATGGTTTCTTCCTTGACCATATTTCTTATGGATTCAAGTCATCAAGTGGAAATGTTGTTGATATATTGAAAAATACACTGTAGTTTCGACTACCTGTACCCAATACGAATTACCCAAGATTGCATCGTCAATCATAATCAACGCCATTTCCATGATTATGCAGTTTCATCATTATTCAACGTCGTTTTGCTTAGGAGAGTAAGGTGTAGTAATTTGATGATGAATTCCCTATTATTTAAGCTATGTTATGAATGAATTATTGGTTTTAGGTTGTTTTCCTATAAAGAGTCATCATTTCTCAAATATATTATCACATAATATACTCTGCCTTCACTCACAAATATGCCCTTAATGATTTAAGAGGTTTAGGGTCTTAGTGGAATTTATACTTAGAGGCCATCATTAGAGCATTGAGTTGCTAGGAGCAACAAGAATAGGCGTTGCACCAACAATGTCTATTAGTATTTAGAACCTCCAAATTTTGTCTACTTGGATCTTCTACCTATCCTATTGTGATCCACCCATGAAAAACCTCTCACAAGGTGATAGCAACCTTGGATAGGTTTCATATGGCAACAATATCTTTAAAAAGGTAATAATCCCTAACGTTATCTTTTTCCTTTATGCTGGCATGATTGATTATGCCCATCTCAATTGGATCAGATTACATTTATGTGACAACTACATTTTTTCTCAACAAGAAATTTTACCTTTGAAGGGTTGAAAAGATTGATCCTTGGTATATTAAGTTGGTAAATCCACATTTTTTTGGAATAGACATCAACAAATAGTTTGAAGTATTGATAACATAACTAGGTCTCTGAAATATTTCCACAAAGATCGGCATGAACCAGGTCCATATATCTTGTGGCTCTATTTAGATTTTTTGGAAAAGATGCTCTATGTTGTTTCCCTACTACACAATTGGTGCAAATATGTGTTCTTTGTCAACTATGGAAAACCTCTAACCATTTTCCTTTGGATAAGTCTTACTAAGAACCCAAAATTGATGTGCATGTATCTTCAGTGCCATAAATTTATAGAGTTAGTGTCCTCAGCAATGAAATCATGATTATTACATGACACAACATCTAATGGAAATATATGCAAACTATGTGTTTATATTATGTAAAGATAATACTTAATTTCAAGTTGAAATATTGTAATTTTCTCCTTCATATTTTCATACCAAATCCTCTATATTAGTTCTTTCTTATAAAAAGTGTTATTTCGTATTTCTTAGAGGGGTTTGTATAAAAACTTGTTTGGGATTTTAAACTATGTTTGATAAGCTTGAGATATAATGATAATTGTCTAGATATAATGATAAGCTTAAGAAAAAAGGGTATTCATAGAATTTAAAAATTGGAAAAGAATCTTGGAAATGTGTTATAGAGAGCACAAGAGATACCCGAGAGATGTATTTTTCAAAACTTAACATAACCATTCTATTGCATCAAAAATAAAATGAACAAGTATAGTAGTTATGTTATTATGAAGTATGATAATGGTATATATATTTTTTACTTATCAAGTAGCATTCATATTCTTGTTTATTGATTATATGGAATGTTTGTTTTAAATTAATAACACCATTTTCTTATAGGATTCTTCACATGTCAATGTCAGGGGGGCATAAAGGGGAAATTGTTAGAAACCACAAATCAAATGCAAGGCTTAAAATTGATCATTGAATTAATGAAAGAAATACAATGTTTATAAACATTGAATTACAACAGATGCTCAGAAGAGATCAAACTTCATGAATGGAGATAACTAAAACAAGCTAGTTAACTAAACTAATAACTAAACACCTAACAAAAGTCCTAACTAAGCTGACACATCATTGAACTAGGATAAACTACAAGTTACAACACTCTCAAGTGTGTTTTATCATCCACAACATTATGTAATAAAATGCTAAATTAATACAATAAAATAATAATGTTATCATTCCCCACCTTAATTTTGCATTGTCTCCAATGACACAAAGAGGAATTCTTTGAATGCCTCAAATTTATCCCGTGCAAGGGCCTTGGTGAAAAGATCTACATGTTGTTTTATTGTCATGAAAAATTGGATTTAGATGTGCTGCTTTTGGATGTGGTCACAAGTGAGATGTATTTGCACCTTAATGTGTTTATTCCTCTCATAAAAGAAAATATCGCGAACAAGTTTTAACACACCATTTTATAATGAAGGATGGTAGGTTGCTTTCTTAGAACTCCCAAACCTTCTAGAATGCAACACAACCATATCACTTTGTACACATCTCCTCCTACAGTGCAATATTTTTCTTCATTTAAAGAGAATGAAAAAACACTTTACTTCTTGGTCTCCCATGATATCGGTCCAGATCCCAATGAAAATCTATGTCGAAAGTGGATCACTTGTCATCAATGTTTCCTACGTGATTTGAATCCATGTAACCTTCCAAGAAGAAATAATCATTTTTTCTTGTACTTTAGACCGAAGTTTGGGTGCTCCTATTATATCTTATCTTTTTTTATTTTCAGTGAATTTTCCTTAGAACTTGCATGAATCTTGATAGGTAGCTCACTTAATACCTCATGTATATCCTAGTTCAAGTTAGGTTCTCAAATCAATTGGTGATAGAGAGTTGGATAGATACATGTGGTGATGGATTTTTGTGAGATGACTGAAGCCTTTCCTTGATAGGTGTGGCAATGGGATTGTAGTCCATCATTCAAAACAACTTGAGAAATGCCTTGGTATATTTCCTGGGACTAAAAGAGACATGATTCTATTTCTACCATACTTCCAATCCAAGATAACAGTGAAGTAACTTGATATTTGTCATGCCAAATGTTTATTTTATATTTTTCTTTATTTCTTCTATCACGTACAAGGAACTACATGTGATTACCAAATCGTCAACATAGAAAATCATGATCACCATCTCCCACCTTTCTTTTTGAGTTAAAAATTGTGATCATAGGGGTTCATATTGAATCCACTATGAATGATATGCTCATCTATTTTGTTTTACCATGCTCTAGGATTTGGTTTGATTCTATGCATTGAATTCATGAGCCTACACACCTTTAATTATTCACTTGTTGTGATAAAACTTTGTGGTTGAGTAATGTAGATAATTATTCATTCAGGTACCCATTTAGGAAAGTAGATTTCACATCCATTTGATACAATTTCTAACCAAATTGACTAGTCGAGGAAAAAATCATCTTGATTGTTTTAATTTTGAAGGTGGGAGAAAATGAATCCACATGGTCCATTTCTTTCTTTTGAGCATTCACCCTTAGCTATGATATATGCCTTGTGTTTGTCAAGTTTTCCATTTTTGGTATACTTGGTCCTAAAGATCCATTTGCACCTAATTATATTTTTCCCTAGTAGAAGGTTTACAAGCTTCAATGTCTTGTTTTTCATAAATGTCATACTCAACCTCCATGGATTATTTACTTGTAGGTTCTAACTTTAGGGATTCCTAGATCTTTGTTGGTTCATGAGATTCATTGACATGACTCATCAAGGTCATTTTTACCTCTTTATGAGATTTGTTATGTGTCCTTGGTCCAGATGAAGATGTGTCTAGGACTCCATCTATTTTAGCTATTATAATCACAACTTTAAATCATGTTGAGCAGTGGGTGGTGGATTTTCACAAATTTTCTTATTATTATTATCACCATTTCATCACTTTCATCAATCATCATAAGTCTTTCTTTTGAATTTTATGTGTGTGAGTCTATGGATGGATGACGAAAAGCACCTATCTCATCAAACTAAACATTCATGTTAATGAATGCTTTCTTGGTTTTTGGATCAATCAACTTATATCCCTTCTAGTATTCACTATATCCAATGAATATGTATGGTGTATAATTCACATCTAACTTTGTTCTTTTCTTCTTAAGGAGCAACATATGGGCCTTATATAAACTCAAAGAGAAGTTATTAATGGTTTCTTCCTCGACCATATTTCTTATGGATTCAAGTCATCAAGTGGAAATGTTGTTGATATATTGAAAAATACACTGTAGTTTCGACTACTTCTACCCAATACGAATTACCCAAGATTGCATCATCAATCATAATCCATGCCATTTCCATGATTATGCAGTTTCATCATTATTCAACGTCGTTTTGCTTAAGAGAGTAAGGTGTAGTAATTTAATGATGAATTCCCTATTATTTAAGCTATGTTATGAATGAATTATTGGTTTTAGGTTGTTTTCCTATAAAGAGTCACCATTTTTTTCATTTCTCAAATATATTATCACATAATATACTCTACCTTCAGTCACAAATATGCCCTTAATGATGGTTCAAGAGGTTTAGGGTCTTAGTGGAGTTTATACTTAGAGGTCATCATTAGAGCATTGGGTTTCTATGAGCAACAAGAATAGGTGTTGCACCAACAATGTCTATTAGTCTTTAGAACCTCCAAATTTTGTCTACTTGGGTCTTCTACCTATCCTATTGTTATCCACCCATGAAAACCATCTCACAAGGTGCTACCAACCTTGGAGAGGTTTCATGTGGCAACAATATCTTCCAAAAGGTAAGAATCCCTAACCTTATCTTTTTCCTTTATGTTGGCGTGATTGATTATGCCCTTCTCGATTGGATCAGATTACATTTATGTGATAACTAGATTATTTCTCAACAAGAAATTTTACCTTAGAAGGGTTGAAAAGATTGATCCTTGGTATTAAGTTGGTAAATCCACATTTTTCTGGAATAGACATCAACAAAGAGTTGGAAGTATTGATAACATAACTAGGTCTCTAAAATATTTCCACAAAGATCGGCATGAACTAGGTCCATATTTCTTGTGGCTCTATTTAGATTTTTTGGAAAATATGCTCTATGTTGTTTCCCTACTATACAATTGGTGCAAATATGTGTTCTTTGTCAACTATGGAAAAACTCTAACCATTTTCCTTCGGATGAGTCTTACTAAGAACCCAAAATTGATGTGCATGTATCTTCGGTGCCATAAATTTATAGATTTGGTGTCCTTAGCAATGAAATCATGATTATTACGCGACACAAAATCTAATGGAAATATACGCCAAGTATGTGGTTCAATTATGTAAAGATAATACTTAATTTCATGCTGAAATATTGTAATTTTCTCCTTCATATTTTCATACCAATTCCTCAATATTAGTTCTTTCTTATAAAAAGTGTTATTTCATATTTCTTAGAGGGGTTTGTATAAAAAATTGTTTTGTATTTTACACCATGTTTGATAAGCTTGAGATATAGTGATAATTGTCTAGTATGTGGTTAAAGTAAATTCTTATCATTCATGTATAAATTATAGTTAAGATTTGACACCATGATTAGGTGAAAGTTTTATAATATGTAAATTGGGATGACATTATATATAACCATTATCACATCCCCTTAAGGGTAACTTGGTAATACCTAGTCATTGTTATTGTTAGAGAAACATATTGGGGGTTTTCTGTATTTTAGGGAAATAATGTCTTTTACATCACTAGTTTTGGTTTGATTCCTTCTCATTATATCTAAGTTATGTTCATATGTCTATAGGCCTCCTATTTTAATTCTATCTAAGGAAAAACATGATTAAGAATATTATAACCTAGCATTAATCCATGCTCTGTTTTCTTTTATTGAACTTTAACTTGAGTAGATCTATCATTTTTACAAGTTTGTAAGCATGCAATGTTAATAGATGTATTACAACTTATCATAAATCAAATGCTATCTTATATAATAACAGCATTAGAATCCTTTTTGTACTAAATTATGTATATAATAAAAAGTGTGTAAATGACTGGTTTTAAACTAATGAATGATGAAATTAGTGATTTAATTTCTTGGATTTTCTTACTTCTATTTCCAACTCTCTGTTGTATTAGTATTTTGGTTTTTCATTCATATTTTTTCAAGATTCAGGTTAATCTTCCACATAGATTAAACCTTTAACTTGTTTTAATCTTTATATTGTTGTTTGTATAATGTTATTTTATGTTTGTGGATCATTTTATCTCTCTTTCATTTTTTATTATTATTGGTAGGTGTTTGGGAGGTTTACGTATCACATCTCCATAGACATTATCTTTGACTCTTTAAATATTTGATATTAGACCTTCAACACTTTCTTGTTTTCTTAGGTGAGTTTTAGTATTATATAACTTTCTTGTCAATTTATTCGCAAAAGTTATTACTTCACATTTTTTCTTGATTACACCACTCTTCACATACCTTATTATTTTTAGTGCCCTATATATGGTTTGAACACTTGGTAAGATGTTATTTAGTACTTATCATGACATTAATCACAATTATACATAAATGATCAATAAAAGAATCCTCTTACTTTTTCATGTTCTCTAAGTCTAGTTTACCTTCATTTCTCTCTAGCATATCTTATTAGGAATCACTGGACAACATAGAACACATATACATACCTACATTTGTCTCAAAACAAAATCCTTGAGCACACTATACAAGCTTGTGGATCTAAAATAGGTTTAGTCGTGGACCTTTCCCATGTGCTACAAACCTATCCATTACACTTTCAATGGTTATAATTTCAAATTTATAACTTATCTTAATTGACTTAGGTGGTACTTTCAAGTATATTGAGTAAGAAATCATTCAAATGGTCACCTATATAAACACATGTACACTAAGCTATCGAGAGTGTATAGGGATTCTCTATTTCACCTACTTTAAGAAAGACAAAGATCCAAAATAATTTAATCATGTATTCCTTATAATATTGTCACGATAAAAAACTACTCAAATTCTTAATACATATATATTTTTACCCTAGATCAACCATGGGCCACAAATAAAGTATCAAGTGCACATTGCCTAGTGTGAGGACCAAATCAAGAGATTTTTCTTATATTGTTGTTTTTTAGATTGCATGATTATCATCATAGGGTGGGGAAAACTATGTGTGGATTGATACCTCTTCAAATTATTTTTACATAGTGCAACACTCATCACATTAGTGGGGGTGTGCTGAGGTTAGTCTAGCTCGGATCATTATTAACATATTTTTTATTCATAAGAGAGGAGGAAACATATCTTATTATAGCACAATGATTACAAAATAATTCCATAAATTAGACTTTTAAATAAAGGCTAAGTAGATCCTGAAATCTAGATCCATCTCAGAACACCAAAGGAAAGATTCATCCATAAGACTATCTAGCCTCCAACAATCCTATATTGCATGTATTTCCATGGTCTGAAATTTTATAGATAGCTTGACGACACCCTGATTTACTTCTTCCCCCAATTTTGACACCATGTCACATGATATGACTATGGCAGCATGGTTCTATTTCTAAACCCTAAACGCTAACTATAATTTCACTTATTATCCATGGAAAATTTGATGACACATGCAAGAGTAGTATACTTCAAGATCATTTGGATTAATTATTATGGTTTTGAATTATAAGTATTTTATGATATTTATTCTTATTTAGTGGTTAAAGGTAAGGGTTTTGAAATCTCATCATAACCTTATACAACTAAAACTAAAATATATAACAATAACAACTTGAATGAAGCTGAACATCAGTCAGCTGATAATAATCAAGTGACTAATTGTCAAGAAAATTACAACTAAGTGGGCTAGGACTTCACTCTCGAATAACATGAATGCACTAGAGCACAATTAAAAATACTATAAGTTAATGGGGTATATTCCCATGATCTACCTCCATATTACCCTTTGTGCCTTTTTTCTTTTTAACCTATTGCCACACCCCTTGACACATATCCATTATGACTAAGTGTAATTATGAATATTGGCTAGCTGACAGTGTGAAAAAAATTTGGTATTTGGGATTTGAATGAATCGTATGTATTCTAATTTTTTTGATTCACGAACTCTCTTCACTCCTTGTGACGGGCTCTCTTAATTAGGTAATAACCCTATTTATATATTAAATTTTAGTGAACATACTTATCTATCGAACTACACCAACCCAGGGTTTCATTCTCCACTCTTAGGGTTTTAAATTCATTTTTATTAGGGCTTGGTTTTTATATTTAATTCTTGATTTCCTTTTAATCCATGAAAAATTATAATTTTCATCATCTTCCCCAAGGTTTCATGCTTATTATTCTTATTATGGTCTTTGATTATGATCCTTTGTTGGTCTTCATATCTTTTGAATGGTATCTCATACCAAAAAACCCTATTTTCAAATGATTGGAGGTTTTTCTTAAGTGCATTAAGTTAAATGGAAGCCTCTTTTTATTTTTCATAACTCACCATCGATTTTTCATAATTCACAAATTTATTTATTTTCACCTAAACTGACATAATAAATGCAAGATACATTTACTATCAAAATGCTTGGATGTTTTTCTTAAATATATTGAGGTGGTAAAAAACTCGTATTGTTTTGTATAATGTGTGGACTATTACAAACAATCATTTTACCTTTTTCAAAGTAATTTCAAAAACATTTTGATCTAAATTATGGCTCATTCATTGGATGAATTATTCGATACATATGATATACCTTTTATACATGCTTCCCCATTATATGTTAAGGTTTTCCCTCCTTCATATGGCATGCTAAACAAGTTACAACCACTACCTCATCTCTTAATCATATCTCACATGACATTAGAAACCATATGTACATAATGATGATTATTGGGATGATGATTATATGAAATATCCCTTGTGGGATACCACTTAAAAATGCACAAAATAATGAAAATTTGCAGCCAAATATACTGATTTTTGCATATTTTTAACAGTCAGGGCAGCGAACTAAAGAAAATTAATATCTCCCAAAATACCCACTCAAATAACTTGAAAATTTAAACGGAGCTTGATAATATTATAAAGAACACAATAAAATTATTTTTAGATTTTTTAGATAATAAAAAGATGCCAGAAAACTACAGCGTGCCCTAGACAGCTAGAAAAATTCTAAAATTCGCAACTCTCCAAATATAAGTGCAAAAATTAAGAAACTTTGGAAATAACATTTATAAATATAGGAGATGATATTCCAACCTTTAGATCTGAATTTGTACCACTGGAAACCCCTCACAAATAAAGGCTACAATATTTCAAACAAGTCGCGTAGCTTGGAAATTGATGAAAAGGCCTTCAAAGTGATGTTAAACCCTGCTCAAATGACTGCCGTAAATCTGATCTGAAAACCCTCTGATTATCTTCACCAAATTTCTCCAAAACGCTCAAAATCCTTCCTCTGAAACCTCTAAAAATATCTCTGTAAATCAGCCCTAAAAATAGCTCCAAAATGACAAGCTAGGGTAGGTCTCTCACTACCGAAGAATGCCCTACTAGCTAGGGATGGATCTCTCACTACCGAAGTTAGGATTCATGTGGGATTTCACTCCACAAGTTGTATATTTGCAAACAACAGTTGCACATGAAGGAAAATAATTATGTATGCAAGAATCCCCTTTCCTTTTCCCCCCCAACTCCTTATATAACTTCTTCCAAGGCAAAAGAGCCCCAAAAATCCCAAGTCACATTTTTCCCTAGGAAAGGCCAATAAAATAAAGTAACTTAAGTTGTTTTTTCCCCTTTTTAAGTCGCCATGGTCCAAAAGTGATCCCCAACGCAAAATTAGAACATTAGTACCATGTGGCCCCTTCCTAACGACAAAATATAATATCTAGTCCCTCTAAAACACCTTTTTCTTATGTCAATGAATAGTTATAACAAAATGGACTAGATATTCATACCCAATAGCTCCCAACGTCCATAGCCCCTTGGGTATGACCAAGGCTTGGACTCGAATTGCCCTTAGGCCTTTGGCGTAGGAAAGGGGACATTACATTCTATTTATGGGTTTGGTGAGGAAGAATTATAAATATACATTATGAAAAATGATTTACTTCATGAAATAACTTATTCTTCCCATTTGATCCTGCATAATGCTAATATTCCACCCACACTGCCCATTGATGGTACTATTCCTTGAAGCAAGCGTCGTTCTTTAAAGAGTGTTGTTGATGAGCTTAGTACCCAATTTACACATTATAGTACCCATAATTTGGTCATGTAAACTTGGATATCATTTTATGATTTATTTTGACATTCTTCCCATTTACCTATTGATTGACCAACTTAAAGCTCTTATTTCTCTATGTCGTGCCCCTAGTCCACTGGGCCACAACTATTATCTAGCTTAACATTTTATGAATCATTGCACACTTTACAAAACACATCTAAAGAATGTTACCTATCCCAGAACTGATTCCAACTTTAACCTGAATAAGTTTGTGGGTCAAGGATAGGTTCATCCATAAACATGTCCCACCTATTACAAAAAAAATCCTTATACTTGCAACAATCATATTTTCAAATACACAACTTAGATTTTTTAGCCTATGTGGTTTAGGTTTAATATAGTAGGTAACAGTTCAAATGATCATCTACATAATCATATTTTTCCCTAAATCTTTAGGAGACTCTAAAGATCTCGTATCAAAGGCTCACTCTAAGAAGGACATCAAGTAAAGCATTGAAATCACCCATTCTTTATAACAATACTACACTAAGATTCTCAAATTTTAATTATATCCATATTGTTTCCCTAGATCACAAACCCATGTGCTACAAATAAGTCATAAGTTTTTTTTTGTAAAAATAAAAAATTACGGTCTCCATCTTTGATGCAGGAGCATTCAAGTCCACTAGTAAATCCTTTATCAACCAACATAGAGTAGATTTTGTGTTTTCAGCATTTTCATGAATTTCTAAGTCATGTTGCAAGGGTATACCAATTTTTTAGAAGCATAGTAAAGCCACAATATCATTTCTTGAGTACTCTCAATTTGTTTAATTGTGGCGACATCCATACTTTCCATCGTCAATCCTTTATTGTCATGTAGAAGATGAATATCATCAAAAACCAAAAGTTTCACAAGCTAAGTGTAAGTCATATCCCCAAACTTTTGAGCATTGACATCCTTTTTTCCATGAGTGGTGACAATTATTAACGTCTCTTCTAATTCTTCACAACATATAGTTTGACATTTTGACATAGTTTGATCTGTCATAAGCTTCTTTAGGGAAATTCCATAAGACTGTATCATATTAGACAAGTTCCCGACCACCTTTACAACCACTACTTTCATAGACACCACATAAACAATCTTAAACTTACTCAAATCAATGGAACAAGAGATACAACTGAAATTCTCTAGGCCAGGGATTTGATATTTCTAGAACTCAAGTAACTCGTCTTTACACATGCAAAGTAATTATTGTTGTTAAATGATTTGTCGACACTAGCATGGTGTTAGATCTTGAAATGAAGTAATTAACATTAGATAAAATAAAATACTAACATTGTAGATATTGTTATTTAATTCCTTTCTATTCCCAACTCTCACACTCCCTTCACGAGGGTATGCCTAAGAGTGTCATTTGCAAGAGTTGAATCTCCTATGGCATGAGATGTCTTTGTTGTTTCTTTCCTATAGTGAACAAAAACCAAGAATTTCAATGCTTTTCAGAAGCTTCCATCACCTTTTCATAGCACATCATTCATCATTTGAATCCTCTGGAGTAGTTTCTTAATAGTGACACAAATATATTGTTAATGCTTAGTAACATGGCAAAATCCTTGTACTTTACTAATGCTACAGACAATCCAATCGACTATATGATTTCCTGGGTACTCTCAATTTTCCTAACCGTGCTGTCATCAATGCTTTCCAACACCAGTCCTCTATTGTCATGTAGAAGATGAATCTCATCAATAATCAAAAGTTTCACTTTCACAAGTTGAGTGTAAGTCTTATCCCCATACTTTCAAGGAATGATGTCAAGGTCAAAGCATATAGTATGTCCCACTTAGCGACCAAAACTATTTTAAAAACTGACTAGTAAATAAATCTTTAAAAACTTAAAAAAATTAGGTGAATTATGGATCCACAATAGCTTGGCATATTTAAGCTCTTAAAAATGTGTTTGGTCATTTAGTACATGTTTAGTCAAGCTAGACAAGTTCCCATCCACCTCTACGACCACTACTTTCATAAACACCACAGAAACAATCTCAAACCAATGGAACAATAAATACAACTCAGATACTCTAGATTGAGAACTTAATATCTCTGATCTGAAAGTAACTCATCTTTACACCTCCAAAACAATTATTGTTGTTAATTGATTTGTCACACCAACATGGTGTTGGATCTTGATATGAGGGCCTAACCCTGCAACTACTCTTATTCAATTCCATGGCCTTGTTTGATTTGACAATTGCTCTACAATTTCCCAATTGCCATCTCTTCACATGGAAATAAATTCCCTTGTCAACTTCACCTACAACCTAACGGCTTAAAAAACAAAAAAAATATCACCCTGGCCCGGGGTAACTTAACCGGGACGTCCAAATAGGGAACCGGTTCAGCGCTCATAGGTTGCTTACGACTGACGCCAACGACCTGATAAAGCGGTCAAACCGCGGGACAAATTCTGAGATAAGTGACGTAACCGTCAACGTTATTTTAACCTAAGGCTTTTTCGACATTGACCGTAGCGGTGTGGATACGGAATTAAATATATATATACCTTAAAATATAAATTACGGCCCCATTTGTTTGAATTACGTGTACATGTTCACATGGATAAAAAAACTATAGTCGTAAAGATTTTATTCTCGGATTTGATTTTATCGTTGTTTTATCTTAAAAATTATTGTTGTGGAGGATGATTTGGGGGCGTGTCTTGCGAGGGTACAACACAATTTCTGATGCCCATTATGAGAACGTGGCATGTTTCCATCCATTCTATATTTTATAATCATCATAGTACACTATAGTTTCAAATCATTTGATTTGTTTTATATTTTGTGTATTTTTTTATAAGGTTTGATTCTAATCTTTTTATCTCTTTCTCTGTCTATATCCAATAGTTTATTTTAAATATATTTCTAGAGATTGCGTTTTAATATTTAATATTAAAAATAATATTTTGCTGACTCAGATCATTTGGGATATTATGAAGGGGTCACAGTTCTCAAAAGTCACATAATTAATAAAAATAGTCACTAGGTATCAATTATAGAAACAACACAAATGTTCTTGATGAGAATCAAATACACAATAAGAATCAGAGTGCCCGAAAGTCACATAGCTAACATAAACAGTTATCGGGGGAGAGGATCCTATAGCCATGCATATGTAGATATATGTAGGTGTCTCGTCAATGCAAAACAATTATATTATCGTGTAATGTATGATCGTGCCACATTAGTATTTTCGTTTCGCATATTTACTTGAAGGGAAACCGAATTTTTGAATTGATTTAATATGAAAAAAATAATATAAAGAATTTGAAAGAGGGACCAATGACCGAGCGCCCTATGTGTCGCATTGTCATTGGCTCTTAAAAAGTGTTATTAATTAAAAAGTGAACAACTATTGGGTACTTTTTTCAACAAATCTGTGATGAAAACAAATGTAAATGTTTTGGTCCATACATAATTATAAAATCCTTTCCCCTATCAACTATAGAAACAACACAAATATCCCTGATGAGAATCAAATATAGGTAGAGTTGGGCACAACCAACCTACTTTACCAACCCTCCTAAATCTCATCAACCTACCTACAAAATATATAATACATAAACCTTTTTTTAAAGTTTATTTAAGAATTACACACTTTGGTGAAGAAAAAATGACATCATAACACCATTATAGAAGCCTCTGGCCATATTATTTTATGAAATTAATATTCCTTCGAGCATGACCTAACAATCTTCTTTTTGGAATGACTTGGTAGAAAATCCCAAAGTGCAAAAAGCATTTCAATCATACCCTTAGCAAAAAGACAATTATTGATCTTAGAAGTTTCATTAATGACAATGTGCATATAATATTCATGGAGGAAGGTTTCATTGAAGACAAAGAGTGTATAAAACACTCCATGGTCAGAATGTTTTGTGTCTTTCAATGCGAGATGGCCCTCAAAACTTTGGAGTGCATGTGATTTGATGAAGTTTGCAATTGGAGAATATGTTTATAAAAGGATATGGTCAAGTCAATGTATCTGAAGAAATGATTTAATTTTGATAAGGGGCCACATTTGCACATTATTAGAAATAAGAATTTTTAAGAGGCAGTGCCATGGGATCCAACGTGGGTTGTCAAGAATGGTCAAGAGGTGGTAGTGGTGTAGTTGGTGGTTGATGCAAAGATTAAGAGTGAGACTAATTCCCACCCATTAATAAAATATTATTTCTAGATTCTTCAGGTACCTCCTCCTATGACAAAACATGGTCTAAATGCATTATAAATTATCTTTACACATAGATAAAGGTCTATTTACATGCACTTAACTTAATAGTGACATTTCCCTTGCATCTTTATAATGTTGATAGAAATTGTCTTCAAGATATCATATTAGTGCTCATAATATTAAAAAGAGTCAAATGGACATAATAAAGTGGGTAGGTAATGTATATAATACAAATGGAACGGGGAATCTATGGCATGATGGTAATCCGGACTTAGATGGCTACAATTATGCACATAATGCAAGTGTTTGAAAACATATAAAAAAATTATAAATCATGTGATAATGATAGAGATGCATTGTAAATGGTGTCATTAGTGGTTTATTGATGCATGTTATTGTATTAATTGTTTCACATTACTGTTATTTTAAAATCTTTTTGTATTTTATCTTTTTGCTCAATTAAAATAAATAGTAAATATAGAATTCTTCGTTAGAACGTCTCATCGCCAAGTTAAAATAGTAAAGAAAGTTAAGCTTAGAAGATTCATCAATATGTCATTTTTCAATGCATGGAGAATCTTATCGTCAAAAAATACAAGGTCACATTCTGGCATAAATGTTAGAAAAGAGTTTTACATTACCAATATACTATAACTAATCACAATACATAGTAAATAAACTTACATAGATATAAATATGTAAAACATAGGTAATTGATAGGCTTTACTGACCGATTTGTAAAAATTGAGAATGCTGACATGAATGCCAACATGTCAAACTAATGGATGTGTATGATATGATGTAAAAGGATGCAATGTGTAGGCAAGATATTCACTGCCATCTACAATACATAAACACTTCATAATGTTAAATCTAAGTACCGTGAATGTTATTTGGGTTGTTTTTATTTGTTAAACTTATGTACGAAAAATATTAAATATTTGCCCTTTGTTTATTAAATTTGGGTCTTGTTATGCTCTCATACTCAGGAAGCTTCTATAATATTTTCTAACTAAATTATAATCTGCTTTGTGTTGTTTGTGTTTACCTATTGGAAATGTACATTAGTTTGTTTTTTCCCATTAAAAATAAGTACACATTTTTATTTTTAAAAATCATATTACGTTTCACATTATCGTTATTTTAAAATTATTTTTATTTTATCTTTCTCTATGATTATAAATGGTAAATATAGAATTCGTTGTTAGAATGCCCATCACCAAGTTAAGGCAACACAAAAGCTTAATCCTAAAAGATTCATTAACATCTCGATTTTCTATGAGCGGAAAATCTCATCGTCAAGAAAATGCAAGGGCACATCCTGACACATATGCTAGAAAGTAATTTTACACTACCAATGTACACTAAAACTAACCATGTAACACATAACAAATAAGCTTAAATAAATATAGATATGTAAATCATACTTAATTGATATACTTTAGCAATTGATTTGCAAAAAATGAAAACACGGACATGACGACCGACATATCAAACTAATGGATGTATGTATGGTGTGATGTTAAAGAATGCAATGTGCTAGTACGATATCCATGGCCATCTACACTAACATACACACTTCATAACATAGAATCTAAACACTGTGAACTACCTAATGTCATGTGAGTGTTTTTGTTTCGTTAAATTTGTGTACAAAAAATATTAAATATTTGGTCTTTGTTTATTAAAATTAAGTTTAGTTTTACTCTCATATTCAAGAAGCTTCAAACTTTTAAAACTAAACAATAATCTCCTTTTTTTTCATCAAAAATAAAGTATAAGGTATTTTTTGGATATATATATATATAGAAAAAAAATCCTATATGTGAGCCCAACATCCACTTTGATCTCTAAGGGAATCCAAACAATGTGTTATTATAAAGCTCAAATGAAACCAACTAGAAGACATGTTTGACTCTAATAATTGAGTTGAGTAAAAGTGAAGAAAAATTACCTTCCTTGATGATGTCAATACAAATAATCTTCAACTTCTTTGGCACCATCCAATACCTTAGCTAATCTAATCTCAAATAGGTCCAGGGTTCTTCATGGTGTACTTAGGTTTAAATTCATTTGGACTTCTGTAGGTCACAAATCATGTCCCATCTGGTCATTGGGAAATCCATATAAAGGGATAGATGGTCCTTTGGAAGCAAGAAAGTATTTCCATGTGCCTCAAATCCCACAAGAGCCTTGTTTTAATGTTATAATTTTTGAACTAAAAATATTAAATTAATCATTTTGATTTGTATACACTAGGTGCATTAATGCTTTGGTCTTAAGCACATTAGGGCCTTTTGGTATCAAATATGGAAGTGTGATATTAATAAGTGTTAAACTAAAATGAACGAATTGAATCAATTTATAATATAAAACATGAAATGAATGTTTTATTTTTGGGTTGGTGGATGTGTAAATGATCCCCCAACTCTTCAGTCATAATTAAGAGAGGCTTAAAGACTAGCCTTTCTTTCAAAATCCATCTTGTCTTTTTTAATTAATAGACACGACAAACTAGAAATAACATCAATAAGTGTGTAGAATGTTGATATGAACATGTTTATTGGTGAAAAATGACTATCACAAAAATATGGATATATATTTAAATTGACATACATCTTTATTATTATTGTGCTTTAGTCACTTTAAAAGATAGTGCAAATACTACAAACCTTTTGAGTAAAATCAGTTGTTTCTTTTGTAATATTTTATTGTTCCCGTTAGAGATGGGTAGAATCACGCTTAGGAAAATAATACAATCATGGCTAACAGAATGCTTCTATAGTAGCACGATACTATGGTCAAATTGTTTGATATATATTTTGTGGATTTTTTTTGGAGTCATATGTCCTTTTTTCCTCGAAAAACACATTAAAATTTCAAGTCTCCTTGTAAATTATTTGTGGAATTTTTTTAGAGTCTTATGTCCTTTTTTCCTCGAAAAACACATTAAAATTTCAAGTCTCCTTGCAAATTTATTAGTCTATAAATTACATATTATTTTAGAAGAGTGCATCATGAATCATTCATCAAACGAGTTTTAGTCCATATCAAGCAATACTGTGTAATTGATCATTTTTATCTCATGATTACTCTGCCCACAATGTTAACAATAATTTTTTTTGTATTATTTAATAACTTTTTCTAGTCAATGATGTTAACACTTTTAAACATGCAATTTATTTAACAAATAAAATATAAAAAATGATTTAACTATACATTGATTGGTCTAATAAGTTTGAGATCTTATTGTCACCTTCACTTTATTTGAGGCAATTGAAAATGACATATATATGTATATATCCTTTATGTCCTCTCAAACCATGAATGAACTAACACGTGTCTATCAATCACAATTTTGTATCATAAAGACCAAATTTACAATTAAAAAAATCCAATGTGTATACTTAGAAACAAAGGGTCCAAATATTCCTAATTTATGAATGATTCAAGAAAAAAGCAATTCTTCCCCACTTTTCTAACATTATATGGAATTCCTAGGTGGTCAAATTTATTTAACCTCGCCCTTTAGGAGTAATATTTTAATGTAACACCCTTATCTATTATAATTAGTTTTGTATAAACAATTTTTAAATGACAAGAAGTTTTCAATAATGTTTTTGAATTGGTGTGTACAAGAGTTCTATTTTTTCACAATATTAATATAAATAATAAAGTAGTTTTTATTTATTTTAAGAAATTTTAATATAAGCTTATGCATATCAATATTATTTTTCTATATCAATATAAAACTGAGAATGTTACCTTAAGTTTAATGAGGATATAAAATAAAATAAAAATACAAGTAATAAGAAAAATATACATAACCATTCATCAATTTTAAACAACATTGCAATATCAACATATCACTTACTTGAATTACAAATAATCAACCCACTCAATATTATAATGCTTTTATTTTAATCCTTCAATTTAAAATTTCAAACCCATTCTCAACTCATCACCAAGGAATAGACACTATGCAATCCTTGTTTGAAATAAGGATGAGAATCGTTAAAAGGAATTTTCGTAATACACAAAATATCATCTACATGCATCACTGGTAACTCAAATCACCAAGAGAAGGAGAAAGATTATAAAGGATGTCACATGTCCCATGGATCTTTGAGCTATTGCAGCTATCGGTGCGAACAATGATATCGTAAACCCTTTGGTATCAAGGGTGCAATGAAAATCATTTCAATACAACATGCTTTTTAATAGAAGAATATAATTATTACATATGTCAATAAGTTGGAGTCTAGCTTATGTTTATGCATATGATACCATATTATATAAATACCCTTCACACTTATAACCTTGAGTCTTAGTTTATATTTACTAGTTTAGATATTTTAACTGTGTATTGAATACATTTATTTGAAAAACATCAAGAAGTATTAATTTGGAGACATTTATCTTGGATTTGTCATATAATTTTATTTATTGAAGAGTTTTATAATTAGATGGTGATAGATGGCCTAAATTTAGTTTCACCACTACATCATACTCAAAATTCTTTCCGAAATAAAAATAGGTTCCAAAATTTATTGTATGTTCAAGACATCGTAATGTTTTGGTTTCCTTCTCCGCATACAAAGAAAAACTACCATATATTAGTCAAACAAATGTCAAATTTAAATTCAACCATATTTTTTGACATACTTGAAAATATAAATACCCTTGCTCCCACTTACGATATATTAATGTAAGTGTATAAACCATTTTTAACCTTAGTAGATTGAATGCTATGGAAATACACCACAATAAAAAAATGCAAGGTTTGGAAACTAGGATCTATTTTGATTAATTAACTTCTAACATCAATTATGCAATATCAAAATAATGTATTAATTCTTTCAATTAAGATTACAATATCCTACTAGCTTAAACACAAGGATATGTACTTAGCTATATAGGACTGCACAAAAGATATCTAGGTACACAAACTAGAGAATTTGTGAGTGTAGAGATTTGAAATGTTTTATTTTTTATTATGTGATCTACAATTTCCATAGTGTGGGACTGTACAACTCAATCGGGATGTAGAATTTGGTTTTCCCCTATGGTACAGTCTTGAACTCTCTTAGAATGGAGCTCTGTAATTTTATAGGTCCTTTAGTGGTTTATAAATGTGTCTAAACGTCAAAATCCTAGTTTTCACACAATCCCAAAATCATTTTTAATAAGCTAAATCTTGTCAAAACCCTAACCATATATGGAAGACCCTGTAAGAAGGTTAATATTTGGGTTGAAGTACAATCCGTGCACCGAATATGTTGGCACTACTCCGAAGAGGCCTCAAACCAAACGTGATTCTCCACCTAACATGTAACATCTATATGAATGCAACTAATCGACAACTTGAACCACTTTGATTGTACTTGATAGGATTGTGCTCTTGCTAAGACTTTGAATTATGAAACTTGGTGTGCTTGGGAATGAGGGAAGCTCGACTCCTTAACCTAGTTAAGTGCTTCAAAACTATAATAATGGCTTTCCTAATGGATGTGCACCAACTTTGGGAAGAACTAGGGATCCTTGCTTGCCTTTTGTGAGTGTCACAAATGAGTATGCCAATAAAATGCCAAGTTGTGCTAGGTGAGTAAGTGAGGTGATGTTAGTTGTTTCTTATATAAGGTTTTAAAGGTAAATTATCATGATAAGGCTGATGCTAGAAGATGAAAATACCCAAACAATTATATTGCATCAAAAAAATAATTGGAGGATGTGTCGGTGCAAGGCCATACAGGTAAGCCAGGACTGAGTTCTACATTCGGACCAAGTTTTAGGGTTTTAAACAGGGATGTAGTGAATAAAATTTGGAATTTTCACAATGAAAAGTAGATTCTAAGAACCCGTATTACATATTCGTACTTAGAATTTGTCAAGACATAAGTTTGTGGGAATAAAAAAGTTACAAAAGAGATGGCACGATGTACTGTGTAGGGGTAGAATGTGGGTGTTTGTCTTAGCCAAGATTCACGATTACAATTAGAAGTGTCAAAGGGTAAACTTCCAAAATTGAGTTTCTATAGTAAGCTAAACTATCAACATAGCTAAATTGGTTGATGTTATTTAAAAGATAATATATATTTCAATAATACATGTATATTGGATATAGTAACCGAAATAAATATCAAGTTATAAAATTGTAAGAAAATAATATGAGATAACACACAATTATTATCGCAGAACATAACATATATCAATGTTATACCAATTCATTTCAAAATTCCTTTAATTATAACTATAGGGTGTAGGAGGGTGTTTTCTCCAAGTATCCAAATTTTGAACTACTAAATTGGAAATAAGAGTTGGTAGAGGACCATCTGAATGATCTCCCCATCCACTTCCTCTTGTAAAAGGGTTAACATGATCAAGTAAGGCATCTCGTAGATGTGTATCATTTCCTTCCACTTCTAATTTCATGGGTAATTGTGAGGACCATGTATACATGTTAATGAAAACAAGAAGGGAAGATGGAAGAAATTTATTGTTCCAATAAGGGGTATCCCATCGGCTCCTCACTATGGGAGAGTGGGATTACTATACAAAGGAAATAACTTTGTCTTCTTCTTAGAGTAGTGACAATAGTGAGAGTAAATCCTTGTACCATGACCTTGGCCTCAACTTGGAATGCCATTTGTTGGTAAGAAATTTGGTTACCAACCAACTAATTGTGTAAGGAACATTACTGTAATGTTCAATAAGAAGTTTTAGATACTCCACCTCAATAGTCACATTTTTATATGCACTTGAATCTACATTATCTAGTTACAAATCACAAAGATTCTATTAATAGATTTAAATATGCAATTAAATATAGCAAATTGAATAAAAATAACAATATTTATATCTTTCTATATATGTACAATCTTGAAAATGTTTGTTTTGTATGTTTTTAGACATTACAGAAATTTTTGTGAGTTTTTTGAAAGATAAAAATAAATGAATCCAAATGTTAAAGAAAACTTCATATTGAAGTAGTTTTTTTCTAGAATATTATCTTCACGATACAAATAACCCAACCTTGCTCATTCCAAGTTTTTTGGGTTCTCTTTTCTAACCTAAAAACCCTAATTTATATTATTAAATGATGATATTATCTTCTTATCACTCTCGAGAACAAAATGTGTTTAAACACTATTTTTTATATTATTTTAATCTTAACATAATTATTTAAGTCTAATTTATTAATTAATATATATTTTTAAGTTTAATCAATTTAATTTGTATATGTTTAATGTAGATCTATCTCATGCATTTACAAAATGAAATGGAAAATTAATTTGAAAAATATGCCAAATATGTGTGATTTAAGTCACTCTACGCATTTGGGTTTGGATTAGCTTGAAATTGGAGGTTAATTAAATTTGTCAATCTTTATTTTTTTTAAAGAATGAGCTAAATTTTTTTTTATCCTATCGAAGGCATGTGTATAGTCTCCATCAAAACAATTATTCACCTTTGCAATAGCCAATCAAAATACATCATTTGTAATTTAATACTTTTTACTACAGTTTAATATTTATTTATATATATTATTAGTCTTTTTTCTATAATTATATTGGCTAGAGCTTTATTTCTCATGGAGCAAAGATTTTTTCATTAGTTACTTCATATTTTAACCTCAACCAATCAAAATATTGGAAGTATCCAAAAATTGAAATACAATCCTTGTACACAAAATGCCTAACAAAACTTACTATTTGAGAACTACAAGAAAATCATATGCTTTTTACTTTTTTTATTTAATGTCTTTTCTAATTTTTACATTGATCCTTTTCTTATCGTAGAATGATTTATTTATCTCTTATGAATTTTATTTTCTTTCCTTCTTGAACACCATACTTTAATTTAGAAGTTTAAATAAAACATACACAAAGTAATAAAAACTCATAAATGCTTACATCTACCTAAAAGTGTCATATTTTAAATTAATTTTTGTATTGTAATTAAATTGAATTATATTTTTGCATGATTTCATTTGGAATTCTAAAAACAAAAATCTAGTTATTATTAAATTTGAATACCAATTTGAAGGCTTACGTTATTTATATTCCTTCCAAAAATATAAAACCAATAGATTTGAAGACACGAAAATAAGTCACCTAAAAACTCAAGGCATTATGTGACCTTCTAACTGCAAGTCAATAACATATTTTCACCCTTCATTTTTAGGATAACCTAGTTTAATTCTAGTTCTAATTCCTGATTGTTGGAGGCATCTTCAAAGTTATAACTAGCTTACAACTATCATACTATTTCACTTTGTTCATTCACCCTTAAAACAACATTTTCGACAAGATTTTCCATTTATAAAATATGAGCTCTTTTAAGTACATGGAAAACATTTTAAAAATGAGTTTAAAAAAAAAATAGAAGCTTAGTATTTGTTTATGTATACATATTAATTCAAAGGGTATTAGATCAATTTATAAATGAGTAGATATTTTAAATACATGGATTTTAAAAGTTTATAAATATTAATTTTAATATTTTTATTTTGGATTTATTTTATATTAAATATATTATAGATAATTTTAATTTATATTTATTAATGTATTAGGTATAAAAACAAACAAAATGTGAAAAATGGGTTCTAAACTCTACTATATGGTGAAGATGTTATGATTTTTTAAATAACTTTTAAAAGTAAAAAATGGTAAGTAGTGGTCAAATGGATGTTAAATTTGAGATTGAAATTACAAAATTTAAATAACCACTAAATTTAATTTATCATTATTGGGTTGTGTGTGCGCCCATGTCTGTGTAATTTCAAGTTTATAACTAATCATATAAATTAAGTATAGTTTGACATTAAAAAAATAAATTTTTCTTTGAAGGCTTATTTCCAAATATTCTATTTATCATGTCATTATGAAAAACTTTATAAAACAAACACACAAATAGATTAATATCATATGATTAACTAGTCTCATACCATAATCTTTATCTCTATCATTAATATATGTTGGATCATCACATCAACATATTTATATTTATTCTATGTTAGATCTATCAAATTAACCATCTTTATCTTTATTATAAATATTCTATTTATCATGTCAAAACTCTATAATATAAAAAATCAAATAAATAAATACCATAATAAGTAATTATTCTCTATAAAACACACAAATATGTACTGATACTATGACAATTAGTTAATTCAATATTATTAGCTAATGAACACACAAATATACTGATATCATATCAATTAATTATTGGTGTACTAGTATTAAGTGTTTATGGACTAAACACAATATTTGATCATATTTATTTTCTATGAATATTTCCAAGCAAACGTGTTGAGGAATGTTTTCTTAGGGAAGGATGTCATGGATTGACAAAAGTTGATTAATTCTCTATTATATAATTATATTTATGTCGAAGGTGTATTCTAAACTATAGCGAACTGGGCCTTGCTAATTATAACACCATATACCCCGTTTGTATCAACGACATATAGTTTTTTATTGCATGAAAGTTAGTGACTATTACCTTTTTTAATTTTTCTATGTTTTCCACTTTGTTTTCCATCATTGCAGTCCTTTTCTTGGCTATCGTTTTTCTTTGTGTCTTCTCTTTGTGGGGCTGCATGTAGATCCAACATGCTTGAACTTAAAAACATTTCAATTTATATATGAATCTCTTTTAGACCTGGACATTACACGTACACTTTGATAGTTTTATTAACAAAAAATATTTCTTATAAATCAAAGAATAGTTTGTTGTTTTGAACGTATATGTAGTTGATTTGGGTGACCATTGACCATTGATGGCTCTGTTTGTGTGTGCCCAAACATCTTGCGAGCCACATATTACAATAAAACATAGTAGCTCAACTGATAATTTTAAAATCATTCCTTGTAAATAAGAGAGTAGTTTACACTTTGTTGGAAACTAGGACACTAAGAGGGGGTGAATCAGTGTCTGTTCAAACTTTGAAAGATTATTCAATTTACTTAATTAGTGCTGATGAAGCCAACTCAACATTCACACTCAAAATAATGAGAGAGCACACAAAGACATTATTCAAGGTGGGAAACCCAAACTGGGAAAAATCCCACTGAAATCAAGAACTAGCTTAGGACAAGAATGTCCTGTATGTGTTACATTGATTTCAAGTTGAGCCTCTACTCAACATAGAGCTGCAACTCCAAAGATTTAACCAAGCAACCACTCAGTCTTTGACAAGCTTCAACTTGTCTGGAAGCTTCAACTCCCAAATGTCAATCAGGTTTCTACCTGTATCTTCTGCTAGCAACAACTCACAAGGAAGCAACTATTCCCTCTTGCTAAGCTACAACTTAGACTTAAATAAGATTTTGTCACTCATAATTTGTTGTCTCACACAAATGATGGTGACAACTAAATCAGCTCACTATACTTATCAGTTCTGCTCTCAATTCACTTTCCTTCTAATCACCTAATCAACCTCAGCTCTCAGTTATACAAGGCTGCTTTCACACTTTCAATCTCTTCATAAAAAACTCTTTTAACCACCCTCTCAAGCACTCACTGTTTACATGTACATACTGCTGCATTCAACTCAATCCATAAGACATTCATCAGTTCATCATACTCTCCTCCTTTATGTATTCATCATGCATTCATCATCCTAGTCTTCACTCTAAGACCATTTATACCTTCAATAGGTTCATAATACATCTGCAAGCTCTTCCAAGATTTTCAATATCTAGTATATGGACCTTAAGGATGATCTTTTCATGGTATACCTTGCAGTCTAAATTTTGTTTTCTACTCCAGCCATACTAGCACTTCACTTATAAACATAGGCTCCCTCTTCATCAATCCAATCATATATCTGCTCTTTGGCTCACTCAGCTGATATTAGAACCTCTGAATGTTCTTGCATTCTTGATTATACTCTCTGCTCCATGGAGATGGTCTACTCAACTTCTATCCCTCTTTGAACTGATTTCATGCTTTACCCATTGTATTTCATTCATAGAACTCTGTATTTTCCAACAGAGCTTTGCCTAGCTTCAACTTGTATCTCCAACACTCTCACCAGCAACAACTTCGCTTCTCCAAAAATTAGTTATTTGTAAACATGATACTCTCATCTACTTGGATTTTCATCTTCACACAAAAAGGACTCTTCACTTCTTTTTCACTAGATTACACGAGCAAAAAGGGAGAGCAAATAAAATTAAATGTAACTGCTTTTTAAATTTCAAGATGACCTCTGTCAAGCTTCAAAGTTGCCTTCATGAACTGTAAGCTCATTCAAGATTCACTTAGGACAAGAAGATGATAGAAGGAGACCTCTAAACTACCCTGCCTTTCTGACTTCCACTGACAGGAATCCAAAACCATTCTTTGTGCTCTAATGTGTAACGTTTTCTCAGACTTGTCTCATGCTTCAACGTATGAAAAGTGTTTTGTAAGTTGTAACTCATCACCTTATTGTCAGATGCTTGGACGTTACAAATTCCTTCAAAGAATCCTTCTAACTTCTTTAAACATATCTCATTCTGGGCCATATGTGCTCCAACTTCCATTTGAGACCAAACAAGGCATTCAATGATCACCGTTTCAGACTTGAAGACTCTATTTGTGAACCTGAGCATTGTCAAGAATTTGAGATGGAGAAGAATGAGTTTTCAATTTGGAGAGATTGATTTGAGAGCTCTCTGTCATATACATTAGTCAAGAAGACATGACACTACACCATAACAGGGTATATGCACAGTTTGCAATTTTAGTGAAACTCTTCACGAAGGTAGCAAGTTATTGATCAATCATGTCTTCAAAATCACTCTATAGAATGGAGTAAGGTATTTTCGAGCTCCTAGATTGATTATCACAACGCCATTTAAAATTGCCAACAAGATCCAATTTGGCATAACCATTACCATTATTGATCTGTGCACAAAGAGGGTTTAACTCGCCAACAAGATCCAAGCTTCCCTGACTGTGCACAAAGAAGCTCGAAACCCTAGTCATGAGTTTTGAATCTTCCCACACATTTTTCTTCCTGTTTATGCCAAGCCAAGTGGGTAACACCTTCATCTAAGATTATCACAACATTCTCAAGCCTTCTTTTGCTTGAGTCAAATGAAATTGTTCAAAGTTTATCTTTACAATCACAGTCATGTATGACTGTCACAAGAAATCAGATCAGTCTTCAAGATGAGAGAAAAACATCTTAAGAGTACATTGCCATTTGCACCTAAACCAACCTTGTAAGATGCACATTTCCTTAGCCCACTGACCATACCAAGTACAGTTATCCACTCAAAGAATTTGACATGAAAGTCAAACAATTATGGGACAGTGTGTTTCAGTCCTCTTGGACAAGACCTTCAACACAACACTCCACCAGTTTGAGAGAAAGGAGCACTAGAACTTGATGTCACTTCTACCAAGCAATTTGTTCAACACATTATTTTCCATATTGCAAAAGGATTCCACCTTAGAGGTTGTTCAAGAACATTTTTTCAGACTACTCACCATGCCAGGATCCATAATCATTTCAAAGCTATGAACACAACTACTTGTTGGACTGTGTGTACAGATTCTCGGGACAACAGAGGTTTTCTCTTTAGCATAGCTTCATTATTACGATCCTTCATTGCAGAAACATTTTGAGAATAACACTAACACTATCTTCATCACTTTGTAAGCATGGTTTGTAGGGTGAAATTTGCAAGCACACAGAATTTAGTCTTCTTGACAGGGGTTGTACAAGCCAATTAAGGAGCACAACATGCTATATCTTCACATTACTTGACCAAGACAATTTTGAGCTGCAACCAGTTGAATTGAACCTGTAGAAATTGCTCACATTCCTTTCTCAACTCAAAATCATGCATACTGAAGAGATCTTTCTTCAAGCACTCTGCCAAGTTTGACTTGAGAACTCCTATATGGAACAGTAATCAGCATGAGGAGCACCAATTCCATCATTTTTACCTAGAAGAGACCTTCTACACTCCTGAGAAGTTGTACCATCTTGCACAAGTCATTTGGAGTCAAAACAATTCATTTTGTGCCTACCGCTTCAAGAAGGAGACTTGAGGAGAGAGAAACCCTATTAGAAAAATGATTAGAACTTCTTTGTTTCTTGTCCAATTTCCCTCAAACTTTTTGCAAAAGTTCAGGTTGGAGTGCTCTTCAAAAATTCCTATGATTTATCCAAAGGAGGCTTGATAATTTGTTTTGGATGCTAAGAAGACAGGCTGCTCAGATTGCATTTCTCAAGAAATCACTTTTAGTAAAACTTGAATAACTTCCACAATATTCTTCAAAACTTGATGAAACTTGACATGAAACACTACAACACACCCCTCTACATGCTCCATAGGTTGGTTTCTCATAAATAAGTTTTTACTCTTTAGACCAATCTCATTTTCCCATGACTTCACTGCTAGTCCTCAAAGATAGTTTTGGTGAGAACTTGACTTTTGCTTCCAAAAGTTAAATTAAACCTTGTAGATGCTCCTACATGCCCTAGGCAATTTTCTTAGGCTCCTCCCATGCTAACCTAGTCATTGCATGACCTGCTTTGTGCCCATACACCTCATTAGGCTCTATAACTAGGCCTATATGAGCTAGTTTCAACTATGACTCCCAACACTTGACCTGATGCTCACTCTAAAGACTCTTGCATATGCTAGCAACCTCATTTCTGACCTGTGGGACACCTGAGTCAAGCATACCAACCATCTCCATGCCTCCAGTGGGCTCCTACCTCACAGACCAAGCCTGCAACACACTAAAACCATCCTGAAACCATCTTGAATGCTCAATAAACCACTAAACACCATTGAATTGAGCCTCATTTCACCATCACACCTTTGCTATGAAAAATGCCACTTGACATCAATGACAACACCAATGCACCAGGGTTCATAACACTCAATGACGTAATAAATTATATGGAGTCTCAATCCAAAACTTTTGTTTGTAAGATATGTCTCTCATATGAATGAACATTAGAGGGGATAAATTATTGATGATTATTTATGCACTTCTTATTTTCCTACAATTATTTGAGATTAAAACTAAAAAAGGGGGATACAAAGTGCTACAAAAAACAAACACAATATTTGGGTTTCAAACATGGACCTAATGAATTTTCCCCATTTTTTATTTTGGCCCCTATAAGCACAAATTTCACTCATGTGAATAATGCCAACGAGATCAAGAAGATAAAGTGGAACACAAGTAGTATATATTATTTGGGTGTTACAATCTGAACCATGGAAAAGGTGTGGGATATGTAAGTATTTAATTTTCACTTTGTTATTTTCAGCTTTCTTTTGATGTATTTGTCTTATCTAACTAATCAAATGTTTTCCAATCAAAATTCTTGACACTGTTAAAAATGAAATAAAAAATAGCAAAGCTCAAATAGTAGATAAAATCTACATGTTGCTCAAATGACTAACTAGTGGAGGGGCTCAACTATAAATTATTGTTCACACATCACCTTTTTCCCTGCAATTACGTGAGCTTAAAACTGAAAGGGGGCTACACAATGCTACATGAAGCAAGCAATGTGATTGGGTTTTGACACTGGAACATATTAGATTTTCCCCATTTTTTATATTTTGGCCCCTTTAAGCTCAAATTGCATTGACATGAGTAATGTGAGCAAGATTGAGACGATAAAGTGCATCACAAATAAAAAAAATATTATTTGGATTATTGGCAGGAATAATTTTAGATATGGAATAAGTGTGGGATATGCATGTATTTAATTCCCACCTTTTTATTTCCAACTTTCCATTCATGTATTTGTCTTATCTAACAAATTAGACATCGTCCAATTGAAAAACTTGATGCCGTAAAAAATAAAAAAATAAAAAAATAACAAATCTCGAGTGGAAGATAAAATACACTTACTGTTTATATGACTAACCGTTGGAGGGGCTCATGTATTAATTATTATTTGTGCATTGCCTGATTTCTTACAATTGCTCGAGCTTAAAATTGAAAAGGGAGGATACAAAGTGCTATAAGAAGAAAGCATTGTAGTTGGGTTTCAAACCAGGAACCTATTGGATTTTAATTATTTTCTATTTTGTCCCCTTTAAGCACAAATTGTACTCACGTGAATAATGCAAGATTGATCAAGACGATAAAGTGGAGCACAAATAGTAGACAATATTTGGGTGTTACAATATGATCCAAGGAAAAGGTGCAGGACATGCAAGTACTTGATTTTCAATTTTTTATTTCCAACTTTCCATTGATGTCTTAATCTTATCTAGCAAATCAATTTTCGTTTAATCAAAATCCTTGATGCCATAAAAAATAAAATAAAAAAGTAGGAAAACTTGATTGGTAGATAAAATCCACCCATCGCTCATATAACTAACAATTGGAGGGGTTCAATTATCAATGATTATTCATGCGTCACCTATTTTCCCACAATTAATCGAGCTTAATACTGAAAAGGGGGGGCTAAAAAGTGTTACATGAAGCAAGTAGCAGGGTCTAGTTTTGACCCTGGAACCTATTGGATTTTCCCCAATTTTTATTTTGGCCCCTTTAAGCTCAAATTGCACTCATGTGACTAATGTGAGTGAGATCGAGATGATAAAAAAGCAACATAGATAAAAAAAAAAAATTATTTGGGTAGGAGCAATGTAATTCATAAAATAGGTGTAGGACATGCATGTATTTAATTCCAACCTTTTATTTCCAACTTTCCATTCATGTATTTCTCTTATCTAGCAAATTAAACATTGTTCAATTGAAAACATTGACATCATAAAAAATAAAATAAAAAAATAACAAAGGTTGATTGATAGATAAAATATGACCTCTCACTTATATGAGCCAACCACTTGGAGGGGGTGAATTATCAATGATTCTTTGTGCATTTCTTATTTTCTATAATTACTCGAGCTTAAACTAAAGAGGTTCAAGTCTTGATGATTGTTCGTGTATCGCATGTTTTCCTAAAATTACTAGAGCTTACAATTGAAAAGAAGGGCTACAAGAAGAAAACTATTGTGAGTTGGATTTCTAAACTAAAACTTATTGGATTTTCCACCATTTTCTATTTTGACCCCTTTAAGCAACAAATTACACTTATGTGGATAATGCTAGCAAGATTGAATATGATAAAGTCGGAGCACAGATAGTACCATTTTTTATTTGTGTAGGAACAATCCGAGCCATATAATAGGTGCGAGACATGTAGGGTTTTGATTCCCACCTTTTTATTTCCAATTTTCCATTCATTTCTTCGTCTTGATATAAAAAATGAACACCAGTTCAATCAAAAAACTTGATGTTAGTAAAGAACTAAAATATTAAAAATAGCGAAGATCGATTTGGAAAATAAAATCTACATTTCACTTATATGACTATCCACCAAAGGGGATCAACTATCAATGGATGATTGTTCATTGTCTCACCGATGTCTTTTTACAACTACTCGAGCTTAAAATTGAAAAATCAAGGCCTACTCAGATGCTATAAGAATCAAGCAATGTGGTTGGCTTTCAAACATGAAACCTATTGGATTTTTCACCATTTTTTTTCATTTTGGCCCCTTTAAGCTCAAATTGCACTAACGTGAAAAATGTGCAGCGACATTGAGATGATAATGTGGAGAAAAGATAACGATATCTTGATTTGGGTAGGAACAATTCGATCCATGGAATAGGTGTAGGAGATGCAAGTATTTAGTTCCCATCTTTTTATTATAAAAAACTTTTCATTCACGTCTTCGTCTTATTTAACAAATTAAATGATGTCTAATCAAACACCCTAATGGTGTGAAATAAAATATAACAAATCTCGATTGGTAGATTACCTGTCGCTCATATGACCAACCGTTGGAGGGGCTCAATTATTGATGATTGTTCGTGCATCACATGCTTTCCTGTAATTACATGAGCATACAATTGGAAAGGGAGGCCACAAATTGCTATAAGAAGCAAGCATTCTAGTTGGGTTTCAAACCTGAAACATATTGGATTTTTCCCCATTTTGTATTTTGGCCTCTTTAAGTGCTATTTTTTCTCACATGAATAATGTAAGCAAGATCAAGGAGATAAAGTAGAGCACATATAGTATGTATTATTTGGGTGGATAGAATCTGGGCCTGGAATAGGTGTGGGACATGCGGGTACTTAATTCCCACCTTTTTATTTCCATCTTTACATTCATGTCTTCATCTTATCTAACAAATTAAATGATGTCCAATAAAAAACCTTGACACTGTAAAAAAAATATTTAATAAAGAAATAACAAAGGTTGATTGGTTGATAAAATCTACCTATCACTCATATGACCAATCGTTGGAGGACCTCCTCTTTTTCTACAATTACTCAATCTTGAAACTGAAAAGTGGGGCCATAGAGTGCTACAAGAGGCAATCAATGTGGTTGGGTTTTGAAGCTGGAACCTATTGAATCTTCCCCATTTATTTATTTTGGCTCCTTTAGTTCCAATTAAACTCACATGAATAATGCGAGCAAGATCGAGATGATAAAGTGGAGCACAAATACTAGATATTATTTGGGTAGGAACAATCTGAGCCATGGAATAGGTGCGGGTCATGCAAGTATTTAATTTCCATCTTTCCATTCATGTCTTCGTCTTATCTAACAAATGAAACACGATCCACGAAAATCTTGACGCCATAAAAAATAAAATAAAAAAATAGCTAAGCTCGATTGAAAGATAAAATCTACCCATTGCTCATATGACCAATTGTTGGAGGGGCTCAATTATTGATAATTGTTCACCCATCCCCTGTTTTTCTACAAGTACTCGAGTTGGCCATTGGTTATTGTGAGGTTTCGGTCATCCTTTGTATATGACACATGAATATAATAAGAGGAAGTTTTAATTCTTCACTTTTTAAAAAAAGAAGATAGGTATCTTGACCTCGGGGAAATATATTTTGTTGTTGGAGAAAATAATATTGTTGAATATTTGAATAAATATCTACTTTTAAAATTCGTTAATATGTTATAAATCTATCGGTCGCTCATATGACCAACCAGCGAAGGGGCTCAATTCTCAATAATTTTTAGTGCATTGCATGTTTCTTGCAATTACTCAATCTTATCTCAAACATGGAGATACAAAGCACTATAAGAAGCAAACATTACTTTGGGTTTTGAACTTGGAACCTATTGGATTTCCCCATTTTTATTTTGGCCCCTTTAAGCGCAAATTGCACTCACATGTATAATGTAAACGAGATCAAGACGATAAAGTGTAGTACATATATCATATATTATTTAGGTAGGAACAATTTGAGTCGTGGAATAGGCGTGGGACATGCACGTATATAATTCCCACCTTTTTATTTCCAATGTCTCCCTCTAAGCTGACAAATTAAACGCCATCCAATCGAAATCTTTACCACCATAAATAAAAAATAAAAAACAACAAAGCCCATTTTATGTCGGTGGTCGGTGATGGACAACGTCATCAGGATTATTGATGAGGGAACCCCTGATCGCAAATGTGCATGAAATTGCTACTTTGGGATGCCAAGTCCACTCCACATATCCTTGTCTCTAAATTGTCTTGTGCAACGCACAAACAAATTGCCCTTACATTGACGTGTGTTATAACTACCCAATAAACACAAGGGCTAACACTACAAACGTTGATTTGCTCTTACATTGATCTGTGTTCTTCATTGCCCCTCTTCCTCCCGCAATGTTTCACTCCCTCAACTTTAACTTCTTCAACGCACCCCCTTCTAACAACCCCATTACATCTATTTTTGGGTAGTCACATCATCATCCCCGTCACTCATGTATCCCGGACATTGGTAAAATTGTACAAAAATACAATTCCGGTCTTCCGGTAATTTAAAGGGAACTTACATGAAATGATTCGAGGTACATAAGTACACGCCCGAGTCCTGCTTTGGCTTACTCTCCAGCAGTGAGTCACATGCGAGCTGCGCAGGCGCTCATTGGTTCCGCACAACTGACCGACTTACGACCTGGTGAACCGGTCAAACCGCAGGACAAATTATGAGATAAGTGACGTAAGTGTCAATGTCATGTTAACTGTATAAAATATGTATATGACAGGTGGAGAGCCCCTTTGTTTGAATTTCCATAAATTTTCACATGGCGGGATTTCTACTCGTACAAATAGGTATTATTCATGGATTTGGTCTGTCATAAGATACTATTTTTTTTATTTTTAATTATTATTTATAAAAAAAGGAGAATCATTTCCGGGGTAAGAAATTTTCTCTTTCTTCTATTCAAGATCTCCATGACGAGAACATGCCATGTCGCAATCCAGGTTTTATTTTATGATCTCTGTATTTTCTATGTATTTATTAGCATTTACATAAAAAAGGAGGTGGAATGTTATTATGTTTATCGTTAAAGATGAGGATTTGTACAATCCTAACAACATTTTAAAGATGTATTGGTATGTTTGACATAGGTGATAAGACATGTAAGGTTTGTGGAGTCATGAAAATAATTTTAAAGTGCACCAAACTCGCAACATCAAGGATGTATGTTGTCATTGCCTCTGATGACATTGACAACATTGTCCAAGCTAAAGACAAAGGATGAGGTGTCACTATTAGTGACATACTATATTGCTGAGAGGGCCACTTCCATTATAGTGTTGCCCTTATCGGTGTGAGGGGTGGCACTATCGCCACTTAGGTAGAAGAAGATTGAATAGTGAGAAAATTTCATTGCTTCAAATAAAGGTACATCCACCACCAATCTCAGTCTCTGATTCACAATACTATGTACCAAGTGTCATTTGAAGGACTGCTATATGTGTTTCTTACTATACAACCCCTGCGATTACTTCTACATATTTTATCTATTACATACCTGCGTTTCAAAGAGACGACTAGGAAAGATGCTAACAATGGTGGTGGGGTATGGATTTGCATAAATGCCATTGCATATGATTAAAGTTTTATTTTATCTTTAATAGACCCATTTGCCATTCCATGAATCCACATGTATTTCAAGTTATTTCAACCAGACCATCTGGCACACTCCCACATCTACATGTGTGTGTGTGTGTGTGTGTGTGTACCAACACCTTTGCAGGGATCCCTTCTCTGTCATGTTTTGGTGTATGCCCATAATCTGTTTGAAGCTCCTATAACCACAAGATGAGAGCATGCTAGCAAAGGTAACATGTTTCAATACATAGCAATGCTAATTATGCATTGTTTCTCTCCTTCTACATAATAAATAAAAACCCAGATAAGATATTCATCACAATAGTATTATTGCAAGAAAGGTGTTTCATTGCGGGTTTGCGAGATGATTGTTTAAATAAAGATAAGAAGAGGATAGGTAGGTCCCCCCTACCCGCTCCTAGTAATCTTGTTCCTAATATCAATATTGTGGCGGATACTTTACAATAGTAATGGATGGCGATATTGTAATACCAAGGTCTCATGCATGCCCCACCACATTATTTCAGTAAATATAACCAACAAATGTCCAATCTGATTAGGTCATATTTGCTATGATGCAAAAATAGGAGCTTTGAAATAGAGCCTGGACATTTGCTTTAGCATTATGGAGAATGGAATTCTAACCAATATTGTAGTTGTAGGTGCCCTGAGAGATATGTTTGCAAAATGCGGAAGCATGCACAATGCATGTGAGCCTTTCACCCCGCCACCAACACTACCCCCCAAACCATCCTCTCCTCCATTCAAAAGTGGGTAGCATGCTAGTATAAGTGAGGTGATCAGACTAGACACATAGTGACTACATTTGGTGCAATAGTATCAATGTTCCATGGGCGCCCTCCTATCACCCAACCCCCTTTGGGAAAATCTCTTCTCCTTCAACATTTAGGCCCTAAATCACTTATTAGATTCAAACAAATGCTTTCCATCATCATCCTCTTTGCAGACCAACTTGAATCTTTTGGGTTTGTTTAGCAGTCCCAACACTCCCCCCATAGACAATACCTACAATACACGTCTCATAATTGGAATGACTAAAAAAACTTTACAAAAATCGGTAATACTTAAGTTGGTTTATTACATGGTCAATTGGACAACATTGAAAGTTATTTTTTGGGTTGTTTTGTCCTACATGATGTTGGTTTTCACAAAATGTAACCTGAATTTTAGGCTTTTGGAAATTATTTCCGGTGTGGTGAGACAATTTTTAGGTGCGAGACAAGTTTCCGACCCATTTGGGAGGGGCTCTTTCTCCCACTAAATAGCCTATCGGCTAACTAGTAGTTCAATTTTAAGTTTTTAGCAGGTTTATGTATTTGTTGATTACTAGTTTACATTTTAATTTAATTGATGAAGCAATTGATTTTTTATTGTTTCTCATCATTTTTTATATAGTTTAACCATCACTTTATATCGTGCTCTTGTTTTTCCTATTTCTTAGCTTTTCCTGCTAAAAAATATTAGGGATGTAAAGTGCACTATCCTACCAAGTTGCCACTAGCTGTTTGCCTCTATTGACAAATGTGACATTTATCTCATCTTTTTCACTTTCTCGACCATTAGAGGTCAAATTACCGGTCATTAAAGTACTACTTTAAATTTAAATTATCTATAAGTATAGAAGCATCGTAACACATTTGAACATCTATCTATCATCACATTCAAAAAGTTTTCACTTAATTATTGAGCATCTCTAAGTATTTA
This sequence comes from Taxus chinensis, assembly GCA_019776745.2. Taxonomy (NCBI): domain Eukaryota; kingdom Viridiplantae; phylum Streptophyta; class Pinopsida; order Cupressales; family Taxaceae; genus Taxus; species Taxus chinensis. The sequence continues at coordinate 184,191,043 of CM034149.1, forward strand.
GAGAATTCAAACAATTATTAATGCATTCATCGAAGCACTAAAATTCATATTACAAATACATTGTAGTGTATTGGTTTACTTGCTTGAGGAATTATTGTAATTATTGGTGTGATGTTTTTGATATTGTACAACATTGAGAAGTCTAAGAAATATCAAAATAGATCAACAATTCCCTTACATAACTTAGACATTATAACATATCTTGTTTTCCTTTCGATTTTAGATTTCACTGTCCATTTAAGGTTAGGAGGAAAAAGAAATTCCATAATCCTCGAAATGTAGTTTCAAAAGACTAAACAATATTTCCAAAAAGCAGACATAGACTAATCCAACTATAAAAGAAAAGTTCAAGTTGGAATGAATTGTGTAGAATACAATCATTATAACTCAAACTATATTCTTACAAACAACACAACTTGAATAAAATATTTTATTCCCTACAATCTCATGTTATTCATAAATACCCTGACTTAAAAAAAAAATTAAAAAAAATGTGTCGGTTACAATTTTTTTGGGTTTTTTTTTAAAGTAGTGTCAAAATCTAAAGATTGCCTTTCTATTACGGATCATAATAATATTTATAGTTTTTAATAATTTAGTAAATTTAATATACCATTTTAGATATATTTTAAACTCAACTATGTATATTATAGGTGTTTATTTGTTTTTAATAAACATAATACCCCAAAGTGCAAATGATGTTTTATGTCATGGACAGCTTTAATTTGCACATATTACAAGCAAAGTGGTTTTTGACTTGGGCAATGAGTTTATTTAAGGATTCCACATAGTCATTTTATTTTAATAAATTAATATTCCTTTGAGCATGGCATAACCATCTTCTTTTTGGAATGACTTGGAAGAAAAGTCCACAAAGTGCAAAAAGCATTTCAATCATACCCTTAGCAAAAAGACAATTATTGACCTTAGAAGTTTCATTAATGACAATGTGTGTATACAATTCATGGCGGTGGGTTTCATTTAAGACAAAGGGTGTATAAAACACTCCATGGTCATAATGTTTCGAGTCTTTCAATGTTGAATGGCCCTAAAAGAATTGAAGCAATGCAAGTGAAGTTCGGATTTGGAAAATGTATAATTTAGAAAATGATCACCATGGTCAAGTCAATGCATCTCATGAAATAATATAAATTTCATAAGGGCAACAATTGCACTTTATTAGAATTCTAATGGTATTTTTTTATTAAAATAAATAGAGGGTTTTTAAAAGGGCCATAACCTTGCTAAAGGTAGAGACTATCTTTCAACAAATTTATTGGGTCATAGTTTGAGCACGAAATTAATGAAAATTCAGTCGGCAATCGACAAACAACTAACCAATCAATAGTTATATTTAGTTGAGTAATTGGATCTAGCAATCTCCTTCATTTTTGCACTAATTACTCTAGCACTTGGCGGACCCATTTTCTTAGATTTGGATTATCTATGTGACACCAAATTTCATTCATCAACATTCTCTACATCCTCTTGGAGAGGCACTATTTCAGTATCCTCCATCACCTTTCTTTCATATTCCTTATACTTGGATCCCTCCTAGTAAGAAATAACCCTCATAGTCCTCTCGCCTTTTTTTGAAGCCTAAGCTTTAATTTTAGTTTGTATTTCTCCCCTATTGCTCCTTATCTTGGTTTTGGCCTTCTTTCCCCTCATCCTCTTCTCTCTCTCTCTTCCTTTCCAATTTCTTATATTGTTTGCCTCAAGTTTTGTTTAAGTTGTTTGATTTGTGGCATTTCACCTTCCTCCAACTCTTTTGAGATCATTTCAACGGGTGTTGAATGCATAAACAAATCCCTTTCATTATTTACCTCTTGACCTTGTGTTTTTGGGATAGTCTCTCCCTATTCCATACTTTGATCCTTAAATGTTCAATTATAATGTAGATCTGATCTAATAATCACTTGGTTTGTACCTTTGGAAGTATCCCTTGTCCCTCTTTGTTAAAAATCAATGGATTTATCTCTACCTCAAGATCTTTCTTTCTCTCACTTCATTTGTTCTTCCTTTCTTTTTGTATAGAATTTGGTCATATGACCCAGTTTGTGGCAAGTTTGGCACATTATTGCAGTATTCTCATATTCAATAGTATGTACCCAATCCCCATATTTTAATGAAAATGCTATAAAATATGGTAAAACCTTTCTAACCTAGACATTGACACATAACCATGCATAGACAAGTCTACTCTTGGATTTGGTAACCACATTAAAATCTATCAAATGCCCAAAGGATTAAGCTCTACCCATCATAACTTCCTCTTCCCAATACTCTAGGGGGACTCCTAGTATTCTAACCCTTGTTGGAAGTCGAATTATATTCTCTCTATCAGGATCAAAGCCTAGTTCCATTTTCTTATGAACATCTCTGTCATCCCCAAAAGCCATGGCCATCAAGAAAAACTCGAGCACAATATTCCTTATTAGAAAAGGAAATCAATTTTTTTTTTCAACCGTCATTGAGATTTCAACATATACTTTTATTTTCTATTTCATGTCTTCCCACCTTTGTGCAATATCAATATTTGGTTGGAACCCATAAATTTCCATATCAATGTATTGTCCCATCTTTGAAAAAATCTATCCACCACTAAATACGAGACTTTCAGATGAAAACCAACATTTCCCAATGAGGGTTCAAGTGAAATGGAAGGCATATGGGGCTTCTAGACGTATTTTCCTTTGTACTCCGTCTTCCCAAGATCTAACATTTATGATCTCCTCTAATTTATTATTTTATGTTCATATTTATCTCTTATTATTTCATTTGAGGTAACACCTGATTCCGAAGTGAAACCATAGTTGCACCCATCCCCATCTTCCCCATTGAGAGCCCAATACATTATTGGTGTATGTTTTTATTCCTATTAATGGTTTTTCGTACACATCTATTTAGCTTGTTTAGGTGTCATCATGATAGATGAGAGTTAAACTCCTCCACCTTTTTAGGTGGTCGTTACACTTCTCCACTTCCTATTTATACACTTCTTGTAAAGCTATTTTTATGCATTCAATATACAAGCTATATTTTGGCTCATGTTTGGTTCCTCGCTCTCTCTCTCTCTCATGCAACGATATTTTCTATGTGTTCGTATTTTATTATTGCTCAATCTTGGCCCACATTTTCACGTGGTATCAGAGCTTGTTTTGGCAATTGAACCCCATTGTTTTGTTGTATTTATTTTTTTATAATATCGAGTATTTTCTTGGTTGCTATTACATATCCTTTGATTTCTAAGTAAGATCTTATCTTACATATTCAATGATAAAGAGAATCATAAAAGAGTGAAGGAAATACGTGATTTTTTAAGATAGTATTTATTATGCAGTCTCTGGAGAAATGGACTGCACTATTGAGTCTAGATCATGTTAAAACCATTAGATCGATAATAAACTTGAGTATGCTTTGAAGTAGGCCAAATATGGTATTTTTCAGGTTTTTATGGTCATCTTTGGGCTATTTGGTGTCATTTTTTACCATTCCAAAGATTTTTTTTATTTTTTCTAGAAAATATGTGGGTGTTTTTTAGTTTGGAAGATATTGTGGTCACATTCATTATCGGGGTTGGATGTTGTATCTTCCCAAGTGTCATTGTTAGTTGTTGTACTTATCCTAATGATTGTACCCAACCTTCTGCTATATGTTATACACAACTGCAAGTTAAGACTATATCAACAATTTATTTGTTCTCGTTGTTCATTTATGTTATGCTTGTACCCATTTCAGGCACCCATATTATTCACATACCTTGCATGAAGTTTGAGGCAACAATTGAAACATTGTTTGGGTAGAGAGTGTCTGTTTCAAGTGAAAAGGAAACCCTAATCCTAAGTTCGTTAGCATGTGTGACAAGGTGGGTTGATAAGGTATCACATTGGTATGATAAGGTAGTGTAGAGGCTCTCACCAAAGGTAAAATATCATTTTGCAGAAGAGATAAAAAATAGTTTTCCTAGCCTTAGCCCCTAATCACATGGTGGTTAGCACCTGGTCACGACCAACCTAAAGGAGCTTAACAAAAGAAGTGATTTTTTTAAGGCGTAAGGGAAAGTTTCAAAAGTTGTAAGCCCATGGGATGATTTTTTTTTAAACAAGGGATAAATGGAGTAATAAAAAATAACTTGTAAGAGGTGTAGATTTTTGTTCCATTTTTATGAAAGTGTGTATTTGTTCTAGATATTTGCATTGGTCCTATGTTCATTTCCTTGTTCATCATACATGAGACACTTTCAACACTTGAAAATTTGCATTCACAATAGATTATAAAGTTCCATATCTTGGGGTAATGTAATAACAAACTAAGATAAAGTTCCTTTTTGGGGTTTTGGTATTAAATTCCATCATTCAATTGTCTAGATAAATTCATAGAACTATTTTTACTAGAAACAAGGGATATAAGATTAATGCATATTACATGATAAAATATCCTATATCCTTGGACTTGTTCCCGAGCCTAATGATTACAAATAAATGTTTGAGGGGTTAAACAACAATGACATAGTCTATGAACTAATGTGTCTCATTGTTCTTGGGGATATTCAACATCATCTTGAGTACATTGAGTTTTATTTCAATGTTTGGAAATTCATCTGACAGTTGTATGGAGAACATAATTCTCCATTTAAGATTGATGCTTCATTAGAAAATCATTCATGTGTGGATGACATTGAGACTAATATCAACCCCTTCCTTCTTTTGAAACCCAGCATATAGTTGATGACATTCCTTTTGTACATGTTCCTACTTCAGAGTTCATAGTCGCTTCTTCAAGGGACTCTAGTGATTATTTGTAACAAGATCATGGAATACATATTATACCTATTGTTACTTCAGAATTCAGAGTTGCTTATTTAAGGGTTTCTAATAATTCTTTGTTGATCTAGAGGATCTTTCACACTTTAAATATTCTATAAATATCCCTAGAATAACTGTATATGGAAGAGATCAAAGTCAACTTTGCAGTGCATTTCACAGTTGTATAGAGACCATGATTCTCCATCTAAGAGTGATGCTTCCTCATAACATCATTCATGTGTGTATGATACTGAGACTAAAAATGACCCCCTCCTTTTGGAACCCTACATGTAGTTGAGGACATTCCTCTTGTACATGTTGCCACTTCAGATTTCATAGATGTCACATATAGAAAAGAGACAACCTAAAGAAGAAGTTGGAAACATATTTCATGTTCGCCAAAATAAAAGTGTAGTGATAACTACATAACCTCCAATGAAAAGGGTCATGCATTGTTAGATTTTTTAGAATGCACTAGGGATGTGGTAACAATTCCTATAATGATAATAAGAAGTGTGATTATATCTATGTAGGTGGTTATTGCAACACCAAGTAATACTTCTACATCAAGATGGGTCATTCAGTCAACTATAAATAATGTTGTGGTCAAATAGAGCATAACTACTCATGTTACCCCAATTGTGACTATGTTACACTAATTGTGGGGAGTACTTTGATTGGCCCTATACTAGGGGAGAGTGTTGGAACTATTACACATTTTTTTTTTTTGCAAAAACAATTATATTATAACATGAAAAATTTGTTCGAGTTTAATGACATTAAAGATGTCATAGAACATCTATAAAACTTGAGAGATAACCTTCTAAGTGAAAGGAGTACTATCACCAGAGAGGAAGTCTTATCTAAAAATTATTTGATAGGATGAGCACATACTCAATATAGGAAGTTTTACCCTAGCCCACAATTGTAGATTTTGATGTGATGAAGCTCATTTTTCTTTTGAAGTTTCACATTTGAGAGTATAAGAGCATCTCAGATCTTAAGGAGATATAGAAAAAAGTCACAAAGAGTGTAACTACATATGATGTGCAATTCAATACCTTAATTTCAAGGATTCTTATGATCTCCAACCACTACAACATGCACAATAGTTTGAAGGAGGACTATTAGCTTCATTTCGGAGGTAATTTGTGATAATGAATTTTATGAATCCGTGAGATGAAGTATATGAATATATATGGATGGAATACTCCAAAGGTTTTGATATGGGGATCAACCTATTCTTAGAGGTACAAGTACTGAAAATCACCACATAACTACAAACTTTAATAAAATGGGCTATAATGTGAAAATTAGGGTTTAAACTAATTTAGATTAATTAATGTGTAATTATGAATTATGAATTAGAAATACAAAAAATGATAGTAAATAACATATCTTATATGATCTCATACAAGCTCTTGAAATCTAGATAAAGGAAGCGTGGGTTAGGGTTATAAGAGATTGTGTTTATTTACTAGTTGAGATGAAATGACAATAAAATGAAAGTGTCTAAGAAGGATATTAGGAGTTTCATTGAGATGTCTTAAAAATAAGAGGATCTCAAAATATAGGGAGGACCAAGTCTCTTGTCTAAATAAAATTCACTTGGATAGATTTTCCATGTATGGATGGATTTTTTCTATGCATGTTTTTATTCAAATTTTCCTCTTTGTATCAATTCTAAATTAATTAAATGGTGTTATTTAATTGATTTATAAAGAGATGGATAAATTTTATAGCAATTTTCTTAATTTAGATGACATTAATTTACAATTGCATAATAGAAACTAGAGTATCACAAACATGCTAGACTGATAAAGCAATTACAAGTACAATTAAATTTTGAGACGAAACTTAACTAATTTGAGTTAACTTTTGGCAGTTTCGTTGATAAATTTGGAATGGAAAAAGAAATTGAAATGTGCCCAGATCAATTTTTGTTTTCATTTGAATGTGCATGGATAAGTCAATACAATTCAAGACAAGTCCATACTCCATTGTAGACTAAATTGTATGGGTTTGGACCTATTGGTAGTGATATCTCAAGGTTTCTCATGTATCAATTTATTATCACTTGTGTTATAATTTTATATCTTTGAATTCAATTATAACCCTAAATTTCACACATGTACCTAAAAATAACCCTAGATTCCTCTAAAAACCTCAATAAAACATTAGATTAAAAATAAAAAAATCATATGTTTGATTCAAAATGACCTCGACGGTCACCCCATTTGTGATTCACCGAGCACTGTACTGCATTTTAGACTCAAAGTAGTTCTCCTAGAGCTTACTGTAAGTGTACATGTAACAAAAACCCTTTACCTCGATTTCCCCTCATGTTTCCATGTTGATAGCATGCTATTCTACTTTTCTCCTATAAAACCCTTGTATATAGATGTATAAATCAAAATCATGCTCTTCTATGTTGTGATATGCAACACACAATATTAACTCTTACTTAATTATCTCAATAGGTGGTATATAGATACATGTTTACTAGATAATAAATTCTTAGAGTAAACTTGTCTATATATGAGTCAATTACTTTGAAATTTTTATCCTAGTGGTGTGTAAGAAAAACCAAAAACATAAGAACTAAAATAAAAAAGAGTAATGAAGAGATCCAATGGGAACAAAGGACCCAAAAGAATAGGGGCCAAGTCTGTACAACCCAGGTGAAGACCGTGGTCTAGTCTTGGCCAATCTACATAGTCTTGGAAAAAAGTCGTCAAAATTAAAAAAAAAAATTTAAAGGCCACCAATACATGTAACATACCATAAAACATAAGAGAGAATCAAATAAGTTACAAACTATAAGACACATTAATGTTGGAAGCACAACTCACTGAGAGGGGGGGTGAATCAATGACCTTACAAAAGTTTCTTTCAATTATGTTTTACCATTCAATACATATTAACTATAATGATCTTACAATGCATAAAAACCCATTCATAAGAACATGAAACAAGAGAGACCACACATAGATGAGTGGGAAACCATCAAGGGGAATAAAACCCAATAAGAACTCTAAAAATGGATTAATTTCCTATAAATGATTGCAAAAGATCAAATTTAGTTGAGCACCCACTCAACTTGGAACATCAACCCCAAATAAGTTAAGCACTTACTTAACTAGGTTTTAACAAGCACTAACTTGCAAAGAAACACCAAATCCCTAAGTGACTCAACACCAACTAAACCACCTCTATATTTTTGTCACCTTCTTAACCCTTTGTTGTTTGATCAACAAATGATGACCATCTTCCTGCCCTTCTGCTCTTGATCATTTTGCAAATTGCATGTTTTGATTCTTCTCTCATCAATAGTCTTTATCTTGATATAGGCATGTACAAATTGACTTTCATAGGCTGACCACCTTCATGATATTCAACATAAACCCTCTACCCATGGTCTACAAGACCTCCTAATACTTAAACATGCACCATATTTTTCTCTTTCACTCACATTGTCATCTGCTTACTCTACTTGAAGTTGTTCTCCCTCTCAGAATGTTGCTCCACCTCTTCTCATATCTTCATGCTTTGCTTTGTTCTTCCTTAAACAATTTTTCATCTTCAAATAATCTTGAGATTTCTCTTCCTATTTTTCATCATGTTGCCATTACTTCATACTCTGAATTTTGTTTGAGACACAAAGGAACATCTTATTATTGTGCACATACTAATCACTTGTTTCGTGACCTTCTACTCTCCTTCTTCATGTTCTTCATGCAAGAATGGTTCCTTCACAAATCCATTCTTCACATATTCCTTTTTCTTCCACAGCTCCAACACCACAATGCACTAGTTTTCCCTCTCAAGTGTTCACTCAAATGATGATTCTACATCTCCTTTTATATTTTTACACTTTCTTAATATCGAAATCCAAACAAGATGATCGTCACAAATAGTTATAATAAAAATATTAATGCCAAGACACAAGAGTAAACTAATAAACTCCGTTCGACCTGATAATTGAACATATGGACCATTTTAGTGCCAAAATCAGAAACAGTCAGCTAATAATGAAAAGATAAAATTTTTGTTTCTAAATACTTGGAAGGTCGACCAAACATGATCATAAAAACTGATCCAATAAACTAATGAAGGCATTTTAGTGTTGACCCAAACTACTGGTCCTGGACCAAAAAAAACCACAAAGTTTGGAAACAATCTGAAGCATTCAATTTAGATTCCGAAGAAAATAGAACTGACTTCAGATAGACTCCAAAGTGATAAACCAAACTTCAAAGGATACATTACAATAGTCATCCAAAATTGCATGTCCCATACCAAAACCAACCACAAAATTCACAAAACTCTGAAGCATTTGAATAAACTTTAGAAAAACTCCAAAATATTTTGTATGAGACTCCAAAGTGATAGTATAAGACTTTGAATCAACAAAAAATAGTCTTTAAAAACTCTTCTCTGTCTATTAAATCCTGTAACAACCTTTGATATTAATGAATCCAATTAATCTATTATCTCTTTCAACTTAATTTGACATCAATGAAAATTATTCCAACAATCAAGTAATGTAAAAGTGATACAACAAAGACCTACACCACTAAGACTTTGTTTCATCGACTCACATATATAAAGTTTTACCAAAAGTATGTTGTAATAATTATTTTGTGCTAATTTTAGTGTAGACACTACAACACTATGCTATTTTGTTTCTTTAATTTATCTTCTCATGTTCACAATTTTGCAATCACGAATGTGCATTAGATTAGGGATTATATTTCTTCAAACACTAGCTCTCCTTCTTGAAGACCTAAAAATAGGTTAGTTCGATTTGTATTGAGCTCCCCCTTAATGTATGTGTAGAAATAATTCAAAGAGGCATCAAACCCTTATAATTTCCAGATGTGTAATAGAAATATATTTGAAAATGAAGATCCTTTAATCTAAAACTAGGATTTATTATAATTAATATATATTACTTTGTGAAAAAATTAATTAGGAGCCAGAAATGAAATGAACGATACCTAGATCGTACCAAGCCAAGAACACAGATGCTAATCAAACACCACGATCAATAAGATGAAAGCAATTCGCCATAATAGCTTTACATAAAACCTTTGCAAACAAATGAGCAACAATATCATATATTATTATGGAACTCAATGCAATACATTGAGAATGGGCCTTGCTTAAATAGGCAAGGAATAATAATCTAAGAACTAGTCAAGGTCGTAGATCAAGCCATAAATCAAGGAAATAACTAGTCATCAAAGAACTAGTCAAGACCATAGATTTAGGAGAGAACTAGACATCAAGGATCTAGTTAGTACCATAGATCAAGGAAAGAACTATACCTAACTAGATAATATCTCCTAATATCTAAATAAGATAAAATAAATATCCACACACATAAGCAGGTGAGGATAAATACAATAAAGGTAAATAAAGTACCTAGGTGAACATGAGCTAAGGTAAATACCTACTCTAACAAGAAATACAACATAGGAAACAAACATATCCTAAATCATATTTAGATCAATATAATAGAAAAATCACAAGATTAAGTGAGCTAAATAAAATACGTAGTTAAGTTAGGTTAATAAGAGATTACATTTATTTGTGATTGGTATAGGGTGATAATTTTTTGAAAGTGTGTAAGAAGGATGTGTAGAGTATCACTGAGATTTACTCAAAATATTGAAGTGTGAATCTAAGAGGGGGACGAATTCACTTGGATGACTCATGGTGACTTTGTCTAAGATGGATGGATTTTCCCTTTATAGGGTTAGGTTAGATCATACCTTTGGCATTATGTTCTTTTGTGTATGTAGATTCACTTCATGTATCCAAAATTTCATGATTGTAGTTGTGCAATAGATTAGGGATCTTTCTTCTTCCTTTGATTTGGGACCTAAATAAAGGTTAGTCTAATTAGGTTGAGTTTATGTGCAATGCATACATAGAAATAATTTGAAGATGAATCAAACCCTCATAATCCTCCTCTTGATGTATGTGTGAAAGATGTATATCAAAATGTGTTTTAGAAATGAAGACCCCACTAGGAATTCCAACACTTGGAAATGATATTTGGTGTGTGTAAATACCTACATATTGACCGATGACATTTATTTCATCCTACTAATGATTATGTACTTGAATGACTAATTACTACACATATTTCTAAATTAACACAAATTTCCACTAGGTCACACTTGTTATCTAGTCAAAAGCCTACTTTCATACTATAAAACACATCTTTGGACATTCGACTACCATTTTCAATAGACAAATTTATTTTTTCACATCACCAAGACAAATTCAACCACATGATAGAAACAAATACTTAGGAAATATTTTCTTAAGTCCATGATTCATCCTCCAAGTCTCTAATTATAATATTTTCAAATTCACAAGCTACCATAGTCATCCTAATATTAATTAAGTGGAAAATCCTTTCACAATAGCCACCTATAATAGAACATTTGTACAACCCATTTAAAGGGAATAACAACTTACATCATTTGGGACTACCTAGGAGGAAAAACAAACTCAAATGGTAAATCCATCTCTTAAGAATATTAATCAAATTTAACTCTACACATATCCTATACAATTTCCCTAGACCATTTTTCAAAGCTACATCACACCAAAGGTCATTTTTGAGTGTTGTTTTTCAAGTTTTAAAGGTCATATTGGGGTCTTCAATTTCAAAACTCATTGTGATATAAATCTTGAATACTTACATTGGGTGGGGAAATATGAGGGTTTAATTTCTCTTTAGGGTATTGTTATGTAAGAATTGCATGGATAACTCAACCTAATTAGAATAACCCCTTTTTATCTCCCTAAACATAAAAGAAGAAAAATACCTATTATGTTGTACAACTACAATCACAAAATTCTAATCACATAAGATGAAGATTAATACATAGTTTATAACATAGTGTTATCTTGCAAAATTGACAAGGACAATTTGCAGGTAACCATACCAAAAATTTCCATTGTTTTGGCCCCCAAGGAAGTTTGACAATGTTCTAAAAAAGCCAAGAACTCCCTTTAAGAAATCAAGTTGTTTCAGGACTTAGCCATTTTTAGCCATTTTCCTTTGGGGATAAATTTCTGTGTTGACATGACAAAAAGTGTGCCATTTTCCTTTGGGGAGAAATTTTTGTGTTGACGTGCCGAAAGTTGTGCCAAGGGGGAATTTTTTCTATGTCGACGTGCCGAAAGTTACGCCAAAGGGGAATTTTTTCTGTGTCAATGTGCCGAAAGTTGTGCCACTTTACAAAGGGGAATTTTTCCTGTGTTGATGTGCTGAAAGTTACGCCAAACGGGAATTTTTCTGTGTGGACGTGCTAAAACTTACACCAAAGGGGAATTTTTTCTATGTCGACGTGCCAAAATTTGTGCCAAAGTCAAATTTTTTCCGTGTCGACGTGCTGAAATTTGCGCCACTATACAAAGGGGAATTTTTCCTGTGTCGACGTGCTAAAAGTTGCGCCACTTTACAAAAGGAAAGAATAGTTTCTTCTTTCTGGGATGAGTTGATCTTTTTTTTTATAAAATAGTTAAAAATCATGTTGGCATACATGACATCATTGCACCATGGGATGTTGCCATCCAAAAACTTGCCTAAAGTCAACTATTGACTTTTTAGATATTTTGTAAATATCTTGTAAGATATTTTGTAGTTGTTGGTTCGCTTTTGTCCTCTTTCCTCCTCTCCTTCTATAAATACTTGAATACTTGTTGTATTCAGGGTGGACATTTTTTTTATGAAAAGAGAAGTGAAGAGAGAAAGACTTTGTGTTTTCTTGTAATAGAAGAAATATTAATACACATTTTTAGAATTTGTGCTAAATATTTGTGTTATTTGCATCAGATCTTTCTTAAGTTAGATCTATGTTTTTATTCTGTTGGATTCATTCCTATTATCGTCATATGTTCATCAGTATTACTTTAATTGTTTATGCAAATAAGTTTGGCTCTGTTTACTACCAGCCCAAAGCATAAACCTTCTGACCTTTCTATCTTGGAATTCTTTTCTTTTCTTCCTTCAGATCTACCCTCCTTCGTTCCTTCTTTCTTACCTTTCTATTTTTTGTTTGAACTACCTCTACTGGGATGAGATCCCAAACCCCCTGAAGTTAGAATAGTGTAGGTTTGCAAAGATTCCTACTTGATAGATTAGTAATAATCCAGTTTTGCTTTGTTGTCTCAAAGAGGGGCTATGCCCTGCACATTGTTGGCCTGTTTCCCCATGACCTACCTAATCGACATTTTTTCGGACCAACAGTTTTTGGCGACTCCACTGGGGATCGAACTAAGGAAATAACTAAAAAGCTGTAAAAATCACTACCATATTACAATTTTTAACCCTTTGTTGAATATCAAAATTTTTTGCAGAAGTGATCAAAACATAAATTTTTTTTATGCAAATCCATAGATCTGGACTAGATAATAGCTTTTAGTTCACTGATTTTTTACAAAAACTTGTATATTTCTGTAGATCTGAGACTCTGACATTTCATGTTATCTTCAAAACCTTGCAAAATTCAAGTCAAAGATTTGAAAATCATCCTACTAAATTAACCCACTTTTTATCCTCATTCATCTTTTTTAGAAAACCGCAATTAGTTATTTTTTAAGAGGATAAAATTAAATATTGAAAAAAGTACATGCTGCTGATTTTTGCCAAAAAAATCAGAAAATTAACAAGTACAAACAAAAATATTGTTGTAAATATGCTCCTAATTATTACAGATCTGAATGGGTACACTAGCGAACAAACCATTTACTCGCAGTAGAAGAGCTCATGGTGAAGTTGATCCAATTTTTGATCTACTTCAAAGGCACAATTTCAGCATCACTCCAACACGATTCATATCTCTAAACTCAATGGATTGGTGAACAAGAAGTGCCTCACCTCCACGAAAGAGCCAGATTTCACAGGGTGCCTCGACATTAACTTGCAGTGCTCTTTTTCTAAGTGGGACCACACTCCCTACTCATGTTCTTTTTCCTACTTTTCAAATTGCAATTAATATTCTTGTATCATGGGGAAATGCCATGGATCCTCTTGCACTACCACATCCAGTACACCCCCTCCACAATGGAAATCACAAGAATTTCTCAAAATTTGATGGGAGTGGAAATCAAAGCATAGACGTGCATATAGCTATGTTTATTATGTCATGCAACATTTTGGGCGTGACTCATGAGGACGTATCGGTACATCTCTTTCTCGAGACCTTGCAAGGGCCTACATCAGAATGGTTCTAGCATTTACCAGTCAGATCCATCACCATTTTGGCCACATTATGGACTGCATTTGAGGACATATACAAGCCTTTAGAATATTCATTCACGTTATTGTCATAAATCACTCACATGAAGAAGGAGGCCAATGAAACCATGCATGCTTTTAATGCTTGATTCAATTCACTGATCAACAGTGTGCCTCTTGCCATGATGCCAACATTAGAGAATCAAAAGTGTTTCTTCTTAAATGCCATGAGTTTGAAAGTAATTTTCTTACTTATACATGAACAAATACCCACCTTGGTCCTTGCCTAGGCTATGGCCATTTGGATATAAGATAACCTCCTTATATCTTGTGAGTTAAGATGAGATCTGTCAAAATAAAAGGCTTCAACTTCTTCTCAGGCTACCTCATCAGATCCAGCATTCCAGAAGATGGTGAATGACTTTCTCTCATTAAAGAAGCAATTGGCTCAAACATCGTCTGCTACTCCATATCGGGATATCCTACGGAGGAACTTCACTCCCAACAATGCCCCCCAAAGGCCACTTTTGCGTGGTGCTTCTCCAAGGTTAGCAATTAAAGCCCCTTCGATTAATGCTTTGGTTAAAATCAAAGAAGATGATCCAAATTACAAAGAACCTTCGTCACAAGGAGAAGATGATCAAGATGTCGGTGAACCGACTGGTGACTCTACTATTGGCTATCTGGAATTTGAAGATGAGGAATCTGATGAAGAAGAGGGTACCCAAGGGTATGCGAGTGAAAAATCATTTGTAGTTTTCACTCGCTCACAAGGAAAAGAAGCAAAGGTTACTGCTGAAAAATAAAATGAAAAGGCTATGGTAACTCCTCCAACAATCGCTAAAAGAGGTAATCCCTTTCCTACTCAACCTCTTGTTAAACCTGTTGTAAAGAAATATTTTCCTCCTAAGTCTCCTCCAATTTAGCCTTCTTCGACTCCCATAAAGACTAGTAATCCTCCTCCACAAACGTGAAACGAAGGACTCAATCCTTCGTTAGCACAACCCTTGGTCGCATTCGATATAATTAATCATGCTAAAAAGACCAAGATCTAGATGTCTAAAGTTGAGTACCTTGAGTCCAACCAAGAGATGATTATAAGATTCACTAAGTATATCCAAAGCCAGCCTGTTGTCCTTCCTCCCATTTCCCCAAAATGAATTCTTCCCACTCCTCCTATGTCTCACATAAATGTCACCTCGACTTCTGCATCAGGAAAAATTGAACCTTTTTACCTATCTCTCCTGATCAATGGTCATAAACTAAGTAACTCTATAATTGATTCTGGAGCTCCTGACAGTGTTATGCTAGCAAAGGTCACCCATGGTTTGGGCCTCACATGCTTACCAAACCTTTTGGCAGATGCTACTCCATGGAAATCAAACAGCTACCATTGATTGGTCAGATCAAGGATACGTAGTTCGCATTCATAGCATTTCCTGAGAAAAGGGTAAAACTCGCTATTCTCGTAGTTGATATTCTAGCAGCATATGGGATATTGCTAGGGAGGAGATTTTGTAAAGAAGTTGGTGGAGAAATTCATATGGACTGGTCCAAAGATAGGATTCCTGTCAAACGGGTGATGTAGACATTGGAACCAGAGTCACAAAATAAATATCTAGTCACCAACTCTGATTACCCTAAGGCTCAGATTCTTTTTGAATCATCAGGGATGGGGAACTACTTTCTTTCCATCGACTCAGATAGAATGGATGTTCTCATCCAAAAAGAGGATCTCAACAAAGTATGGACATTTTAGTTTGATGGCAGTTGCGCAACAAGTGGATGTGGTACTGGAGTTGTTCTAATATCTCCTAAAGAAGATATTTTCCCTCTTTCTTTCAAGTTACAGTTCTTCAATACGAATAATACTTCCGAATATGAATCATTGTTAGTTGGCATGCAAGCTACGAAAGAGAAAGAAATCAAGAAAATGAGAGCGCAAGGTGATGCTGAGCTAATTGTCAATCAGGTAAAAGGGATATACCAAGTAAAGCATGACCATCTCAGATAGTACTGTAATGCAGTATGGGATATCATCAAAGATTTTGATGCTTTCTCAATCAAAGTAGTTCCACGAGCTCAAAATGACATGGTTGATTCATTGACTGTCTCAGCCTCTCTCATGCTCCCTCACCCAGGGTTAAAAGTAGACACATATACCATTGAAGTGGTTTTTCACCCAAGTGTGCTAGATAATTCACAACACTAGCAAGTGTTCAATGATGACAATCAACTTATCACTTTTTTGGAGAAAGATGACAATTTCAAAGAACTTCATTTCGATCGATCAACTTCTACATGTCATGAGTCTCTCACTGGCCAAGTACTTGAATCTGAAAAATATACAGTAATACAACTCAAAGGAAATAAGATTATGAAAGGTTTGGTTTCCTTAGAATGATTATTTGATAATCATGACTGTTTTGTCGATAAAAAGTGATAGGATGATCCTTCCTCTTCTCCAGAAAGTGAATCCGTCAATCTGGGTACCACGGAACATCCTCATTCCATGAATATCAGGAAGTGTTTTACAACTGAGGAAAAGTAAAAATTCATTAAGTTGCTAAAAAAGTACATGGATGTGTTAGCATGGTATTATGCTGATCTGAAGTCTTTCAAGCCAAAGGACATTCAACACGACATTCTGCTCAAGGATGACATCAAGCCTTTCCATCAAAAGCAAAGGCATTACAACCCCAAAATCTCAGGTACCATCCAGGAAGAAATTTAGAAGATGCTAGATGCAAGAATTATTTTTCTAATTCATCACAGTACCTAGGTTGCAAATATTGTGCCTGTGCATAAGAAGAATGGTGAGATATGCATATGCATGGAATTTCGTAACTTGAACCAGTCATCCTTAAAAGATAACTATCCACTACCCATAATGGATCAAGTGCTACAAGTAGTAACTGGTTCAAAAATGTTGTCTATACTTGACAGTTTTTCAAGTTACAATCAAATTGAAGTCACGCCTGAAGATCAGTTCAAGACAAAATTCACCACCCCTTGGGGTACCTTCGCCTACAACAGAATGCCATTCAATTTGATCAACGTTGGTGCCACCTTCCAATGAGAAATGGAATTTACATTCAAAGGTATGATGGGAAAATTCATCGTAGTTTACCTAGATGACCTGACCGTGTTTTCCAATAGACGAAGTGATCACTGTGATCATTTGGAACAAGTCTTGATCAGATGCTGAGAGCACAAAATTTCACTAAATCCCAAGAAGTTAATTTTTGGGGTCACCGAAGGAAAGCTGCTAGGACATGTCATCAGTAGAGAAGGAACCTAGATAGATGTTGAAAGGGTCAAGGCTATTCAAAGCCTTACTTTTCCTATAAGCAAGACTGGTGTTCACTCTTTCTTCGGAAAGGTAAATTTTCTTAGATGATGTGTTCCTGATTTTGCTGAGAGGAATCGTCATATATCTAATATGATGAAAGGGTCCCAAAAATTTTGATGGAGTGAGGAAGGCAGGACATCAGTCAAAAACATAAAAACCTCCGTCACTCACGCTCATGTTGTGGTGTGTCCTGACTTCAGCAAAGACTTCATCATGTATAGGTATGCATCCGCACATACTATATCAGCTATCTTGATGCGAAAGAACTCTAAGGATATTGAATCTCCGATTGATTTCATGATTTCTCCTCTTAAGCCTCATGAATTAAAGATGTTGCAATTGGAAAAGCATGCCTTTTCCATGGTAAAAGAAGTCAAAAAATTCTGCTACTATATTCCAAATTCTCACACAGTAGTGTTGGTTCCTGACATGGCTGTTAATTCTATCCTTACTCAACAAGAGTTAGGGAGCTTACGAGGGAATTCAATCACAAAGGTCCAAGAGTATGATTTAGACATCAAACCAGCTAAGTTGGTAAGAGGTAAAGACTTGTGTCAGCTAATGGCTGAAAATGAAAACTCGGAGGTACCTGAAGAGAAAGCTGATCACATTGATGGAGAACAAGATGAACTAGAGAAAGCGGATTCTTTGCCCATGGTTCTGCTTGTCCCAACCAACGATGAATGGTATTCTAACATTGCATTCTTTCTCACCTATGGTGAGTGCCCAACTCACCTAACCACAAAGGAAAAGTGAATGGTGAAGCTTATAGCCGCAAGATATATCATATGGGATGATGGATTGTACAAACATGGAATTGATGACATTTTTCTACGATGTGTTGATAAGCCGCAGTAGGTAAAATTGTTGGAGATTTTTCACAACTCAGCCTGTGGTGGTCACTTCTCCTCATCTGTGACAGCACATAAAATCATTCGGGATAGGTACTACTAGCCAACGCTTTTTCAATATACATCCACCTGGGTAGCAAAATGTGAACTTTGCCAATAGTTCGTTGGCAAACCAAATCTGGTTGTGTTTCCCCTCAGGCCCGTCATCATTGATGAACCATTCAAGAAATGGGGAATTTATTTCATTAGAGAACTCAATCCTCAATCGAGTGCTGGACATAGTTACATCCTAACAGCAACGGATTATTTTATGAAATGAGTGGAGGCCATACCTGTCAAGCATGCTACTTCTGAAGTTGTTTATAACTTCATCAAAGAGAATATTATTGTGACATTTGGCATTCCAAACAAAATCGTTACTGATAATGCTTCCAACTTGTCTTCATGGGAGGTAATTGGTTTTTGTTATGGATACAGAAGAAGCTTGGCTTATGCTTCTAATTATTATCCTCAGGGAAATGGTAAGGTGGAATCCAACAACAAGAACCTAGTGACTATCATACGGACGCTAGTTGATGAAAACAAATGGTCTTAACACAAATCACTATATGATGCTTTGTGGGTGGATCGTATCACTTTAAAGAGGTCTCTCGGCATGTCACCTTTCCAGGTGTTGTATGGGATGGATTCTGAAATACCTCCATAGAACTTCCTGCTCTGTGCTTGGCTTGAGCAATTGAAGATGAAACTTTTCAAAATTCTCTCGAAAAGAGGATTATGTACCTCACAAAACTTGAAGAAAAGCAAGTGAAAGTATGCACGGGAATTTTGACTCTCTTAAAGCTAAGCAGAGAGATTTCCAAGTGGGAGATCTTGTTCTTCTGTGGGACAAATGAAGAGAGCTAAAAGGTATGCACGGGAAGTTTGACTCTCTTTGGAGAGGTCCATAAAGGATCAAGCAGCTCAATGGAGGGAATAGTTTATATCTCTCATATCTATATGGAACCAAGCTCCCGCTTCCCTATAGTGGGAAGCACCTGAAGATCTTCAGAAAGTAGAGATTGCTCTCTTCTTTGTATAGTTTTCTTTCATTGTGTGTTTGCTTTCTGTTGTTGTGTGTTCCCTTTCTTTTCCTTTTGTTTTCCCTCTAGTTTCCCTTGTTTTTGACTCTCTGTAACCCAATGGATAGGCATATGAAAATATAGGATTCTCTACCCTTAAGTTTCACTCAATGATAGTCCCCAGAAAGAGCCAGCTATTATCCTGCAAAATTGACAAGGGTGATTTGTAGGTAACCATACCAAAAATTTTTTTTTGGCCCCAAGGAAGTTTGACAATGTTTGTAATAGCCCAAAACTCCCTTCCAAAAAATCAAGTTGTTTCAAGACTTAGCCATTTTTAGCCATTTTCCTTTAGGGAGAAATTTCTGTGTTGACATGAAAAAAAGTGTGCCATTTTCCTTTGGAGAGAAATTTTTTTGTTGACGTGCCAAAAGTTGCGCCAAAGGGGAATTTTTTCTGTGTCAATGTGTTGAAAGTTGCACCAAAGGGGAATTTTTTCTGTGTTGACGTGCCGAAAGTTGAGCCACTTTACAAAGGGGAATTTTTCCTGTGTTGACATGCCAAAAGTTGCGCCAAAGGTGAATTTTTTCTATGTCGACATGCTAAAAGTTGCACAACTTTACAAAGGGGAATTTTTCCTGTGTCAACATGTTGAAAGTTGTGCCACTTTACAAAGGGGAAGAATAGTTTCTTCTTTCTGGGATGATTTGATCTTTTTTTTTGTAAAATATTTAAAAAGCATATTGGCATACATGATGACATCATCCATGTTGCACCATGGGATGTTGCCATCCAAAAACTTGCCCATGTCAACTGTTGACTTTTTAGATATTTTTAAAGATATTTTCTAGATCTTTTGTAAATATCTTGTAAGATATTTTGTAAGTTGGGTTTGATTTTGTCTTCTTTCCTCTTCTCCTTCTATAAATACTAGAATACTTGTTGTATTCCAGGTGGACATTTTTTGTATGAAAAGAGGAGTGAGGAGAGAAAAACTTTGTGTTTTCTTGTAACAGAAAAAATACTAATACACATATTCAGACTTTGTGCTTAAATGTGTGTTATTTGCATCAGATCTTTCTTAAGTTAGATCTATGTTTTTATTCTGTTGGATTCATTCCTACTATTGTCATATGTTCATCAGTATTGCTTTAATTGTTTATGCAAGTAAGTTTGGCTCTGTTTACTACCAGCCCAAAGCATAAACCTTCTGACCTTTTTATCTTGGAATTCATTTCTTTTCTTCCTTCAGATCTACCCTCCTCCATTCCTTCTCTCCTACCTTTCTGTTCGTAGTTGGAACTACCTCTACTGGGATGAGATCCCAAAAGCCCCTTTGAAGTTAGAATAGTGTAGATTTGCATAGATTCCTGCTTGATAGATTAGCAATAAACCAGTTTCGCTTCGCTATCTCGAAGAGGGGCTTTGCCCTGCACACTGTTGGCTTGTTTCCCCACGACCTGCCTACCCGACAAATTTTCGGACCAACACAGTGAACATGATCATTCCATAACTCACCCAACATAGGGTTTGAAGCAGTGGTTTGTGCGTCATTGAAAATTCATGTTTTATTAAATTTTGCAAGGTGAAAAAATGATATGATTACATGGAAGTCAAGTTTATTTCTCAAATCGGGTGGATGTGGTTATCCAAAACTATCATAGAAAATTTCTAGTTATCACGTGACATGGTTGTAGAGTGTAGCTTACACTAAAAGGGTTATATAATTTCTACATGACGCAAGGTTGATATATCCATTGTGTGTGACAGGGTATTTTATTAACCATAACCACACTCTTCCTTTAATTAAAAATTTCACTAGCAGTATGAAGGGAAAACAATAAATATGAAAGCATGTTGGAGATAGGGAGAAAACCATGCTTGTTCATAACGAGGTGACAAGGGAGGTGCTCCAATCTAGTTTGAACACGTGCAAGCTTCACGTCCATTAGAATGCTTCCATGTTTTGTATGAATTATAAAAATATGTTTCAAAAAAATGTTCCAATGAGCATAGCTCATTTAAAAGTTCCCATTTTGTGCATTGCCTTCAAACATTGCTTCCCAAACAACCACATTTCTCACGGACATTTTGTCAAACAATTTTTGTGCCTTCCCTATAATTCCTCCTTTTACAGACATTCTAACTAACATGAAAACAACAAAGCAAGAGCCATCGCTACCAAATGCATGTTTCAATATTTTCTTACCTATAAATGGAACACTTGTAACTACAACCTCTGACAAAACATTTATTGTTTTATATATAAAAAATATATTTTTTCTTTGAAATATGTTTACAACCCTGCTCTCAAATTATCTCTTTTCGCAGAATGGGAGCATGCTGACACGGGCTGTGGAGTCTTGCTTTAATTGGATCAATCCTTTTGAATTTACCCATTCCTATTACCCATTATAGGGTGCACACATCATGTATACGGGTATAACCTAAAGCCAAATTTCTTCAAGGCATTCTATCAAATAGAACATGTGTCTATTCTAGGCTTCCTGTCATTCAATAGACGTGTTATCTTCGGATCACAACACCCTATTTTTTGCACAAGTGTGTGTGCTTGAGCTCACAGTGTGATTGGATAACATGGGTATTATCTCCAAGTTGTGGGAATTGCTACTTGAGATAGACCTCCGGAGAAAGTTGGTTCTTACTCATAAACTACCTGCCACAATCTACTCTAATGCAGGAAAAACTATCTTTCCTAATCTAACTTTCCAAGGGACCAAGGAGAGAGAGTCCATGAAAACAAATCCTACACTAAAGCAGTGATACACCAGAAAAAGAGGGTGTGAGAATAGTATCCAATGTGTGAAACACAAAAACAAAGTGCATTCTAGAAAAGGTGATAACAGTTCCCCACATTCCAGCAAATGCATTCACAACAATATTCCATACATGCACAATGAGAATGAATCCATGTAGAGTATAAGGTAGACACAATATATTTGTAATAATTTTGAAAGGGAAAAAAGAATGCAAACAAACACAACAGGGGAAGAAGTATCCACAAACTTGTATCTATTGCTTCATTGATATGTAAAAACCAATCTATTATAGAATAAGGGCCCGGATCACCATGCAAGGAGTCCACTACAAGAGCCTGCAACACATTGGCTTCACAAAATAATTTTGACAGAGTTTTTCTACTCAAAACTATCTCCCCTTACAATGAGCCCAACACTCCAATTTATAGAAATCTGAGAAGAGAGAGAGGGAAAATGAAAATCCCGAAATATGTCCTTCAACAACTTGCAAGAGGTAGTAAATGAAGTGAAATTATGTTATTTATGTTATGTTTCTTGCAAAAGTTCCCCCATACTACCCCATAACTTGCAGCAGTGAAATATGTCAGCCCATTCTTCATTAATGCAATTCAGTTACCAAATAAAATCATTGTTCTAGACTGGGCACGTTTTCTACAAAATCACCATTGATTACTTGCCAAATTCTGGATTTATTGATTTATGTGCATCGGGATCAGAACCAAGATTCCAACGGTACCAATCTTGTGTGTTTTCGTTGAGAAATGCAAAAGTTATGGCCTTCTGAGTGCGGGCAACTATTTTGGGTCTGCCAGGCATTTCTATCATTTAACGGGAATGACCATCTGATTGAATGGGGCTTAAGATGTTTCCTTTATTTTCATATACCTACCCTCATTAAAAATAAGATTTGTGGCGTAGAGGACGTCGTGCCCATTCTAGAAAGTCAAATTTCATGAAAATCACATATTTAGAAACCTACCACAAAGGACCGTTAGGTTTCGGAAGCAGAAGACATGCAACAAATAGCATGCGTTTAGGTCGCTATGTTATGATGCAAGAGAAACCCAAAACGTGAAATAAAGAAGACTATTGGAAGTTTGACCTTTCTTTGCGCCATGAGAAACCCAAAAGAATTTCCAAAAAAATGCCTGTCAAGCGCCTCAAGAAACCTAACACAAGGAGAAGCACCTTTTGGGAATTGGAGGTCAACCAACAAGAAACATGTTTAACCTGTGTGAATTTCGTTAACCCCCAAAAACATGACACAAAGGAAATCAGGTTTCGGGAGTGGAAAACAAGAAACATATGAAATTCAAATGTGTCACGATGTTATGAAGTTAGAGGAACCTGAAAACCTGAAACATTACATACTATTGGGTTTAGGAAGCAAAGAACACATTGCATAAAACATGTAATTTTCCTACGATGTTTTGATGAAGAAGAATCCTAAAACCTGACATAAAGGGTGGAACTGGCCTTGTGTTTTACATGTTGGGAAACCCAAAACAAAGGAAAGTTAGGATTCATGGGCAGAAAACAAACAACATGGAACATGTTAATGGATCAACATGTTCCAATGCATGAAGGACCTACAAACTTGACATAAAGGAAACTTAAAAACTTAGCCAAATTTTTAGGATTTTTGCAGAAAATGGGTTTTTGGCTAAGTATGGGCCTGAATGGATTTGCAAGGAGAAGAGGAAATATCCTGAACGACTACAAATTTTCCAAAACAGGAATTTTCCAATTTCTGATCAATTTGTATTTCGCAATTCCAAATGAAAATGTAAGTGATCAAAATATCCCTCAGAGGGGGTAGTTTAGATAACATTTTGGTGACTCAATGGGGTTATCTGCTTACCAGATGAAGGGATCAGTGGCCTCAAAGAACCCATAAGGCATGGAGTCATCTTGATAATCTAAAACTTGAATCTCTTACCCCTGAATCTGACTGAAGTATTGTACACCCACCAAAGAATAAGGGAATCCCATGCGCACTGGCCTATCACCCAGTGGGCACTGGGCACTCACCCGAGGCATGCGCGGGTGCCGAGTCTCTCCTTTATGTGAGTTTAGTGGGAAACATCATCTATGATAGGAATTTAAAGAGAGTGAGTGGAGACAAGACATGTAATCATCACAGAGATCAGAACGACTTTTAGACCAATGTAGCCATTCCAAATGGAAAGATACTTTAACATAATAGGGCTGAAATCAAATAGAAAGGAAAATGCATAAGGATTCATAATCATTTCATAAACATTCATGACGTAGAACTATGAAGATATGAGGATGGACTAGAATCATTAATGATCATATTTAAATAAGTTGATAGCCACATTACATCCATTAGGTTTATTATAGAACATCGCAGTATGGCAAACCGAGGTCATACATAATAACTGGATTTATATCCCTTAGCTTCTCAAGAAGAAAATTTACAATCCCAAGCCCCTTGATGCATCCTCCCCTATATTTTATCTACCCAACCCAATGCAACTCCTCACGGTGTTTCTATAGAGCTCTGCTCTCTATTGATCTCTCTCTCTTTATTCCTCTACAGGAACTTGTATTTATAGGCCCCTTAAACTACCAAACCACCTTTCTAAGGATTCAGATCCATCACCAAGTGTCTAGATGCAGTCCTCCATGGGAACAATCTCCTCCAGGCCTGAGCTCTCCACTTAGTGCCACGATGGTCTTCTAGGAACCTCCATCGCAGGGCATATTCCTTCCTAGGCCAAATTTTCAATAGACTGGCACCTTATCCACTCTGCATGCGTAGTTGGGTCACACTTTTCTCATGTCCTGCCCGATACGCCAAATACGGATAAGTCTCGAGACCTTGTTCTACTGGCGCATAACATGGTTCCTTCGAAAACCCTCCTAGAATCCTATTTTATCTTCTTCTTGCACGTCTGCCCTTCAACTTAGGCCTTGTGTGGCCATGGGCCTTTTTGTACTTAGAAAATATTTTAGTGGCCCAACATCACCCCACACTTTACCTGTTCTCTTCCCATGGGAACACTTCTTCAAAGAAAGAATTACAATAGACTTAACATCTTCGAAAAATAATAGGGGAATGAAGAATTGGGAAAAATGAAATAATGAGGAAGTGTTGTCATTACTGCAGAAAGATAGGAAAATCTCTTTGCAAGTCAGCCTCCAACTTGTTGCAGGCATCGACTTCATTTTGCGCTCTCTAGTAGAGGTCACCATCTAGGGCGCTTACCTCCTCAAAGCCCAGTCCATTTCCTTGAGTGTTCAATGTTTCAACCATTCCTTCCAATTCCTTGCCCACATCCTCAAGCACATCCATCCTTATTGTAATTTGTGGGTAAAAATCCTTCAGCCAATTTTTAATTGAACCTCGTAAGGTTTCAATAGCTTATGACTTCTTCTCAACCTTGGCCAGGATCCTCTCCCACTTTGCTTTGTTTCATTTGTTCTTCTATTGGAATTCCTTGAGCTCTACCTCGTGAGTGGCGACCAGAATACTTTCCACGTTATCTCTATCTGTGTAATTGTCATACGCGACCTCAACAGTATGGGTAGCAATTTTTTACATCAGCAAGAACCTTGTTGTACTCGACAATGATTGCTATAACCTTCAATTTGTCCTCCTTCTCTAGGTGCACTGCTACTTCTTCCATGGATTCTAAGGCCAGAGGTTGCCTTTCCATGGTGAGGATGCGTGTTAAGTCTTCAAGGCACTCAAGGGAAGATCCATACTTTTTCATGGGTGGTGCTAGGTCCGGATGCTTCAAAACAATGAAATCTGTGATGGATTCTACCTTCTTATATACTTTGCGCACCCTTTCCTTTTCTTCCCTTAGTTCACAATTTAGCTACGTGCTAATTAGTTCCTCCTGCTTCAAGTTCTTGGTTCTCTCTTCTAGCTCTTCTTCCCTCTTTTCTAGCTCTACCTCTAGAAATTTTACCCTATCATTCCTTCCAAATAACCTGGCTTCCAGTTCAACCGAGACCTTGTTCAACGCATTACAGACTTGTTCATCTGAAAGCTATTAAGTGCTCACTAAGAGGTTGTCTCCTTTTGACTCAGGCATATTCATTAGTGCCCCTTGGCTTACCTTGAACTTTGGCTCATGCACGTGGGACTCAATTTTCCACGAAAGCATTTTCCTCATCTAAGGGTATGCACCTTTTTCATCAAATGACTTCATTGCCAAGAGTTGATATGTGGGGACTGTGCTTTGGAAGTACACATGCAACACCTTGTTTGGATCATCAATGTAGCTTATTCTTGACTCCTAGATCTGCATGCACTTTCCCCTTATGTGCGTGCTCTTAGGAATAGTTACCGATAGGCTAGGGCCTCCCACGCTACAGTGATATTTCCCTACGCTTTCTTCCCTATCTTCATTCATCACTATATCAGCACTGCGCTCCAATTCTTTTTCTACCAAGGCTTCAATGATTTTTTCTACTTCTCTTTATGTCACCTCATTTACTTCATCCTTAGCGAGTCTTCGAGTCCTTTGAATATTCATGCTAACCTCTTCACCTCCTCTCATGTCCTGGGCACCCTCCTCCTAACTGCCCTTCCTTTGCACAAAGTGGTAGTCATTCTTCTCCCCTTCGCCTTCTTCTTCCAAATCGTGCATGCTGAAAACAAGTGGTTCTTGGTCTCCCTTAGGTTCATCTTCTTCATCATCATCTCTCTAACCCATGTATTTATCCAAGCTCTTTGTTTCCTCTGAATGAGCTTCCTCATCACCTTCTATTTCTTCCTAACTAGTGACTCAAGTATAGGAGATTTTGCCTTTTCTTATTCCTCCTCTGGTGATTTCTCCTCTGCGATAAGATTTTCTTGTTCTGGCACCTCCTCTCTGACTGGGGACCTCTTCATGTGCATGTGTAAGTACTTGTTCTAGCGCTTGTTCCCGGGGTACCCACCGCTTGATTATCTTGGACACTTGGTGCCTTTTTCTCTATCTCTTCCATCTCCTTTTTCTTGGTTGTGGTCTTCCTTCTACCTGTTAAGTCTTTAGGTATAGCTATCTCGTTCTCAAGATAAGTGCCCTTTTAAAAATTTGGCCTTATGCGAAGGTATACACATGCCATAGACCTCCCTGCAACAGGAAGAGTCAGAGGTTTCATCATCTAAACTTCATGTGACACATAATTTTCCACATATGCACACTTAATGGGGTAGACCAACGTCCTGTGCATCTCCTTGTGGTCCTGATCCATACTTCCAAGGTCAAACTTCAGCTTCTTGGATTCCTTGAATCTATTTACCCCTTCCTAGAAGTATTGAGTGGTGAAGGAAAATGTAATTTTACACCATGGGCTCATGCTTTCATCAACCAACCTAAATATGCCAATGCATAAGTGTTGGTATACTGTGAATTCAAATTCTCCCTCTGTGAGCTTTGGCAGTTGTTCTGGGATCCTTCACTCTACCCCGAATGCATTCCTTAAATACCATTTCTCAAGACGCGCCTTGTGAATGACCGTCATGCTATTGCAAGTGTATTTTTTGAATCTCTTTGTGGGCGAGGGGTCTTCCTCTGGGTACTCCCACATGAAATTATCTACTGCATTTGGTACTCCGATATCTGAAAACACAATACTTAAGAGGACATTTCCAAAAAGTATCTTGTCACACTCCTGCGCGCTGCTGACGATCTCATTCATGATGTACAAACAAGTTGTAGATGGCACCCTCCAATATCCTTCTGCAAACATTGAGCCATGAACTTGTTCACTTGTGTCCACCTCATGAAGTGAAAGTGATCTTGGTATGGTCATTAAGTTTGGTTACCAGGTGCGCGACCATTCTCATCACTAGGTCTTAGATATCCTGCAATATCAAAGTACCTTGACCCCTTCTTGTATTCATATGTGGCAATGGTTTCTTTGATGGCTTATTTATCACATAGGTCATCCTTTATATCTTCTCCTTCACAGATGAGACCTGTGAATTTTGAAATCAGCTGAGGAGTTATGCGCATCTTGCACCCCGCGAAGTGAAAGTGATCTTCATGTATGCATGACATCAGCCACTGATAGAGGCGCTCAGGCTTCCCAAAGTAGGGAAACTCATAGAGTTACAACAATCCCGCCTTCTCCAACTTCACTTTTACTTTGTCGCTATAAATGGGTAACCCTTCTGGTGTCCTCTTGTTTTTCGGGCGCACTAACTCTAGCGCCATTTATTTTTCAGTCATGTTTGTGTGATGGTTATAATCACTTACTTTCATGTTCCTTAAATGGGACTCCCATTCCTTTCCAAGCAAAACCCCATCTGGGTACTGCATTTCTGCATACCATTCTTCATTGGTACTTGCGGTGGTTTCTTGTTGTTTTCCCTTGCCCTTGCCTTTGCCCTTCTTAGGTGTTACAGCTAGTTTCTTGGGTGCCATTGTGTAGGTTATCTTTACACTTCAACTTCTCTTTCTCTGTTTCTCTACCCTTTCCAAGCTTAGATCTCGAACTTGTGAAGAACCTCCTTTTTGACCCGTGCCCTAGCTGCCAAACCCTCGCTGGAATATCCCCTTCACAAGACGATGCTTCTCCAAAACTCTCTCTATGCCTGTGAACTATTTCCCTCCTGGTTTGTAGATCCAAACTAGTCACTCACGGTTAAATTTCTCCAATTTTTCTTCACACGGATCAACTCTGGAAACCTTAGTTCGCAAAAGTATCTTCCTTCTTTATATTCACAATGTAAATAATGAAGTGTCCAACCTTCTATTTATAGTTTTTCCCACTTTTCAACATTAAATGATACCTTACCTACCATCGTACTTCAATACTTAATGTTGATTTTTCAACAAAACCTGACTTTAGCACTTTCACTCACACACCCAATCCTGCACGGAACAATCCCCCAACCTTCTGGCGCGCAACCAATCCATCTTGACAGGAGACTCTTGTGTGCATCACCAACACTGAAGGTACTTTTGTCATGATTTTTTTTGATCTCACCTACCTCGTGTTGCTTTTGCACTTCTTCCTCTCTTGTACGTGGATCCACAATGTAGCCTTACCCTGACACCAACCATCCTTTTTCACCATTCCTTTCATGCACTTCCTTTCCCAGGGCCATCCAACTGGTCTTTCCAATGCAATCCTTCCTGGTTCATCACACTTTGCACTTTCCTCCACATTATTCTACCCCACACTAAAATGATGTGTGGTCCTCTGCGCATTCACAACCTTCAAAAAGTAAAGAGGTTATCGTTGCCCAAGGTGCAACACAAAACAACAAAGAGAAAGGGAAACACAAGAAAATAAAATGCACTAAAGGAAATTCTAAACTAACTAGCAACACTGCCTTATTTACAAACACCAAGAAGAATTATTTATAGTAGGGCTTCAACCTACTTCCATTGAAGTGTCCTGGCAACCTCATCCCATCCAGTGCTTGTAACTGGCACGTGCCTGAATCAAGGATGTATGAGATGATGTAGGGGCCCAACCAATGAACTTTTAACTTCCCAGGATGGCGCAAAAACTTTGAATCATATAGTAAGACCATCTGCCCAACCTCAAACTTCTTATTCTTAATGTGACGATCATGCCATGCCTTTTGTTTTGCTTTTTTAGTTGTCTGGCTCCACCTGGCTAATGATCGTCTCTCATCCAACTACATTAATTTGTCTATTCTTTCCTCCAGCACTTATTCATCATCTAATCCTCCTGCGCGTGCTATACGCAGAGAAGGTAACATGAATTCAACTGGTAGGACAACTTCTGTGCAAAACACCAATTGGAATGGTGTGGCTTTATTCAACCTCTTGTAGGTTGTCCTATATGCCCAAAGAACAATTGATACTTTGTCATCCCAATCCTGTCTACCAACATCAAAGATCTTAGTCAAAGTGTGACTAAGTATTTTGTTAAATGCCTCTGTGGTTCCATTTTCTTGTGGATGGTAAGGGGTAGTCTTGTGATGAGCCACCATGAATTCTAAGAACAGAATCCTTACTGTCTCATTCAAGAAGTGTGTACCCCTGTCACTAGTCAAACTCAAAGGGCATCCATACCTTGTAATAATGTTTTCCCATAGGAACCTTGCTGCAGTAGCTGTTGTACAATCCTTAGTGGGTGCTACTTCTGCCCACCTTGTCAAGTAATCTATGCAAGTGATTATATACCATGATCTAGTCCTACGCGTGGATGGTGCAATAGGGCCTACGAAGTCTATAGCCCACTTTTTGAATGGCTCAGCTGGGAATAGGGTGCAAAGGCATTTCATCTCTTCACCCTGGTTTGCCAATGCATTGACAATGGTCACACACCTTGCAATATTCCTTGCAATCTTGATATAGGGTCTCCCACCATAATCTGGCCATTAATATCTTACGTGCAGTGGTGTCACCTGCATAGTGTCCACCTGCACTACCTTCATGTGCACTTCTTCTATTATGGCTAGGCACTCATGTTCTAGCACACACCGGTGCAAAATCTCATCACGTCCTATTTTGTATACATCCCCACTAATCAACATGTAGGGCACGGAGTGTATAGCTAACCACTTTTTATCCAATGCCTTCATCCCTTCCGATGCTACACCTGTCTTGAGAAATACTGCAATATCTTCTAAGTCTGAGGGCACGTGCCACAACCTAAATAGTTGTGCATCTGGCATGGTATCCTCAATGCTTTGCGTGTCCTCCCCTGAATCGATTCTAGACAAATGATCAGGTCCATAATTACTTTTTCCTGGTTTGACAACCACTGTGAACTTGAATTCTTAGAACAATAGTACCCACTGACATATGTGCCCTTGTAGAATGGGCTTGTTCACTAAATATTTCAATGCCATATGGTCAGTGTAAAATATAAATGGAGTTGCTAGCAAATATTATCTGAACTTGTGAAGCACGTAGATCATTGACAATGCCTCGCACTCAGTTGTAGTATAATTCTGCTCTGCTGATGTTAACTTCGTGCTTGCAAAGCACAAAGGATGATCAATAATCCCTTCACCAGGCTATGCAAGTACTACTCCAATGGTGGTCCCTGAGGCATCAACATGAACATGGAAGGGCTTATCCCAAGAGGGGAATCATAGTATGGGCGCGGTGACAAGCCTATCCTTTAAAGTGTCAAATGCCTTCTACTGCACCTCTCCCCAATGAAAGGCACTTTTATGCTTAAGAAACTCTTCTAAAGGCATGGTGATCTTGGCATATCCCTTGATGAACTTCCTATAGTACCCTGTATGCCCAAGAAATCCATGCACTACACTTTGACTAGTAGGCTCCCTCAATCCCACAATTACTGCGACTTTTACGGGATCTACTAGTAGGCCTTCCTTACATATGATGTGTCCCAATAATGTTCCAAATGGGGTAGCAAAGACACATTTCTTAATATTGAGGGATATCCTCAACTGCCGACACCTTTCAAACATTAACCTTAAGTTGTCACAATGGTCCCTCACTAGCCCATATACTGTCCAATCATCCAGGTAGACTTGAAGAAATTTATGGATGAAGTCCTGGAAAGCTTGTACCACAATGCACGAGAACACAACAGGCACATTCTTCAACCCAAAAGGCATGACTATGTATAGGAAAAACTTCCCCACTCAGTGGCAAAAAGTCATCTTCCTCTGGTCCTCCTTCGTGATCCTCACCTGGTGATAGCCCAAGAATCCATCTGTGAAAGAGTAGACCTCACGTCCTGCCACTCCTAAGATATCTTCAGTAAATGGGGTTAGGAAAGGATCAATGATACACACTACATTCAGGTCCCTGTAATCAACACAGATCCTTATCCTTTCATCCTTCTTGATGCTAATTACCATTGGACTTATCCACTCTGACTCTTCAACAACTTCAATGATGCCCGATGCTATCATCTTATCTATTTCCTCCTTAACCTTCATGCGTAGGTTAGGATTCATTCGGTATGGTCTCTTCTGAATCGGGCAGGCACCCTCCTTCAACTTAATTCTCATTTCCCCCAAGGAATGGTGAACACCTTTTAGTTCATGATACCCACGCGAGAATAAATCCTCAAACTCACATAAAAGATCAATGATCTTAGAGACTTCTTTCTCTGACCAATAGTCTCCAATGATTTCCTCCTTGGGTTCTTCTCCTGAGCCGATGTTAACCTTCTTTGTCTTTAAAGGTTCATGATAGGCATGCACGCCCGTTCATCAGAACTATCTAACACCTCATGCGTCCCTACAGAATGGTCAACATCCAAGTTTTCCACCTCTTCCCCATCAATTATATAAACCATATTTCCTTTTTCTTTCTCTATACATGTGTGCTCAAACCGTATCTCTTTTCTTTCTTCTTCCTCAAAGCGTGCCTCCAGGCTAGGTTCACCTAGCAAGTCCAGTAGCCTATCTTCTGCCATGACACTATCCCCAATGGTAAGGTGCTTGACAACCTGCAATGCCTTATCCACCAAGGGTTTTGTACTCTGATACTCAAATGTTTGAATGAGATCAGCTGCTAACTCTTGCCAATTCCCTATTTGGTGGCATGTCTCGGTGTGAATGTACCATGTGCGCACGCACAACCTTGTAGGGTGGAATACAACTTGTGAACCCATAATGAAGGTGGCAATGCTTTTGTGCTTCCCACCCAGGCTGTCTCACATGCTTGGATATGGAAGGAAGCGGTCTCTTTACCATGGTAGTCTTTTATAGCCGTGGGCATGTTGCTCCTGCAAAACCTTATGGAGAAGGTAATTCTCACCTTGCGCCATTCCAAGAGGTTATCCCGATGTGTCACCCACCATCACATAATAGTTCTGAGTAGGACATAGCTTAACATCCCTCTTCGTTCATTCTCCTTCTTCCACTGAGCTTCCATCTCCTACAAAAAGATCTCAGGGAAGGCTCCTCCTGAATACTTAGGTAGCTTCATTCTACCTAGGTGACGAACCATGCATGCCTTTGTCATATTTGTCACTAATCCTCTCAAATTCCATCCGATTAACTCATAGGTCCCATGCACCCAATTATCACACGCTATACTGGTGGTGTCACTTAAGGACTGAGTATCCTCGAACTGGATAACTCCTTCTGTGGGATGGATTACCTCTGGATCCCTGATTGAGCGCACATATATTCTATCTAGGACCTCTTCTCCCAAAGGTTCAGTATAGGGTGTTGATTTTCCATCAGCCAGGGGTATGATGACCCGTTCCTCCTTGTTTTCAAAGCTTATGTATCCCTTGTTGAACCAAAGATCCGCATTGTTCTTATAGCACCATGGGCACCCAAGTAATGCTGGGAAATTGTCTGCCTCGGTGAGCGCCAAGACTTCAAAGTCCCCAGTAAACTTAGCCCCCCTGAATGGTGATAGCTGCATCCTTTAAGACACTGATGGGCATTTCCTTCATTTTGTTTTCCATATACAACACATTCAAAGATGGCTGTAATGCAGGTCTTCCCATCTGATGCCATGCATCCAAGGTGAGAACATTGACCTCCGCACCTATGTCAATGAGGATATTACTAAGGAGCCATCCATCCACGACCACATTTAACGTGATCTCCTTATCATAGTCAAGGCTGTGAGGGGGAAGGTTTGCATGCAAGACCTACCTCTCATGCTCTTCTCTAGCATGTGGTACCTTCTCTCTCAACCATGCCCCTAGCAAGGGAATAATATTCTCTTGCCTTAGCATTTTACATACTTCCTTGACCTCATCCAGGTCATCCTTTGGTGCCTCGACCTTCCTTCTTTGCTCCTCCCTCCTGGAATGCTCCTTTAGACACTGGATTTCTCCTTGTAAACTCCAAATGATGTCCATGGTTTCTTGATATACCTCCTTCTGATGAGCAGGGTCTGGGTACTTCCCATGTACCAATTCTTCCCTTGAAACTAGGTTCTTCTGCCTTGGCATTTCCTTTCGCGTGCATGGCCTCTACTCTTGTTGTTACCATAACAGGTTCCAAACCTACATCACATGTCACCCATGGCATCCATTGTGTGTCAGCCTTCTTAATGCTTACCATTGCAGTGCCCTTATCTTTTTGGTGCTGCTGAATCATGTGCTCAAACAACTCAAGGCACTCCTCATACTTGTGCTTCTTCTCGCACCATGAGCACTACAATAAGTCTGGGCACTCATGCTTGTAGTGGTCTGTAGATCCACAATTAAAACAGGTTCCACATGGGAACTCACTTCTTCCTCCATGGTTACCATGACCACGGAATCCTCTATGAAATCCCCTTCTACGTGTGCCTCCATCTATGTACTCCTCATAATGGTGATCATCACCCTTAGAACTACTGTCAATGCTGGTCTGGCACACACCATGATCAATGGCCTCATGGATCTGGTCAATAAGATGACAATCCTTGGTATCATGGGTCATAGAGGTGTAAATCTTATAGTAACAAGATACATTCTTCCTAATTATGAGTTGTAGCAAGGGACATCTACTCACATCATGGTCCCCATGAAAAATCTCATAGTCTACTATGACGGCGCGTACTGTCTTCTAGGGGAAACTATCCTTGGCATGCCCCTCTACTTCACAATCTGTACACCACATTCCATTGCGAGTCTCATGAAATAAGTTTGCAGATAAATTTTCTAGCTGCTTAGCCATAACAATGATTTGAGCTTCCAGAAATGGGCTAACACCAGTGTCAATGCTCCCAACAGCTTCAGCACGTAGGGAAGCTTCTAATGCCTCACGGGTCTGTGAAAGTTTTATGACATAAAGTTCTTCTAAATGGAGTTATCAACCCTCCAAAAAACCATTGAGCATGCTCTGAAGGGTGAATGTCATATGAAAATTTTGATAGGAGAGTCTTAAACCATGCATCATACTCCCACACACTCTCTACCATTCCCTGCTGAATCTCCTTAAGGGTGTTGATGCTCTTCTGTTCAAACTTAGGGATGTGGAATTCTACTAGGAAGGAATTTTTCAATGTGGTGTAATCTACCACCATTCTAATGGGGGTCATACTTCCTATACTAGCTATGTGAGTGCCCTTGTAACATTGTTACAAACTAACTGGCCTTCCATTCTAGGGTTGTGATCCCCTTTACATGCCATAGCAACTCACACTTGTGAA
The DNA here is from genome assembly GCA_019776745.2 of Taxus chinensis. Lineage (NCBI taxonomy): Eukaryota > Viridiplantae > Streptophyta > Pinopsida > Cupressales > Taxaceae > Taxus > Taxus chinensis. Next base: position 184,226,191 of record CM034149.1, read on the forward strand.
CATGCTCCGTAACATCTTCAATACCCATGTAATCTGGAAAATGTAAAGACATCTCAAAGAATACTTGAGGAGGTGGCTGAGGCCCTTGTCCTCCTAATCCAGTCCCTTGACTTCCTCTGGTGTTTCCTCCCCTACACCATCCACTAGATCCACTAGGTCCTGTGCCTCCAGATCCACCAGTTCCACCTCTAGATCCACCAGTAGCTAGTAATGGGCCTAAAGCGGTCATACCTAGTGTCCCCAACGTCCCACTAAACTACACGCCAACCATCTATGAGATTGTGCCACTGTCAGATGTGTGTCCCATGACACTCCCTGATGTGTTACCCAAGCCTTGTGTATTTTCTCCTTGTCCAAAAATTCCTCCAAATACTGGAATGATATGTGTAACCATAGAAGTAGGAAATGAAAAATTATATCTCTTGGGAACAGATCTGTCACTTCCACCGGTACCAACTAGGTCAACGATACTCCTCCCTTGATCTGGAAAACCAAGCACCAGGGTTTGGTCACTAGGTGGGTTCAGATGCGTGCCAATGAATCTTCTCTCTCCGCATGATGAACTCTCATCAGAAGCTGAAGGGGTCTCTCTTAAGCACTTGCCAAGATGGGGTAGCACAGACTGCTCAGGTTCCATGTCCTCTGTGTGAACCTCAAATCCTTCCCGCAATGTCTACCTCCATATATCCATCACACTTACAATCTCCCTTTCACATGCTTCACTATACTTGAGCTGTCTCTCCTCCCTTTCTTTCTTAGTCACAATATCTGCCATCTTCCTCCACCCTAGCTTCCTCACCCAACACTCAGAATGGTTTAGCCGGCCATCGAAAATGCCTCTAAACTCAAGGTAACAATCAAGATCTTCATTTCTAGAGGGATAACATGTAGAAATGATCCTCTGGGCTCCCGCAGAAACTCAAACTCAACAACGTCTAGACAAGAATATGTGGAAATAGTGTATTCAAGGGTGTAGCTAGTCAACACTCCTTTCCACCAATGATCCACAAAATGAGTCCACGTCAGATCTACATCTTGTAGCCTTTGGTACTCTTCTTGGGTCCACGTGCTTGATCTATAATACCATCTTGATCTAGACACATATGCCGAGATCCATTCATACAACTCTACTGGGAAGAAACAAAAAAAAGTTTCATACAAATCATGGTAGAGGTTCTCTTCTACCCATCTACGTGCATCAAACTCAGGTCCAGTGCTGAATCTCTGAGAAAATTCATCCTCTGTGCTCTTAAACCATGATTCAACACTTTCCAAAGTTAAACACTCTGTCATCACTCATTGCATAGATCATGATGTATGTTATTTCCCACTACAACTTTGAAAAGAGGTCCCAGCAATAGAACCAAGATGTAGTCATTTTTACACCCACCAAAGAACAAGGGAACCCCATGTGCACCGCCTATCACCCAACAGGGTGCTGGGTGCTCACCCGAAGCACACACATGCGGTGTCGAGTCTCTCCTTTATGTGATTTTAGTGGGAAACATCATCTATGATAGGAACTTAAGGATAGTGAGTGGAAACGAGACATGCAATCATCATAGAGCTCAGAACAACTTCTAGACCAATGCAGTCATTCCAGACAGAAAGATACTTTAATAGAATATAGGACTGAACCAAAATAGAAAGGAAAATGCATAAGGATTCATACTTATTTCATAAACATACATGAAATAGAACTATGAAGATATGAGGATGGACCAGAATCATTAATGATCATATTCAAATAAGTTGGTAACCTCATTACATCCATTAGATCTATTACATAACACCATAATATGGCAGACTGAAGTCATACATCATAACTAGATCTACATTCCTTAGCTCTCAAAAGAAAATTACAATCCCAAGCCCCTTGATGCATCCTTCTCCTATATTTTATCTACCCAACCCAATATAACTCCTCATGGCATTTCTGCAGAGCTCCGCTTCTCTATTGATCTCTCTCCTCCTATTCTCTCTGTGGGTGCTTGTATTTATAGGCCCCTTGAACTGCCAAACCACCTTTTGAAGGCTTCAGATCCATTGCCAAGTGTCCAAATGTGGTCCTCCATGGGAGAAAGCTCCTCCAAGCCTGAGCTCTCCACTCCTTGCCATGATGGTCTTCTAGAAACCTCCATCATAGGGCATATTCCTTCCTAGGCCAACCTGTCACCAGGCTGGCACCTTATCCACTCCGCATGCGCAATCAGGTCACACTTTTCTCGTGTCTTTCCTGATACACCAAATAAGGCTAAGTCCCGAGACCTTGTTCTTCCGGCATGTAACACGGTCCTTCTAAACCCTCTTAGAACCCTGCCTTGCTCGCATTCTTCTTGCACACCCACCCCTCAACTTAGGCCTTACATGCACCCATGCACATTTTTGTACTTAGTCAGTATTTTAGGGGCCCAACACACATGTGCAAAGAATTTAGGGAAATGAAACCTATACTACCAATGAGATAATGTTCTAAAATAGCTTGGAGGAATTAAAACTATTCTATTATGTATAAGTGAGAGTCTTGTTCAATAACAATGCTTCAAATAGATCCCAATGATTAGAATCTATAGCTCTTCTCCATCCAATTTTTATAATTAGAAAGCATTATTTACCTTGCAACTTTAAATCATGTAGGGGCCACTCCATATTGCATCAAAATTTGAGTGCCTACCTACTTTAGATTAGTCTGCATCCCACTTTAAGACTAAAGCCCCTTCTTGGAAACTCGTAGATTTTACTTGCTTGTCAAAAATCTTCTTAATCTGAGCTTGATCTCTCTCTCTCTCTTTCTATTGTGTACAATGTTTAATTTCTCAACTCTTCTAGCTCCATGAACTCTACATACTTGACTTCCATGGATTCAAACTGAGGAAATTCTAGCTATTCAATGAGCTCTAATGCTAGTAATTCAAGGGATATTGACAACCTTGCTTATTTACCATAAACTAGTTTGTAGGGGGAGCTACCAGTTGATTTTTTAGGAGTGATCCTATCAGCTCACAAGGCTAATTTTAGATTTTTGTGCCAAGTCCTTTGATTTTAATCCAAGGTCATCCTTAGAATCCTTAAAATATTTTTGTTTGTGGACTCAACCTGCCCATTACCTTGGGGGTAATAGTTTGAAGAAATTCTCAAGTATATTCCATTTTTTATAGTGCAATAAGATATTTTGGTGCTAATGAAAGCTAGAGCATTTTCAGAAATGATGGTGGAAGGAATACCAAATTTGGTCACAATACCTTCATAAAAGTCCAAAATGCTAGCCTCATTTTCATCCTTTAGTACAACTACCTCCATCCATTTGGTGAAATAGTCAGTGGCTATGAGGAACCACTTGTGACCCAAGCTTTAATATGGGTTGATTACTCCAATAAAGTCCAATCCCCTTGCATGAATGGTTGATTTACAGAAATGGGGTGGAGTGGAAGGGTTGTTAAATTCTCTTTTCCTATAAACAAGGAACATTTTTTGTATTTTTTAATCCATGCATGATAGTCATTGAAGAGGTTGGGCCAATAATATCTAACCTTCATAATCCTGAGAGTTGTTGTTCTTAGACCAAAGTGACCTCCTGATTCTCCATCATAAAACTCATGCAATAATTTCTCTATTTGATCAGTTTTAATGCATCTCAATAGAACACCATTCACATATTTTTTAAATAGAATCCCATCAGTAAGCACATAGGGAATGGATTGGAGTCTAAAATACCTCCTTTTGGATTTGCTTAAACCTTGGGGACATTGGCATGTTTGGAGAAAGTGGACTACATCTTTGGTGCTTAAACCTTGGGGACATTGGCATGTTTGGAGAAAGTGGACTACATCTTTGGTCCAATAAGGAATATGCAAAGTATCAAATGATTTCTCTTGATCATATTGGAGCACCAAAATAACATCCTCTTCATTTTTTGGTTTGGAGGCCATATTCTCACATAACCCCTTCTCACATAACCCTTTTCCTATGAATATCTTAGTTACCTTGATGTCAATGACATACAACATCACCCTAGTTATCCAACTAGTTCATTTATCGTTCAAATATTTGTTCAAGAGGAAGTCTTTAAATCCAACATGTGGAACTATTAGATGGATATTGTTGTTGGATATTAAATTCATGAATTTATTCAAACTTCTTATAACAACAAGGGCATGTTTTTCAAAAAATGAGTATCTCACGTCATAATCCTATAGAACTTGGATGAGAAATGTAACATGAATTTCCAAGCCCTCTTCATTCAGCTGCACCAGTATGGCGGATATTGTCTCCATGCCACCAAAAGCATACAAGGTGAAATATTTTATAAAATCAGGATTAATGAGAGTTGGGTCTTGTGTTATTTCTTGTTTAATGGATTCAAAAAATTTCTTTCCTTTATCGGTCCATTTGAAGGCCATACTCTTTTTAAGAATAAATGTCAATGGATTTACAAGGCTGGAAAATTTTGGGACAAACAAAGTTGATTCTTCGTAAGAAAATTTAGAGTGTCTTCTTATGACTGGGAAATGATAATGCTAGGATGACACTAACTCTCTCTGGATCAATGCTTAACCCTTATTTAGAGACAATACGGCCAAGGAGTTTACCCTCATGAGCAAGGAAGATGCATTTCTTTGGGTTGAGAGAAACTCCAAAATACCTACACCTCTCAAATACTTGTCATAGGTGGAGAAGATGATCATATGCATTTTTATAGAACACTGTGATATCATCAAAATATACAAGAAAAATGTTGTTGATCATTCCCTTGAACGCCATATCCATGGCTCTTTGAAATATTTCCCTTGTATTAGAAAAACCAAAGGGCATTTTCCTATAAGCATAGGTCATTTTGTGGTAAAGGGAGTCTTGAATTGGTCTTACTCCTTTACCATGATCTAATTGTAGCTGGAGAAACCATCTAGGAGGGGAATCCTTTCTGACCCGACCACCATCTGTAAGATCTATTCCATCGAAGGAAGTGGGTAATGGTCCTTTAGGGAATCATTATTTAGATATCTGAAATTGACACATAATCTGATTTATCCATTCCTTTTCCGTAGTGGGACCAAATTAGCAACCCATGATGAATTCTTGATGGGAAAAATAATGCTTTCCTCAATCAATTTGTTCAATTATTTCTTCATTAGGGGGTCAATATGTGGATTAATAGGCCTATGTTTCTACTTGATATGCTTGGCAGATGAATCCAACTTGATGGTGTGCTGAGCTAAACTAGGATCAAAACCTCTAAGGTCTTCTTAGATCTATGAAAAAATATCAACAAATTTTTGGAAAAGTTCAAGAAAATCATGTTTTTCTTATGGGATGCTTACCTTACAAATCTAAAGAAATTTTCATTCACTAAATGATATGGGTTTTGAATCTTTTCCCTTGACCATTATGTTTACCTTTTATTTTCTAAATTGATCATTGGGGTTGAAAATGGACTCCAAGGTAACTAGGCACCTGGGAAGCTTGTTTGATCTAAGTTAAACAACTTGGTATCCATCTTTCTTCTCTAACTTATCCTACTTTCTTGAAGAAAACTTATTCAAGAAGAGGTTGAGTTTCCTAATGCAGTCCCATCCAGTTGTACCACACCCTTAGAAAGAGGTTCATACTTGAAGCCTAGTTGGTTTGCGATCTGTTTGGTCATGCCATAACTTCTTGCTATGGAATCAATCATATAATTATGCACTAAATGATTTCCGATGATCAAGTATACATAGAAGGGAGAAGGTTTTGTGTTCCTGTTTGGGTGATCCTCCTTTAGTTGCATTACATTAGTGAGAATCTTGTCTTGTTCCTTGGATGAATCACTTGGGATAGAGAGACTAGCCATAATTGTCTGTAAGAGATCTCTTTGTCTCATAATTTCCAAAGAATCCCATATTAAAATACTCACATTGGTCTTCTTCATCTGTTTAAATATATTGAAGGTATTGAAATTATCCCTTTGTTGTACCTTACTTACAACAACCTTCTCTTGCACTTGAGCTGATATGGACAGACCCTTGGGTTGGCCTTGCACATTTGGAGCTACATTTGAATTGCTTCCTTCTTGGAGTGTCAAATAAGGTTGAGAAGGACTTACATTAATTGACTCCCCTTATTCCATAGCCCTCTTATTAGATCTAGTATTTTTAGAAACACCTTGAGGGAATTTATGATTTATTCCACAAAATTTATCCATTTTCCAATTTACAAGTGAAGTATCACTTGATGGTGTCTCCTGAGTAACTATTTGCTGCTGATTTTCCTCCGTAGGTGTATCTTGAGGAATAAATGCACTTTTGTTGGTCCGAAAATATATCACTTGGGTAGATCTATGGATAGACGAGCCAACAGTGTTCAGGGCATAGCCCCTCTTTGAGTCAACAAAGCGAAACTGGTTTATTGCTATTCTACCGGCAGGAATCTGTGCAAGTCTCACAATATTCTGCCTTCGGGGGTTTGGGATCTCATCCCAGTAGGGTGTTTCCGACTACGAAAAGAAAGGAATGAAAGAGAGGATAAAGAAAGAGCAGGTCCGAAGGAAGAAAAGAAATGAATTCCAAAGCAGAAGGGTCAGAAGGTTTATGTTTTGGGATTGGTAGTAAACAGAGCCAAACCTACTTGCATAAATGAACAAAGCAATACTGATGAATAAATGACAATAAAACAGAAGTAAATCCAACACAACTAACACATAGATCTAACGTAAGAAAGATCCACTGCAAATAACACATGTATTCAGCACAAAGTCTAAATATTGTATTAATAATTCTTTCTGTTACAAAAAACTCAAAGTCTTTTCTCCTTACTTTTATTTTTCATCTAAAAGATATTCACTCATGCCCAATACAACAAGTATTGGGATATTTATAGAAGAAGGAGAGAAAATAAGGCAAAAAGGAGCCAACCACTTATTTACAAAGATATTTACAAAATATCTAAAAGTCATGTTGACTTTTGACAACTTGATGGATGACATCATCCCATGGTGCAACATGGATGATGTCATCATTTGTGCCAACATACTCCAGATATTCTCAAAAAGAAAGTCAAAGAAGAGAGAGAAGAAGAAGAAGAAAGAGAAGCTATTCGTCATTGTCATCCTGCGGCCGAAAGGGGGTAGACTACTTTTGCTACTGCTCAGGTGATGAGATGTAGAATTGAGAGCAGTATTCCATGAACTTGCTGATCATGCTCCCAAGTTGATCCTAGGAAGGATCCTTGTGCCACTCACTGATCGCCTCGCAAGTCTCCCGCTCGTCTATGAGCTTCTCAGGGAGTTTGGAATAGTCTTTCTCCGCTTCGATGAGGGACCCAATGAAGTCTCGACAGGCCAGCAGGTTGTTGATAGACTCTGCGTCAAAAGTGACCTCTGGCCCCAACCCTCAAGAAACGATCTCCTTGAAGATCTGAATGGTTTCATCGGATTTTCTTAAAGTGAAGGAAGGAGTAAGCAACCCTGGTGACATGTTGAGAACGATTCATTCCATTTGGTGCATCACGTCCAGGGCTGCTTCCTTCACCTTGTCGATCTTTTCAAGGACAAATTCTAGCTGATCCACCCGGTAATCCAGAGTGTACATGACTTTGTTGAGGGCCCTGGGATGGCCGAAGATGCCGAACTTGACCAGATCTTTGATTGAACAGTCAAACATTTGTTGAAAGGTCTCGTGCTACAGTCTAGCATGTTCCAGCTCTTCCGATATGGGTCCCGCTAACGCTTGGAGCTCTTTATTCACCTTGTTGATGTTCAGATACAAGTCAGAGAACTTGGTGATTACTTTTTCACTATCTTTGAGGGTCTGGCTCCTCCAAGTGGAAACGGCCATACCCTGCTCACCGATCTTTGCATATTCATTAATTTTCTCCTGGCTCAGAGGCTCAGGAGTCTCGGCGGCAGTTGTGGGAGGTGCACTACCCATTTTCTGTAAGGCTTGGAGTAGATATTTATTTTGCTCTTTCAATTGCCTTTTCTCCTCTTTTGTTTCCTGAAGCTTCTTGCAGAGGGCGTCAACTGCAGAAAGGGCCTCTCCCTGAAGGCTTTCAGAAGACGTCCCCATTGTGACTTGGGTCACTGTATAATCTGTTGGAGACAGATCCTTTTTATCTTTGAGGGGATTGGGGTACGCGATCTCCATTAACCTCTCTCTCGAAGCACTCTGAGAGAAGCGTGTGACGAGCTTCTACTTCTTTGCCCCTTTGGATGGGATTACGGAAAAGTCCATTGGAGCGATGGGAACTTTCCTTTTCTACTGACTTAAATGCTGGGAGATCCAGGTTGGACTTATGGGAGAAGGGCCGGAGACAGAGAAGGGGGCAGTTGCAGTAGTAGAAGGGAAAAACGTGGAGACACGTGGCGGTGGCATAGAGAGAACAGCTGAAGAAGTGCCCACGGGAGGAAGGGATACTGCAGTAGAGGAAGACATAGGAAGGGAAGGGAGCTCCGAGATGAGGGAAGAAATGGAGGGGGACAGATCCGCGAGGGAAGAGAAGATAGATGAAGAAGCGGGGGGAACAGTAGAAGAAGGGGGAGAAGAAGAAGGGACAAAAGCGACCTCGGTTGTTGTAGCGGTGCTGACATCCTGAGTGGATGGGCCTATTGGAACATCCTCTTCTACTTCTTTCTCTGGAGAAGCCAGAGTTATGACCTGTTCGGGTGTTGCGGAAGGAGGACTCTCAGGAGCTTCTTCTTGAGTGGTGTTGGATTCACCCTATATGCCTTTTCCTTTTCCTTTAGGCTACTGTTTAGATCGAGAAGGTGCATTACCCAATGGGGAGGTTGTGAAATCAACCCCGAGGTAGATTAATCCGTTCATTCGACACCAATGCTCTGTCCTGCGCAGAGTTTCCTTGACCCTCTCCTCAATTGTCTGAGGTGCCTTAGTCCTGTCAATGGCAGCAAAAGGCCAATTGTCCCCATCTGTGTTATGATATACTTGATCTACTTCATCCTCAGTAGTTTGGAAACCTTTGGGGACAATTGCTACCCTGTATTGGATGATTTCTACCAAGGCCAAACGAGAATGGTCCTTTCTCCTGAGCTCAACCTCATGAATGACGTCGATGTAGATGTCCTCGATCTGGGGGATGTGGATTGGATCGAGCTTAGCCCTTGGCAAAAAAATTCTTGGGTCAAAGGTAGGCCTGCCCGGGAAATCATGTTTCAAATTAAGCAGTTCCAGCTCTGCGAACATGTCTTTTGCCTTGTGATGGGTAAGACACGTATATCTACCCAATGTGAGGGGGAAAAGGAGTTCCACCCTTCTTTCTTTTGAGGCACTTCTCATGATAGGTGATCAGCTGTCTTAACAGCTCTAGCAGAATCAACTTGGGTCTAGCATACCTTGGCAGTCTAGTTGGCTCTCCCAAGAAGTTAACTACCCTCAGATAAGTGAACGTGGGAAATTGGGTGAACAGGGCCCCCCATTTCTCAGTGGCTTCCACTATGCTCTTGGTCGTGCGACCGTAAGTCATATTTAGCCTCAACAGGCAGATGATGTGGTAGAAAAACACATCGTTGATCTTTGTGAATTGAGGGATGCTATTTTCCAGCTTCAACTCTGGGTAGTACTCATATATTTTGACCTGGGGCCAAACCCCACTCCGCATCAGGCCTGGGTAGTCTCTCTCTGATGCCGCAGTGTAAACAACATAGGAATTCATGTAGAATCTCCCTATTGTATTAAATTGTTGAAGCTGCTCAGAGATCGTGCTGCTTATAATTTTTGCCCATTCGAAGCGTTGATCGGGCACATTTTTATTCATGGTTTCTAAGTACCGCAACATCCATTTATGGAAATAGTGGGTGTCAGGAAGCCCAAAGACCCTGCTTAGGAACGTGATGGTGTCACTGAGCTCCTCCGAAAAATCACTGCAGTGAATGATTTGTGGCCAACGGGTCACCACCTTTTTGTTTTTCAAATAGACTTCATTCATCAGCTGCATGCACTGATCTTCATTGTCGTCCCAGGCTTTAATACAATCCTCTCGGCTGACGGAAACAAAGTGCTGGTGATGAGGAATGCCGAGTATTATCTCAAAGTGGCGGGCAGTGAGGTTAATGACGACCTCGCCCTTGTCATTTACGACACACCTCGTGTCTTTGTTGTAGCACCAGGCAACCACCATCATGAATTCATTGTTAACGGTGCTGACTGGGATTCCTCCAGCGAAGTGTAGGGCACTGCCTATCAGTTTGTCCATCCATGGACTTCTTGTTACCTTCTGAGTCCTGACCCAGAATTCCTCCATATCAATATGACCCAACTCTAAGTCTCTGATGTCTAGGTTGCATTAGGCCTGGGAGTCGGGCATTCTGACCCTCTGGTACTTATATTTCATTTCTTCTTCTATAAGCTTGGCCTTGCCTTTGGATTTGGTAGGCCTCTTGCTTGATGTTGACATATGTAACTCTGAGCTTAGTTGCTGATCTGCACGAAGAAGAAGTGAGACCCAACGTAAAAAGGTTGAATTAGTCATTTGATCTTCCATTGGAGTGTTAACAGAAGAAAGAGTTAGTGATTTTGAGGCTTCAGGGTGCATGGCGCATTGATATAGCAAATTATAGAGCTAAATAGGTAAGGCGCACAGGAAAAGGATGTTGCAATGGGTAAATCAGCGCCAAAGGGCGCATGGCACATGGATATTATAGGTTACATTTTTGTAAAGGGCGTACGGAGACCTTATGTTACATAGGGATAGGATGCGCCAAAGGCGCATGTATTTTTCATGTTGCATGGAAATTTGGTGCGCCAAAGGCGCATATATGGTTTATGTAACATGAAATTTTTGTGCGCCAAAGGGAACTTGGCACGGTGCACGGAGGGTCTACACAACATGATGTTGCTGTAAGGATGGATGCACCCGCACCTTGTTATTTTTACACTTGGCGCAGTTTAAGCTGATATTGCATAGATGCAGGATGTGCCAAAGAGGCGCATGCTTATGCAATGCAACGAATGAGGTTGGCGCACCAAGGAGGGCGCAAGGTTAGCGCTTGCAGCATGTGAAGGAGGCACGCCTTGAGGGCGCAAATGCTTTTGATGTAACAGGCATGATGGGTGTGCCATTGACGCAGGTTTTGATCATGTTGCAGGGGTGACAGATGCGCCAAGGAAACAAACAGCCTTACAGCCTCTTCCAGCTATGATTTCTTCACTGAAGGATATGCATATGGTTGAGTTCTTTTTGCAGGGTTCATGGGTGATGAAGAGGTCTAAACCAAGATTTTTTGAGTTCAACACTCCAGGACAGAGTCCCCTTCCCAGCAGATCTGGAAAGAGGGGGAAAAAGCATGGTGAAAAATGGAAAGAACAGTAGCAGGTTGGGGAAAAACAAATATAATCCACCAACCAAGCAAAACCAGCCAACACCCAAGCAAAACCAAAGAACACAAAAATATAGGAGTGAGGACCTCTTACTAGGATATAGCGATGAAAAAGCGCAAAAAACGGGTCCACGGCGTGATCGAAAGTGACAGGGTAGGTACTGACAGGCTCAGAGAAAATATCATGTGATTTGCATTGGTGATAATGACAGTGCAGACGTGCCTATATATAGGTGAGGAAGTAATAAATGCGCCACCAACTTTTCGAGTGGCGCATGGAAAGCATTGTCGACATCAGAAAGCATGTGCCTTTGGCGTACCAAATCACCTTACAACAAGAAGTTATGTGCACCTTTGGCGCACCGAAAGTGATGTCGACACAAGAATATGTGCGCCTTTGGCGCACTGAAAAGTGGCGCAACAAAAGTATTGTTGACACGAAGGCGCATGCGCCACGGCGCACACAGGAAAGACTCAACATATCAAGGTGCACCAAAAGGTTTGTTGACACGAAAAACCACGTGCCAAAGGATTTAAAGGGGGCACACCAAAAGTTGATGTTACATAGTCATTCCATGCGCCCAGCCAAAAGACCAAAAATGACTAAGTTCGGAAAACCAGATTTCCCGGAAAAGGGATTTTTGCAACATTCCAAACGCAAGGGATCCCTGATGAGGGATCAGAACAAAATTTTCGGTATGGTTATCAGTAAAATTGTCCTTGTCAATTTTACGGGATAACAAATTTTCACCATCAAATATTGGTTCAAAATTCCATTTGGAAAAGTGTCTTGGTTATGAGGAAGATGACAAGGAAAACACCACTCATAATCTTACACAATGTTATTTTGAACAAGAACCAAAGCTTGAGATGAACTAACCACATTTGGGTTATATAGTTGAAATTCTCTTGCAGAGGGAAAATGATTTTGATTTTGAGGAACAAATTTGAAATAAGGTTTTCTTGGTTGATAAGGGGACTTATTGGGTTGATATGGAGGTTGATAAGATTTAAATAATTTAGCTTATTGCCTCTGTATGGATACTAACTCATTCCCAAAATTTTGTAATTGTTTCATCACTTCTTGCAACTTAGTACAAGAGCTTTAGGAAGTAGATGTTTGACTAGAGATTTGGATTCTTGAAGATGGAATATGAGCTAATTCAGGAGTTTGATGATAATTAGGTGTCTCAATCTCTAGGAATATAAGCATTGGAGGTCTAGGAGTAAGTTTTCCATCCTGAATAAGGCTAGTCTCAACTCTAATGGCAATGTCATGAGCACCTGGTAATGTTCTACCCCCATAGATTGAATCATGACTGAAATATTACTATTTAAAGCCTTCATATAATAGAGAAATGCATGTTGGGGTGTAGATCTTACCACTTGAAGAATTAGGTCTCAAATCCTTTAAAATATGATGTTAAAATCAATCATTTGCTTGTTAGGGGATCTTTTTGTTGTTTTTAGCTACTCTACTAAAGATAGGTGATCTGAATTATCTTTAAAGTGATTATAAAGAGGTATGCCAAGTTCATCCCAATTATGAATTGTGGATAGTCTCAAACTGATGTACCATTGAAGTGATTTAACTTTAAACGATGAAGCCAAGAGGTTAATTGCTAAATCATCTTTGCTAATAAAATAGACTAAACAAATAGTAGTAACATCCTAGATATGGTCAACTAGGATTGTATGGTTTTCAACAATGAAAAAGGTAATGCTTTCAAGGGTAGAAACTAGTATATCATGTTGTGCATTGAGGGCCAAAGGGATACCACCATTGAAGCTAACAAAAGGAAAATTCTTTTGATGTTCCATTATTGGGATATGTCTTAAAAATCTAGAAGACAACAAGAAGGGCCTACCGGGAGGAGAAGTAGTGAGAAATCTGTTTGGTGGAGATGGTGATCTCTAAACTATGGTGGTATTTGAACTGATCTTCCTCTTCTTCTTCTTCTCCTTGGTGATAATTGCAAGTAGTCAAAGGGCTCCCCAAATGTTATTCTTTGTCTTGTTTGTATTCTTCTCTTGAAAATGAGGCACTAAAATACTAAAACTAGTTGATATGAAGATTGGAGTTGCCAGATGTGTAGAAACAAGCCTCTAAAGGATAAAAATTACTAGGTCACACACCAAAACTTAGAAAGAGTACTAGTAAAGATTTAAATTTTCCCAAAACTAAACTTAGAAATTGAACCTTGCTCTATACTATGGGATACTTGAAATACTGAGTCAAAACTTGTTTGATGTTTTGCAATTGCTAACTCTCGAAATACACAGGGTGGAACTTAGGAATTGCAATGCAACCCTAAAATTATGAATTGGTCTTGGGAATAAAATTTTGATCCCCCAAAAAGACTTGATGGAGGTTGAACCTTGTTTTACAACCCCTAACTTCCGAAATGAAAAGGGAGGGATTTAGACCTTGTTTTTCCCTTACTAACTAACGAATTGGTCTTGGAAGAAGTAGGGGCTTATTTTGCACATGGGATCCTCCGATTTACTTAAAATTCCTTTAAAGGATGATTTTTCTTCAAAATATTCTTCAGATTGTCCCATTGGGTGCGCCATAACTATTTTCACAAAAGTAGCACCCTAGGATTTTCTTGTTACAAATCCCTACTTTTTGCTAACATGGGATGACCTCACAAGTGTGGGAATTACAAAGTGAGATCAACCACCAGAGAAGGATTGTTCCTCTACACAATCCTAATGCTAAATTAATCCTACTACTAGAAATGCAATTATCTAGTCCTATTCTAAAAATCCAAGGGACTAGGGGAAGAGAGAGATGTATGCGAGGGGAAATCCTAAGATGAAGGGAGGTTATAACACCAAGAAAAAGGGTGAAGACACTATAATGAGGGAAAAGGGGAAATGAAAATGGAGATGAGAGAGTTCAAATGTGAGTGAAACTGATCCAAAACAACATTTTACCTTTTATTCTCCATGAGACACAACCATAATGAACCTGCAAAGGAGAAATACATGCACAAAATACAACAACAATAATAGAGAGGTAAGGAAATGCAATAAAATGTAATTTAGGGTTGAGAAATACCAAAAAACAAAGATTTAATTTCTTTCAAAATATACACAAACCATTACATGTGAAGAAGAAGGAAAAATAACACATTGCCACGCTCAAATGGAGGTCTACCACTCATAGCTGGTCATGAACAAATTTTGACATATTTCCTTTACATTTTAGAACATCCCCCCTTTTCAAATGAAATATTTTACATTATATAACAAAATGGGAGAAAGAGAGGAGGGAAGAGATAAGAAACCCAAATTTCTTCCTTCAACCCCCAATAAGATGCATTGAATTCCTTAAAATAGGCATGGGTACCCTGCAAAGGCCATTCTTCCATGGTAATTTTCTTGTAGAAGGAGTGGGCACCATACCTCATCAAGTTTGGTTGTTGAGTAATCTGAAATTGTTATTTTAATGCTGCTATTGTATTTCCACTTTTTCACCAACCTAACTTCATCAAAATTAAGAAATCCAACTTTGTGGTGTAGTACATGCTAAGACCTTTCCAAAAAGTGCAATTTTGTGAAAATCAGAGTTACAGGGAAAAATTTATGGTCATTTGAAGTTCAAGGTGCCATGCTTCAATAAATGTGACTGGTTGAGCTATTATATAACACCTCTTTTGGGTTTACGATCTCGTAAAACATGATCGTAAACCTAAAAAAGGATCGTTGGGTTTCAGACACAGAAGAAATGCAACAAATAATATGCATTTAGGTCTCTAGGTTATGATGCAAGAGAAACTTGAAACCGTAATGAAGAATATTGTTGAAAGTTTGATCTTACTTTGCACCATGAGAAACCTGAAAGAATGTCTAGAAATAATTCATGTACAACACCTCAAGAAACTTGACACAAGGAGAAGCACCTTTTGAGAAATAAAGTTCAACCAACATGAAACATGTTTGACCTGCATAGATGTCGTTGACCCCTGAAAACCTGACACAAAGGTAATCGAGTTTCAGGAGTCGAAAATAAGAAACATATGACATGCAAATGTGTTGCGATGTTCCAATGTTAGAGGAACCCAAAAACCTGAAACATTAGAGACTGTCAGGTTTCTGAAGTGGAGAACATATTGTATAAACAATGTAATTTCCCTATGACGTTTTGATGAAAAAGAATCCTGAAAACCATCACAAAGGGTGGAAATGGATTGGTGTTTTGCATGTTGGGAAACCTGAAACAAAGCAAAGTCAGGATTTGGGGGAAGAAAAAAAAAACATGGAACATGTTAATGTATCAACATATTCCGATGCATGAAGGACTTGAAAACCCAACACAAAGGAAAATCTTAAAACTTAGCCAAATTTTAAGGATTTTCATAGAAAACAGGTTTTGGTCTAAATATGGGCCTGAATGGATTTGTAAAGAGAAGAGGAAATGTCCTGAACCATTGCAAATTTTCCAAAACATAAATTTTCCCATTTCTAATCAATTTATATTTTCCAATTCCAAATGAAAATGTAAGTTATCAAAATATCCCTAGGAGTGGGTGTTTTGGATAATAGCTATTAAACATGAAGAGGAAATGATTATGTCATTTCCCTTACTACTAAGGTTGGGACATAACATGATTCTCGTAGTTTTGATATACTGACACATACAGCTACATGAGGAGAGAACTTTATCAATTTTTTTTTACCTAATTATGATACATCTATGGACCCCTAGGTTATCACATTCATATATATTTTTCCTCATTTAAATCTTATACCCTTAGATATATCCCATCATACCCAACAATTTGTCACATTTCACACCCCATGCTACAAATCAATGTTTTCCATTCGAATAAGCCACTAAAATGCATTAATGTCTAATTACAACTATGAAAATTATTACAATATCTATTTGATAAGTAGATTCTATCATATCCATTTGTATGACATCACAATAAGGTACACATAATAAATGTTGAAGATCAAATCTTTTGAAAATACCACAACATTATGGGTGTAGAAACTCAAATAATACATATTTATTCCTAGTCATCCCTATCACCTTCACAATGTGCTAAATCAGTTGTAGAATGCATTCTAGATAACAACCCTCTCACATTCCATTAGAATTCACACAAATCCCTTTAGAATTAATTTAATTCATTCTATCATGCATAAACCATACACTCTCACCCTTGGATTTTTTAATTAGCTATTTAAATAAATAAATAGCTAATTATCCACTTTTCCTCCACTCATCTCCACTTCACCATCCAACTCAGTCAAGTTGAACTAGCTCACTCCATTCAATTTCTAGAAACCTACAAAAGTGGAAGTAAAATATTCACGTACAACCACCTTTTTGAATAAAATCAAAAGCCAACTAAATATTCATTTCCCCTTAAATTAATATTCAAACCATCTAACTACACATGAAATCATCTTACTAATTTAGGAAAATGCATTCATTTTCTTGTAACTCATTTAAACCTTGATCCACAATCCATAGCCTCTCCTCCAACTATAGATATGAGGCTAAATACTTCACAATTCATCCCTTAGAAGCTTTAGTCATTTTCAGAAATAGTATGCTAAATTTCCACTATAATTTGCATACCAAAAGGCTGTCCATTTGATCATCCATTTCTCATAGGACTTTCCTCTTCCATTTGGAAACACGTTTGGAGCATTCACAACCAAATCATCCAAAGAGATCCAAAAAGTGTGGTAATCCATTCCAAACTTCAGCTGTCTCATCCGAGGTTGCAAGAGATCTTGATGGAATGTTTTTAGTTGTTTGTCATTGCTTATTTCTTTCATTGATTTTAGTTTTCCTTGTATACATTATGGCAGGCCCAGTGGGATACCCACACATTATTTATCACTTTAACTTTTTTATTTCTAATATAACTTTGTTTTTGTGTTATCTGTTTCGTTTAGAATATAATGTCAAATTTTCAAGGTATTTGTTTGAGTAAATTGAGAGAAAATCCACAAAAAAATCATTTTTATGATTTTTCACTTTTTTGTGCATCTACAGGATCCCTGCGTTACAATAGTAGTAAATCTACCACGGCCACCCGTGAAGTGCGCTACCAATATTTGTCATGCTAGCACACCTACTTGAGTGTGTTACCATCAGCCTTCATGCTAGTGAACCTACTTGAGTGCACTACTATCAACCTTCATGCTAGTGTGCCTACTTGAGTATGTTACCGTTAACCTTAACTCTACCACACCTACTTGAGTGCACTATTTTCAAAATTCACACTAGTGCACCTATTTGAGTGCACTACTATTAAACAGTTATGCTAGTGCACCTAATTGAGTGCACTATCGTTAACATTCACGCTAGCGTACTTAATTGCCTGTGCTAAATTTTTGTGTTTTTATTTTTGTTAATTGTATAACTTTCCAGAATGTTAGATCATTTCTGATTATCATCTAAGCACTATTTTTAACCTTTTTCTTGTAGGTTTTCATAAATAAACTATCTAAAGGCTTGTTTTGCTTTACATCTTTATCTAATCTAATATAAGAAAATCAAACCAACTACATATGATCTTCTCTCGTGCCTTCTTGGGTGATCTTGAAATTAAGAAATGGTGAAGTATGTTTCATTATTTTACATCATGCTTTATTTGTAGGAAAATTACTAATTCATTGTATGCAGGACCGGACCTTTTAAATGGTACCTTGAAAAAGCAAGAAAAATCTTAACATCTTGCATGCAGGTTACCTTGGTCAAATACAACAAAAACATTGCTAAATTTTAATAAAAACTATATAAAAATTTAGAGTGTAGGTGTGGATAAGGGTTTATACCTGTCCACTTAACTATGGGAAGTGTTTGGATATGGTCCTAAAAATAATTATGAGGAGTACCACATGAACCCTAAAGTAGTTGGTGCCTTGAGGGAAGTGGCCAATGAAATAGGTAGCACCCCAAACCACTTGACTAGTAATATCCATGAGGAAACCATAAGTATCCCCTGGTGATAGCCCCATTCTTAACTAATTGTGGGGTATAGTTCGTAGCTAGGAAAGAAATTTTCTAGCACAAGTACTCATTCAAGCACTTTGGTGAGTTAAAATTTTCCCTAACCCCTAGGAAGCTTGACAAACTAGGGCCTACTATTTCCATTCTTGTTCCATAAACTTACCAACTTAAATCCAAATCATTTTTAGTCTTTGATTTTTCCAAAATCCCTAAACTTAAGAAAAATCCAATCACATAACAATTTAAGCCTTTTTCATTAGATATTCACTTTATTAAGTGTTTAAGCACATTCAATCGAATTAAATCTATTATACATTGATTATTCACTTTATTCATGTATAAACCACATCAAATCAAATCCAATCAAGATTCATATATATTGAATACTCACTTTATTCAATTATAGGAAAACCATATGTAATCAGATAATGAATCACATCCAAATATTATATGTTGAATATTCATGTTATTCACGTATTAAGTAAATAAAGTCAACATCCAAAGTTTATACGTTGAACATTCATTTTTTTCATGTATTAAGTTTTGATTCAATCCAATTCAATCAAAACAATTTTCAACCTTAAACTTATGTTTTGATTCCCTCAAACAAAGCTATAACAATCACTCTTATCCACCTTCTTAGCTCAAACCTTGTCATAATTTCTACCAAATCTCAAAAACACTATTCACTTAGGTATTTTCCTATAAAATGATGGTGTTTACATGTAGTAAAATTACTCATGTCTATGATGAGTAAAAAATATTCAACCCTTTTGGTCATGGCCCTTTTCTAGATGAATACATTGGAGAATAACCTGAACTATGAATAGGCGGGAAAGAAGCTATTTATCAAGTCATAATGCAAAAAAACCACTATATGCTTAGCCTTTTTAAAATAGGGGAAAATCTACCCTCACACTTTGGGCATAAACACTTAAAACAATTAATAGACAAACCTAGGTCTAGTACAAAAAATTCCAAATCAAATACTACACCCAATTCATCAAAAGAAGAGTTGATAGCCAAAATTGAGGAGTTACAACACAACCTAAAAAACAATGAAGATCCTAAAAAAGGGGAATAACATAAATAAAAACATGATAATGATGTCACCATGGATATTTATCAACCCAACTCCACATTCATACAAGAATGGAGGAAAATGAAAGAAACATCAATGGGACTTCAAAAGCGTACAAATCAATTCAATTCCAATGAATTATGTCCATACCCATTCGATAGGGACATGTTAAGTGTACCTTTCCCTAAATCCTTTGAAACACCTAAATTTGATAAATATAAGGGAAAACATGATCCAAGGGAATATATCAAATAATTTTTAATGGTATGTCAAGAAGTGACATATAATGATATCTTTCTCTTGCGCTCTTCCATAAAATTTTAGAAGGAAAAGCTTAGGATTGGTTCTTACAACTTCTTAAGGGATCGATCACCACTTTCGCAGACCTCTCAGAGATGTTTGTATACAAAAATTCATTCAATATCAATTCTAAAATTACAATTATGGACCTTTGCAACATAAAGAAAATGAATAATGAAAATTTTGTGTCATTTCTTCAATGGTGGCGAGGAATCGCAAGCCGATTCCCTTGTTCTATACATGAGAAGTAACTTGTTAGCATATTCATTCCAAATCTTAATTTAGAGCTATATTTTCAAATTAAAATGTATTTTTTGACTAAATTTGAAGAAGTAATATAAAAAGGACAATAGTTTGAGATTGATCTTATTGTAAAGGGCCTAATTGAAAAAACTTTAAAAGATCAACCCAATAATCACAATAGGAATCTCAATTAAAATCATGATAAATATAAATTTTTGAATCAAAATTGAAATTTTGTAAATGATGGAATCATTGATTCTAATTGTGTTTAAAATGTACAAAATCAAATTCATTAACAATTTGGTAAAAATAAAAAATATAAACAACCTTTAGTCATTTCTAACAAAGACACTACTCCACACAAGGTAAAAAGAGAACAATTTACACCTCTTGGAGAAAGAATTTCAAGTGTCCTCCATCATATCACAAGCACTAAAATGGAAACATACCCATTCATACATAATTGTGAATAAAGACAACCTAAATCCACATGGTATAAATAAAGCGAATATTGTGACTATCATCATATACATGGTCATCCAACAGATTGATGTGTAAGACTACACCACTATATACTAGACCTAATTGATAATGGAGACATCAAAATAGAAGGACAATATAATAAAAAGACACTAAATGAGAATTTAAAGATATTCCAAGACCCATTCCCTAATCAGGAAACAAACAATGATGAAAAATACAAAGGTTAGTCATTAAACAATGTCAAGTTTGATTCCATTATTTCATTATTAGATCATACGAAGGACATCGTTGCCACTATAAAATTTAATAGTCCCCATTACACTGTGAAAAAATGACATAAAAAGGTTTGGGTATCCACTACTAAGAAACTCTCCACATCCATAACACCTGTAGACACCTTTAATTACACTCAAGCAATTTAAATACTTTAATTGCGCTAATTATCTCCTTTCTCGCAAATCAATGACATACCATCAAAAGCGCTCATATTCCCTCTTGTTGTCATTAATTAATTACAATACACTAATTGATTAAGTCACCTATCCAACTAACACCCTAATTAACAACCTTCCGTTAATGAATCACCTCTTCTATCTAGATTAATTAATTATTATTAATTAATTAAGTCTTCCCCTTCATTTAACTAGTAAATCAATATTTAATTGATTTAATCCCTTCCTAATGGCCTAGATCGTACTAATATTCCTCTAATTGGCTTCTACAAGCTTACACCTACCTATTTAACCACCTTTGATTAATTAATGCACCCCTAACTCCCATGACTTGCTAAGCATAAATTAAACCCTTCTAAAGTAAGGTTACCGTTAATAAAGCAACCTTATCCATTCCTAATCATGTTATACCTTTATCCCATATGCAAAGGGATGAAGTGCTTCCTCTATCCATTGGGATATATAAGGAGCCCTCCTTCTACCTTTATACCTACACCTAATTCCCTTGAGAAAGCAAAGGAAAGCACATAGTCTTACACTAAAAGCCTTTTGCCATTCTCAAGCCCTTCCACCATCCATCTTGAAGAGCTAGGCCTCACACTCAAGCATCCATGAAGGATCAAAGCAAGAAATATTGTTGATTGCTATTGGACTACATAGGTCCACTTGATTTAATTAGGAAATTAGAAGAATAGAGTTCTTGATTTGCATTATGCTTGATTTCATTATTTCAAAGTTATGATGCTAATGTAGGCCTTGTTCATTTCTTCATCTTGATGGTACTCTCTTCTTGTTTCTAGCTAGGTTAGGGAACTATTTTAGGTGGTAGTTTCTTGCTTTCAATCTAACCTAGGAAAAAGAATACTAGTATACATTTGGCATGCCCGGTGACCCCCTTAGTCCCATGGCATTTTAGTTTAAGTTTCATTATTTTGGCTAATTTTGGATATACACATGTAGTAATTATTGTCCATTTTCTTGGAATTTTTTCTCATTTGATATGTGTAACTTCATGTTCATAGCCATAATTTTAATGGGTTATTGTCATTCTTAAGCTAACTTGTCAAAAATTGAGATATTGTGAGTTTTCTTGTGTTTGTTGCCGTATTTTGGTTGCAGGTCTGGCACATGCACATTTTTAGGGGCGCATGCAAAATTTTCATAGCGCAGGCATGGTTTTCATGGCACACACATCTCTCTGGTGGTGTAGGTGCAATGGTAAAACCTGTTACTTTGTTTTCGGACCCTTGACACACACACCCTAACTAGCTTGCAGGTACACTAACCTTGGCATAGATGTCGTTTTGTACTATACCTTCACTGCATTCTGAAACCTGTCAGATCGGCATACACGCCCTAACTAGAGCGCACATGTTGTTTTAGTGGCGCAGGCATTTTTTTTCGGTAACGCAGTTGTTCTGTCTGTTTTTCTATTTTTTTCTTGGGAGTGGCACATATGCTGTTTTTGTGGCACACACACCTCTTTGGTGGCACAAGTGCTTGATAAGCCAAAAAAATCTGCAGAGTGCCACATGCACTCTTTTCATGGCGCGTATATTGTTTTCATGGTTCACACATCTCTCGAGTGGCGCAGGTGCACTGTGAGCCAAAACAACGTCAAGTGGCACATATGCCATAACCCGTGCGTAGGCACTAAAAAGGGGCGCATGTGTCCTTTTTTATTTTTTGAAATTAAGGTGTTGATGTGCTAACATTCTTGCAGGTTTATCTAATCATATATTTGTCTTTGCAGGCTATTTTTTACACATTTGTATCTAATTAGGTAATATTTTGAGTTGTTTACTTATAGGATTAAGATTGCGTAAGCTCTTCCCTCACGTCCCTTGGGGCGATCTTGGGAATCAGAAATGATTCTTAAGTCCTTTTTAATGCTTTAAGGTTGTTAGGAGTATTTGAGTTGGAATTAGTTAATTTGGCATAGTTGAATTAAAGTGTTTTTCCATTTGATATCTTTTTGGATTTTTGAAGACAATCACGTATGCTCTTCTCTTGCATCCTTGGATGATCTGGAGAATCAAAAATGATGCCTTCTCTTTTGATGAAAAACTACAAAATCATCATACAGGACCAAAACGCCATCGCTTGTGAAAGAATGGAGGAATCGAAACAAAAGTAAGAAAACTACTAATACAGTTGTTATACAGGTTGCCAAATGGTGTTCGAGAAAACCACATCTAAATTAAAAAAGATAAAATGAACAAGATATTCAAAACACTGTATTACAGGTTTTGAAAAAGGGTACGTCCCTTTCTACTCAACTGGAACATAACCCATTTGGCATAACGCCATAAGCTACAATAATGGGGGTGGTTCCAGGAACCTTAAAGTAGTCCATGCAAGAGGGAACCTTGTGAACGAAATGGGAAGTGCTCCGCACTACCTATCTGACTAGTAAATCCTTTGTGAGATAGAGTTATAATTTGTCCCTACGTGACCCTTTTAAGTACACATTTGGATGCATTTATTGCCCAATGTGCTTGAAAGGGGCAAAGTTGATATACTCCCAAACTAGTTAGTGTGACTTTTTGGGTAAATCATCCCACTTGTGGATAATCTTTGTAGCACCTAAGATGAGAGAACCACCTAGGAAAATATACTTTGGCCAGGAGCCCACTTTGACCATTCTAAAATAGTGTTGAATTGTGAAGCGTATTTTCATTGAGAAACATGTGACGCGTTACTTTCGCCTATTTTTTACTTTCCTTAGGGCGAGGCAAAACTCTACCGAAGTAAGGCCAACATTTTTCCATCCTTTTTTTTTTATTTGTTTCCTTCACATTCTTTTGACACTTTGTTGATCAGAAGAAGGGTGACTACCTTTGTGTTACCAATTGACTGTTTCTGTCAGTTTTATGTCCGTTTACGCCGATCCATGTTTGCGGATGGGTAAGTTAAATGTCTAAAGTGTGCAGAGGTGTATTCACATCATTGGTAGCCATTGTGATCTTGATACCCATGTCAAGATCATCATTTTAGTTAGGCATGGTTCATCACCACAGACTTCCTTAGAAGAGTTAGCTTGTTTGTATCGTATCACTAAAATTTCAATATTTACGTCTTATTTCTTGTAAACTCGACATAAATATCTATATTGTAAGGTTACGCTACACACATTTTTAACTATTCCTAGCTATACTTTGAGCTTTTTAGTTTGATTCTATTATTACCTTGATTTTGAAGAGTGCTAGGTGTTACCATTTGTGCGTGTTATATCAATAACACCTTGATATCAATACCTTAATTTCTCTTAAAGTGGGTTAACATATCTTGGTGATATTTTTGTGTCATTTACGAATTTTAATTGGCACTTTTTGAGATAGAGGTCTTAATCGAGTTTGAGCTCGCTCATCGTATATCTTGATTGGGAGGTTGCATTGACTTCTTGTATTTACTTATGTTTTGTTCATTCCCGTGAACTTGGCATAAGTCAAAATATCTTGTTAATCATCTTGTGACACGAAACTACTTTTTGAAATGTAGTCTAGGAGGTACTTCATTTAAACAGGTTTTGATACCAAACGCTTGTGTCACTGGTGATTTATCACTCTATCACATTGGTATTCTCACATTGTTGACTTATTCATACTCTTAAAAAATACATCTTACATATCACTTAGGGGTGGTCACTAATCTTTGAACACATTTACAACTTACCCAAGTGAAACTATCACAAAAACATGGCTCCTAAAACACGAATAGGAGTAAAGAAATAGACATACGAGGAACAACAAGCACAAACTTGGGAAACCTATAACATATAAGGGTCAAACCCCTTCATTGGAAATTATCTAGGACCGTTGTTTTCTATGGAAAAAGAAACATAAGAGATGGTTGATCATAGTGGAAATGAATTAGAATCACCACACGCAGAATTTGATTTTGACCCCACTCTACTAGACGAGTTTCTTCTCAGAAACAAAGATAGAGTGTTGGCACGGGTCATAGAATTAGGGGCCAAATTTCCCACCGAGAATGAAACAATACTACCTATAAATGATGCTACTAAGGAAGAACGTACCCTTATCAATATGGAAGATATTTTTACACATGGACATGCTTCCACTTCTTACGTAGGGAATGATAAAGTGGTGGGGCATAGAATACTCTTTATCAAAGTGCCACGAAGAAACAAGATAGAACATGAGACGGGTGAAGAACCTCCATAATACGAGGAGGAGGAACCTTTAGAAGAAGAAGTCACAATCCAACACCAAATCAGTAACCTAAGCCGACAACTAGCTTTTCTTACCTCCCATGTATAGAACGATGCAAACAAGAATGTTCAAAAGTTGAGGCCTAAGGTTAAGATCAATGAACTCCATCAAGAAAACCAAGGGGAATAAGACACAGGGTATCATCATGTATACATCCCCACTTCTCCCACTAGAGAAAAATTACTCACATAAGAAGTGCAGTCTATGAAAGTGACACTTGTGAGCTTACAAGAGAGCAATATAGGGAGCATTAGGAAATATCAATATGAAAAATTGTGCCCCTATCCTTTTGACAAGATGATGACCCTTCAACCCTTTCCAAAGAAATTTGATATGCCAAAGTTCAAAAAATATAAAGGGAAAGGAGATCCACCGGATCATGTTAAAGATTTCTATATGGCATGTCAAGAGGTGTCTTATAGTGACTATTACCTCATCAGAATTTTTCCCAAGAGTCTCAGAGGCCAAGCCTTGGAGTGGTCTACACGCTTACCATGAGGATTAATTTTCACCTGGCCAGAATTGGCAGAAGGTTCATGCGTCACTTCTCGTATAACATAGAGAGTGATGTCACCATGGTAGACTTATGTGGCACCAAGCAACACCTGAATGAGACTTTCACCAACTTCCTCCAACGGTGGAGAGGGATAGCTAGTCACTTCCCTTGCACTTTCCCTGAAAAATAGCTGGTTAGTATTTTCATTCCCAATTTCAACATGGATAAATATTTCCACCTCCAAATGCATTATGTTCACACCTTTAAGGAGGTTATCGAGAAAGGGATTCAGATAGAAAAATATCTCATTACCAAAGGTACCCTCAAAACCCAATCTAGAGACAACCAAAATTTCAAACCCACGGAAAAGCTAAAGATCTTTAACAAATATAAAAATGTAGTGGGAGACAGAATCACTAATTCCAAACATGTTCAAACGGTCCAAACTGGTCAACCTTTTAAACTGACCAAGAGCCCAATTCAACCACCACCAAAACAAAGAACGTTCACCTCTCTCAATGAACCTTTGTTAGTTATTCTAAAACAATTGGATGTGGCCCACATGATGACCTATCCTACAATGGAACCATTTTACAACAACACTCTAAAACCTTCATGGTACAAGGAGCATGAATATTGTGAAATGCATCACATTAAAGGACATAAGATAGAAAAATATCTGCAGATTCATCATTATATTCAGGACCTCATTGACAACGGGGAGATAGAGGTGGATAGCTCAGGAAAAACACAAACACTTAACAAGAAAATGGGGATATATAAAGAACCATTCCCAAGCATGATAAGTCAGAAAAGTCAAAGCCGGATCAGGGAGAGTCATCCCAAACTTATAAAGCCACGAATTACTTATACACCAAAAGAGACAACAATCATTATGATTTGTTTATTGGATGTATTCGCTCTCCTGTTGACCATGTCAATACCATCCAGATCAAGGGAAAGGACTGCACTGCAGTAACAAGGTGTGCCCGCCTCATGATTCCAGAACCTTTTTTGTTGACCCCAAAAACTGGTAAATATAACCTTATAGAACATATTTAAAGGACGTCTGCTAAGATTTTGATTTTAGATCTTCTCAAGATATCCAATGTGCATAAAGACATTCTGTACTAAACTCTTCAGCGGTTGGGGTTCCTTTAGAAGTCGATCCTTCACACCTTCAAGCCATCGTGGCAAGCATTGTACCAGCTAAACATCTTGCTTTCAACCATAGGGAGATCCCTAATTAGAATCCAACACATATTCTTCCCTTGTACATTGAGGTAGTTGTCACCCATAGGAAGATCAAATGGGTACTTGTGGATAACGGATCTGGGTTGAACATTTGCACACTCAATCTAGTTAAATAGTTAGGACATATGGAGGAAGATCTTGAGTCTCATATTATCACTATCACCACATACAACAACGTAGAAAGGGAATCAACAGGCACCATCATGCTACCCATGGAGGTGGGTCCCACTTGCCATCAGACAAAGTTTCATGTCCTAAACTTGGAACTTCCATATAACATCCTTCTAGGCTGACCATGGATTTATGCCATGTAGGCCGTACCATCAATATTTCATCAATGCATTAAGTTGAAGCATGAGGGGCATACCATTACAATATAATGAGATTCAGAGTGCTTTGCTCATTGTAGAGCTCTCAATAGCTTTGCATGAAAGGGTACATATGCATGTCCCTCCATAGATATAGGTTTCCCTCTCCAATTTGAGGCCATGGAATCCCAGGTGGATGAGGATTCTCTGAGTTCTTATGCTCATGGTGCGTCTACTTCAACATCTCCATTTGATTCATGGGAGATGAAAATTCTTGAATATGGTTGTGGAGAGTATAATGTACAACAAGCACTCTTGGTTTCAAACCTCTCATTGTCACCCAAGACTAGAGGTCAACCCAACTACCTCTTCAGAAGACCTAGAGAGGAACACACTATTGGGTCATTCCTACCTGGAGGTTTGTTAGCTGAGGAAAAATTGCTTGATCCACATATAACTTAGGTCCCTGAGGATACTCAGCCATCCTATTATCAAACCCCGGAATATGAAAAATCTAGTAAAATGATGTACTCCATGGGCTACAAAGACCTAGGATGTGGGAGAAATGAACAAGGACAAAGAGAACTAGTCCGTCTTCCACATTTCAAAAAAGAAAGATACAGAATTGGGATTCACCCTTATGGAGCACACCCCAACGATATAGATGCTAATTTTTTTTAGCGTGAGGATAGCTCTAACTATTTAGACAACGATATGGATTCCCATTTTAGCCAATATGAGGATCTGGCCTCCATAAACCTTTTCATGAACAACGCTGTCCTAACCATAACCCCCATAGAACCAACCCTTGGCCTTGTATAGCCTTCCCTTGTTGAATGGGACCAATAACATCATATGCCACTAGATTTATTTGAGAATGAAAAAGCTATCACAGAATTCATGGGCAAGAGGGATACAATTCCCATTGGAGATCACAAGAAAGGTTTCTTTATCGACTTAGATACCTGTGCCTACTTTGGCAAGGAGGCTGAACTTTGTGGTTAGCAAAACTTAAAGAAAAGAAAGGGAAAAATTTCTAAAGTAAAGCCTCAGAAAAAATCAAAGTCCAAGTCACACAGTGAAAACCTCTTTGAGGCACTGGTTGACAAACAAATAAGAAAATTAAAGGACAAACAAAGTGACCACGCCTAGGATGAAAATCTCATGGAGACATCCTTGGATGAAGATCTCAACCTAGCTCTTGATCCTACACGTATGGAGGACTTAACAAAATTACTAGTCAAAGAAACTATTGATGTCAATATTGGTACAAAAGAGGATCCG
Source organism: Taxus chinensis (assembly GCA_019776745.2). Classification (NCBI taxonomy): domain Eukaryota; kingdom Viridiplantae; phylum Streptophyta; class Pinopsida; order Cupressales; family Taxaceae; genus Taxus; species Taxus chinensis. Next base: position 184,254,614 of record CM034149.1, read on the forward strand.
AAGATAGTAAAATTTGGAGCATCACACTCGGCTAGAGAACAAAAGACATTCATTATATTGCTGCGAGAGTTTGTTGATGTGTTCACATGGTCTTACAAAGACATGCTTGGCTTAGATCTGACTTTGGTCGTGCAAAACCTAGTCATGCACACAGACACTAAGCCTATCAAACAGAAGCTCCAAAAGATGCACCCAAGAGTGGCCCTATTGGTTAAAGAAGAGTTGGAAAGATTGCTTGCAGTGAGATTCATCAGGCCAATTGATTATTCTAAATGGATATTGAACATTGTTCCTATCCAGAAAAAACCTATCAATATCTGAATCTGCATAGATTTTAGGGACATCAATAAAGCTTGCCCTAAAGATGATTTTCTACTGCCCAACATTGACATGATTGTGGAATCAACAACAGGGTATGAGATGCTATCACTCATGGATGGCTTTTCGGGATATAATCAAATCAATATAGTTGAAGAAGACCAACACAAAACAGATTTTATGACTCCTTGGGGCACCTTATGCTATCAGGGAATGGCATTTGGCCTTAAAAATGAAAGATCTACCTATCAATGGGAAATCACTTTAATTTTTCATGATATGATTCATGATATCATGGAGGACTACGTGGATGACATCCTGGGAAAGTATAAAACAAGAGAGGATCACCCTGTCATTTTGAGGTGTATCTTTAAATGCTTGCATGAGTACAAAGTCAGGCTGAATCCAAAGAAGTGCGTCTTTGGTGTGCTATCAGGGAAACTATTGGGCCTCATTGTGTCAAGATGAGGTATTGAGGTAGACCTTGCTAAAGTGTCTACTATTACTAAAATGCCTCAACCTGAGAATATCAAGCAACTGCACAGCTTACAGGGGAAAATACAAGCCATTCGTCACTTCATCTCCCAACTTACAGATAAATGTCACTCATTCACCCACTTCCTTAAAAAAGATGTTTCTTTCATCTGGGGACCTGAGAAACAACAAGCCTTTACTTTGCTTAAACAATACTTGGCTAATCCACTTGTCCTCATGCCTCCCACTCCTGGAGAACCACTCTTGTTCTATATTTTTGCTATGCAATTTTCTATTGGTTCGCTGCATGCCCAATATGACCTTGGTCATAAGGAGAAAGTGGTGTACTATCTAAGTCACACCATCATCGCCTATGAGCTCAATTATCCTCAAATTGAAAAGGCTTGCTTGGCCGTTGTTTTTAATTTTCAAAAACTTCGCCATTACCTGTTGAATACTAAGACAAGGCTAATATCCAAGGTTGACCCACTCAAGTATTTATTGTCCAAACCCACCCTCACAGGTAGAATGGCTAATTGGATCATTCTACTCAGTGAGTTTGACATAGAATTTGTCCATCAAAAATTAGTTAAAGGACAAGTACTTGCAGACCAGCTAGCAGAAGCACCTTTGCAAAGCACAGAACCTTTAAATATGGATCTTCCAGATTCCTCCTTACTCTACATTGAAGAATCTATTATATGACAGATACATTTTGATGGATCCTTTACGTTTCATGGTTCAGGTGCAGGAGTGGTCCTTATTACTCCTTCTGGTGATCCTATACTGCAGGATTTTCACCTGGGCTTCCCTTGCACAAACAAAATTGTAGAATATGAGGCACTTATTGTAGGAATGAAGCTAGCCATCAAGTGGAATGTTCATCATGTCAAGGTTGTGGGTGATTCACAGTTAATTATCAAACAGGTTAATGATGAATACAAGGTTAAGGATGACAAGATCATACCTTACAAAAAGTTAGTAGAAACTCTAAAGGAGTAATTTGTGCACATTACCTTTGAACAAATCCCAAGAGAACAAAACAGATCGACAGATGCCACGGAAATGGTGGGGTCTATGCTTCGTATTCTGCTAGGGAATAATGAAATGCCATTATTTGTAGAAAATCTACGCTAGCCTGTGTATGACATGCCAGAATATTGCCTGGCTTGTGAGGTTGTTGGTCCCAATTCCTCATGATACGAACCCATGTTCACCTATCTTAAGGACAACATGTTCCCTTCTGATATCTCCCATTCTAAAAAGCAAACCCTGATTCGCTAGGTATTTTGTTACACCCTTTGAGGAGGTACACTTTATTGTCATGGCTACGATGGGAATCTATTACGTTGTCTGGATATGACAGAGCCAATCCAGTAAATCAAAGAAGTGCACAAAGGGGTGTGCAAAGCACATATAAATGGAATGGTCTTGGCTAAGAAATTGTTGAGAGTAGGTAACTATTGGCCTACCATGGAAACTAATTGTTGCAATTATGTCAGAAAATGTGTACTTTGCCAAAAGTATGGAAATTTCATTCCTGTTCCATCTCAACCATTGCAACCTATCACTACCCCATGGTGATTCTCCAAGTGGGGACTTGATTTAATAGGAAAAATTACTCCTACCTCATCTGATTGTCATACACATATCATCAAAGATACAGATTACTTTACAAAATGGGTGGAGGCTGTTCCTTTAACCTATGTCACAGGAGCCCAGATTTCTAAATTTATCATGAATCACATTATTTGTCGATATGGTATTCCTACAACCATTGTTACAGATAATGGGAAGTCTTTTAAGAACAAAACTATGAAAGGTCTTTGCCAACGGTTCCAAATCAGGTTAAAATGGTCCACGCCATATTACCCTCAGGGTAATGGATAAGCTGAGGCAATAAACAAGACTTTGGTAAGGATAATGGAGAAGATGGTCAACAAAACAGGTCAAAACCAGCACCTACAAATCCATCCATCCCTTTGGGCTTACCGAACATCCATTCTCACTCCTACGGATGTGACACCATATTCCCTAGTGTTTGGGATAGAATGTATCATCCCTTTCGAGATCGAACTTCCATCCCTGAGAATTTATCTTTAGAACTATCTAGATAAGGATGAAGACTATTGAGTGGAAAGACTGGCTGAGTTAAAACTCCTAAATGAGAGGAAAATTTGCGCTCTTAATCACCTAAAAGTGTATCAACATAGAATCTCCAGAAACTACAACAAGAAAATCATCCCTCGTTAGTTTGAGGTTGGTGATTTAGTCATGAAGCAGAACCAGTTCAACACCAGAGCAGAACGAGAAAAGAAAGGGAAGTTTGAACCACATTGGTTAGGACCCTATGTTATAGTCACCAAGTATGGCACATGGGCATACAAACTAGCTCACCCCAATGGTGATGATCTTCAGGAGCCCATGAATGCCATGCATCTTAAGCAATTCTATGCTTAAACATGGCGCAGGAAAATAAAAAAATAAAATAAAAATCAAAAAAATAAAAAAATAAAAAAAATAAGAAAAAGAAAAAGAGAAAATAGGTCATCCACTAGTGAAAACCATGCAATTGTGGCACTTTGGACAAGTCCTAGGGTAAAAACCAGTTTCTGATGCCTCAGGAGGATTCGTTGTTCACAAGCATCCTGCATCTGGAGGGTAGTTTTCTTTGGCCTAGCCCTAGTTCTACCTTTGAGATTCCCTGTCAAACCTTGATCTAGCTTTGCCTTCTTTTATTTGTTTGTGAGGGGTATGGTCTTTCACTATTTCCCATCTTACGTTGGGGGAAAATCAACTACTTCACCTTCTTGTTCATAAGCGTGCAAATTCTGCCCTTATATATTCCCCATCTAACATTGGGGGCATCCACACTTTCTTGGTTATCTACACATAACTCTGGAAAACCATTAAAAAACACCAAAAACAATAGAAAATTGTTTCACAAAAACCTAAACAATAGAAAATTGGTGCATGAAAACAAATCTTACAAAAAAATTTTTACTTGCATTGTCTTGTTCCTGGATTTGTTTGTTGCTTGTATAGTAATTTTGTGTTTTGGATTTTTGGGTTGTTTGTTACTTGGGCATACTTTGTTAGGATTCATCTTTTCTTTCTTAAATTAGATCTATTCTTGCTTGTGCATATTACGGTATGTTTTTTCATGCTAGTGAATCTTGGGAAATCATGATGTCATGTGTTAATTCATTATAAGAATTTGGTTGTGTTTATTACATGTTAATAAAGCATAGTAAATCATGGTGTATTGTATTATTCCTGGTGTTCTTTGTTAGCATTTGGTTATGTTTATTTCATGTACATTGTTTTGTTATCATTAACATCACATTACCATCAGTATCATCACATCTAACATCATCTATACATCATAAATAAACAAAATGCTAAGTTTTAGATCATGCATGTAGGCTAAGCGAATCATCACATATCGTATCATCAATTGGGGCAAGAGGGGTTGCGCATGATAAAAAATCTATCCCCCCGCACCAATATCATCATATCATCCCATCCATATACATCTACAAAAACACATGAGAAATGCATTTGATATCATCTAAGGATCTATCATCTAACATCCACAACACATGTATACATCAAAAATCAAAATTAGATACATACAAAGTACAAAATTAGATACATACAAAGTACAAAATTAGATAATATCATCCATAAGTGCTGAATCAAAACACACAACATGCAATGAGAATCAACGTAGAGTAATTTTTGAAAAGGGTATTTTAAATAATAAAATTATCCCAATCATGTCACATGTATCAGGACATAAAAACAATAACGTACATCATCTCATAAACATGTGTATCTGAGCCCAAAAAGTAACCCTCATATATATACATGTGTGTGATATACATCTGTATCAAAAAAACTAGATACAAATTAGTGCTCTATATCAAAAGTGCCTTCAGCTGAGGCATACAAAGATACTACATCATAAATGTCTATACAAAAATACACTATCCACATTGGTACTCAATATAATACATCATCGATACAAAATGCCATCAAAAAAGGGCATGTATCAGAAAGAATCACGCCTTCATCATGAGGCATCATCAATATACAAGACTGTACATCAAAATCCACCTTCATAAGAGGCATACATACAAATAATCTGTACAACAAAACTGCAGATCTCAACCGTAGCTCTCACCCTTTCCGGGGCTCCCAGATCTGTCATCTGGATGACAAAACATTAGAGGTTGGGATGGTGTTGGTCTAACCAGTTGCTCTAGCATGGACTGTCTCATTGATCTAGTGGACTGGCTTGATCTCCATGATCAAGAGCTTGATGCACTCGACCCTGACTGTTGTGGCAGTGCTACTCGCTGCTCTGGAGGAACTACCCTATAATAGGTAGTCCTATAAAATAAGGCCTCACCACCAAGCCTGGTGGCATCATGTATTAGGTCAGCATCTCTATAGGTGAGCGCTACCTGAAGGGCAATATCTCATTCGCCTATCACTCGGCTTAAGTCTGCCTCAGCCTGTCTAGAAGACGCAACCTATTGGTCTCTCTCGGTAGTAACAGTCTACAACTTGGTGCGGGCCTGGTCCCTCTGTGCAAGGATTGCATGTGATCATGCATATACATGATCTCTATGTGTAACAACCATCCACACCTGTGATTGGGACTGATGAAGAAGGCTCAATATCTGAGCCCCCTGTGCTACTGTCTCCCAAATTTGGCTCTGCCATGCCACTCTATCATCTCCTGGGCCAGCCTAGGCCCGAGCTTGATCCCGCTCTAAAAGTAAGCTAACAATGTGAGCTCGGGCCTCATCACACTCTGCTACAGTAGTCACACACCAGCCTCGAGTCTCATCTCTCTCCACTCTAGCCGCGTCTCTCTCGGCTATGACCTGCTGTAATTGTAGCTACATTGTGGCTATCTATGCCACTGGATGGGAGGCTGTGTGTGCCTTAGGGACTGGTCCCTGAGGTGCTCTGGATGACTGTCCCTGCTCTAGGACCCTGCTTTTGGATGGCTACATTGCTTCATGTACTGGCCCCTATGGCCTTCGTCCCTGTGCATGTGAGGCACCCCGCCCATCATGTGGAATACCATCAAAAGGATCCTCTAGGTCTAGGCCCTGTGCCACTACTCTCACCCTATGCTCTACACCATACCATATCTCTACAGGTGGGTGAATGCCTACTGCCCAGGCCTCTTCCGAAACGGTGAGAAACCAGGGTAACATTGTAGCATACCAAGCTACATAGTCAGCTGTGGTCCCTGGATCTCTCACATGTCGTACTGGGTCCCATATCTATGGGACCACCTGTGTGAAACTCGCCCTAGCTTGGGCCACTAGTATACGAGGCCCCATAGTTTACCTCTTTGAATCCCTGCGTGCATGTCAGATATCTAGTTGGGGGACCCCTTGTACCCTGCCAAGCTACCACTGGCACCTATTTACTTGATACAGCTCCATAATATAACTATGGCTGCCAATGATAAAATGCTCCACTAGGCACACACTGAGCTCTGTGGCATCCTCTGGCCACTGGAAATGCCTTTATGGCCACCAAATGACATCTATCTCTACCAGCTCGTCAAACTCTCGTCTATATTTGAATAGGCTACCAATATGGCCACGTACATCTCCACCATATGCTACCCATGCCATATATGATGGGTCCTCAAGATATCAGAAACAAAAAGGGCCCACAGGGCATCTGATCGCAATATGATCCCATGACCATATCTGTAATAAGGAGGCTGGACCCACAGTCTTCTGATTGTGGTATGTGATCAAATGTAAATCCTAATATAAGTGCGCATGTATGCACTGCCCCCAGAAATATCTCTCACCACTAAAAATGTCATGAACTAATGGTAGTAACCCGCTTAGGAAATATGTCCCCATCTTATCAGTGAGCCAAAACCCACTGATAAGTGACATGATGTATAGAGGCCCCCAATGTAATGTCGGGTCAGAAATACATTCGTGCAATGCAATGGTCATACCATCATGTGATATGTCATCTATGTAAAAAGGGTCACTGCAAGCTACTCTAATCTACCCGATATCAGGAGTTGTACTCAATCAAAGTACTAAGGATTGACATGCGGAGAATCTGCCATACATCCTCTAGGGTCACAGTCATCTCCCTGGTAGGAAGTCTGAAACACTGGCTCTCACTATGCCATCGCTTGGCTAATGTAGTCAGTAATCCATGGTCCAATGTGATGTATGGCATCCGAGACATAGGGTCTAGCCCCATTGCCTATAGAAGTATGGCCATGGCACGCCGGTCTCGCTAACACATGCTCCCCTCTAACTCAGCAATCTGGGAATAACACTCCCACATCTGCAACACTGGAAATCATCTCTACAAAATATCATGGTGCTCAGTCAGTTCACTAAAATTTATTCTACAAATATATCTCCCATTTTAGGGTTAACCCAAAAATCCTAATTTTTCTTCTAAGTGTCATCTTTTTGGCATTTTTCTATCTATCCTTCACTATCCTAGGACACTTGTGTACCCTTTCAGACATTTACACCTCCCTTTTAGCATGTGTGTGCATGTGCATGCAATATGCCTTCAGGCATGCTTGTGCCCTCATTCAGATGCCTATGCATCCCCCTTTTGGTGTGTGTGCACCCATCTTTCGGCACTTGTGCCTTCATTTGTGTGCCTACACTTGTGCACGTGCATCCCCCTCTATGTGTACACTCCCCCCTTTGATGTGTGTGCTCCCTTTTTGGTGAGTGCGCGTGCATGTGGGTGTGTGGAGTATGTGCATGCACGTGTGTGCATATGCAAAGTGATTCCTATGCCCCCAAAGAGATGCCTGCGCCCCCAAATAGGATGCATACAACCCCCAACTCCAACACTTATTCCTACACACATGTGTGCGCAACAATGCACCCTCCTAGCCCTAATTAGCTCAAACTTTAGGTGCATTAATGAAAAAATTTAACAAGTGAGGTTTGGATACTCACAAAGGCACCATCGTCGGCATGCCGTTGGTACCCTCGAACTGCGTCTTCTTGTCTCAATCGGTCCCGTGTGATCACCATCATCCTCATCACTATCAGAACCTCACAGTAAAAACTCAATAGTGCTCGGTTAAAATGAATTGGTCACAGTGATTTACCCCCCTAGGTGGGGTATATCAACTTGTTTTTCACCGTTATGAAGGCCTAGCAGGCTCATTTTAAACCGCCGTTTTCCTCCTCTGTTGACTGTGGAATAATTATTTTTATTAAATAATTATTTTTCTCTTATTTTTCACCGTATTGGGGCATTTTTTGTTGTTCGATACACCCTTTTCTACTCCCCCAGGAAAATTGTATTGCTCCCTAGGCGATTTTTCTTTTTATTCACACTCTCGTAAATAATTATTTTTCAAATAAATAATTGTTTTATTAATTTTTCCACTAAACAAGGACATTATTTGTCCCTTGTTTCTTCTTTCTTCCACCTAGGGAACTTTCTGTTATGCCTAGGCATTTCATTCTATTTCTTCTATTTTCTTCCACTGTCCACCACATTTTGGAAAATAGAAAACAAAAACAATATATATATATATATATATATATATATATATCATGTCAAAAATCCAAAAACAGGGGCAAAAAATTTCAAAAAATTCCTATAAAGTAAAAAAAAACCTACAAAAATAGTAACTTGCTTATTACAGCTGAAACTTGTGTCTTGTGCATGGTATTTTCTCCATATCCTACTAGTTTCTTTCACATCTTCCCCGATTAATACGACTAGTAGATCACCAGATTCACAACCAATCACAAAGCTAACTATTTGCTTCGTGTGTACTCTGGGGCAAGTTTGTTGCCTGGTGTTGTCTTGTTACATACAATGCTTTTTACTTGGACCTCTTGTCCATTATCATTTCCCCTTGCATGTATCCTTTTTTGGGGCATCATTTTAAACCCTTGTTGTCAATCACAAACATGTGGATCTCTTCAGCACTGATAACAAAACATTTATACAACTATCTTAACCGTTGTTGGGTTGGATATGTGTGTTTGTACTTGTTTTCCCTGTTAAATGAGCTTTTTTCCTTCTCGTATTGCATTGCATTGTTGTATGTTACGTGGATTTGGTATTTTCAGCAATGGACAATTGTTCATAGTATGGATTTTCATGATGTTCTACATTTTTTGTAAGCTTATATTTTTAATAAGGACTAATGACGTAGCTCTTATGGTAATATGATGACATCAAAATTGTTTCAATAAATAGTGGCTAGAGGCTAAGCTCTTCTCTCCACTCCATATTTCTTCTACATCACTTCCCTCTCACCCCTAATCTTCTGTATTCATCAAGGACATCCTGCCCCTTCCCCATTCTTCTATCTATTTCTCACCTTTTTCGATTGTTAATTATCATCCTTCATCACCCCATCCACACTCAAGGGGGCATCTCTCCCTCCTACTAATTTTTTATTCTACTCCCTTCAAAATTTCCATCTGTCTACTATCTTTGAAGTGGTCGTTACTTACACCACCCCAAAGAGGGGTAAATGTAGACACCCATAATTACAACCCAAGCAATTTAAATAAATTAAATTGCGCTAATTATCTCCTTTCTCACAAATTAACGACATATCATCAAAAGCGATCATCTTCTCTCTTATTTTCGTTAATTAATTACAATACACTAATTAATTAAGTCATCTATCCAACTAACATCCTGATTAACGACCTTCTGTTAATTATTCACCCATTCTCTATAGATTAACTAATTATTATTAATTAATTAGTCTTCCCCTTCATTTAACCAATAAATCAATATTTAATTGATTTAATCCCCTTCATAATAGCCTAAATCATACTAATATTCCTCTAATTAACTTCTATAAGCTTACATCTACCTATTAGTTAATCACCTTTGATTAATTAAAACACCCCCAACTCCCATGGCTTGCTAAGTGTAAATTAAACCCTTCTAAAGTAAGGTTACCTTTTATAAAGCAACCTTATCCATTCCTAATCTTGTTTTACCTTTATCCCACATGTAAAGGGGTGATGTGTTTCCTTTATCCACTGGGCTATATAAGGAGCCCTCCTTCTACCTTTATACTTAAACCTAAACTTCCCTTGAGAAGAGCAAATGCAAAGCATATAGTCAAAATAGACTAAAAGCTTTCCTTTGTTTGCTTGAGAGTTTATCATCTTGGAGAGTTAACCCTTTTCCTAAGTGCTTAGGTCCATATGGGAGGTGTCAAAAAGGTCTTGTAGCCTCAACATTGACAAGCCCTCATTCCTAGGTTCTTGGAATACCAAAGACAAGCCATATTTTTTATTGCTATTGGAGCCTTCATAGGTCCATTCATTGAATTAATTAGGCAATTAGAAGAATAGAGTTCTTGATTTAGACACTTAACATTGCTTAGATTTCAAAGTATTTGAATAGTGATGAATGTTAGTATCTAGGCCTTGTTTAATTCTTCATTTTGTTGGTGCTCTAGTATTTTTTTTTTAATTTTTTCTAGGTTAAGGAACTATTTTAGGTGTTAGTCTTTACTTGCATTAGCATTAGTTTAAAAACAAATCATGCACACACAAGTAAATGTAAGAAAGACTAAGTGCAATCAATATATGTGAGATCTTATGGATGAGAAATAATGTAATGCACATTGAATGATAGGATTAGTGTGCCCCCAACTAGATGTGTATGTATGAGATAAGGTTCATTGATACATGCCCCCTCAAAAGTCAACAATAAACCGTAGAGAAAGAGTGCATCATCGGGAAATGGTTTGAATTGTATGTATAAAAAATATGTTATCAACAAAGTGAAAATCATAGAGTGTGGGAGTGAGTGAGTGTGGTGAGGTCCATTTGAGATGTATACCCTTAGCAGTTGAGTATAGACCATTTTACTAGAGTGCATCATATTGTGATAAAATCAAACTCATGCTCATAGACAATGGAGCTGCACTGAATATATACTCCATGAAATTACTGCGATGTCTAGGTTATTCTAAGGAAATTCTAGGCACTAACATCATTATAATCCATGGTTATGATAATAATGAAAGGAAATATGTGTATACTATCTCTTTACACATCAAAGTTGGACCCCATTCTCTAGAAACATTTTTTCATGTTGTGGATGTGAAAACATCCTATAATATCCTCCTAGGCTGCCCATGGATTCATGCTATGTAATACATTACTAACATACCATCAATACATCAAGCTCCCCTATGATGGAAAATAATTCACGTTGTGTGCAAATGTTAAACCATTTACATATTGTAAACTCTTAGAAGGTAGACATACACATGCAAACTATTGTATTTCTATAGATAAATCCTCAGATCCTCATCTTATCCATAGATGAAAACCACATAAACCATATAGTTTCACTAAAATCTCAACCATCCACTTCTTCCACCCCATCTACATTGAAAAATCATAAACAAAGTTCTTGGTGAGTATGAAATTCAGAATGCCCTTCACATTGGAAACCTAACATTATCTCTATTAAGTTATGACTAAACCATCACTCTCCATATAAAAACTGATCCTATCTATAACCTTGGTAAGTTTGTATTGAAAAGGTTTGGATACCTAGATGAGGAACAAATTCTGAGTTCTTCCGGATATTGGCTATATGATGATGGATATTATTCTTGATATGAATCATCTGAGTATACTAAAACACACAAAATTATGAAAAATATATAATTAAAATGTAAGGGACTTGGGAAAAATGAACAATGACGTATTGATATGATCTCTTGCACATAAAATATTTATCGACATTGTCTTGGTTATTGTACATTTGAAAACTCATCAATACTGCATGATGTATCAACTAGTGGTGAGGATAATGATTATTACGACAAGACAGGTTCCACACATAGCCTCTTTGACAACCTTGCCAAAAATAAACCTATTTATTGAAAACCTCTCCATTAATACGATCTAATTTGACCTAGTATATCCTACCCTAATAATTGAGGACCAATTAATTCATGTATGCATGGACCTATTTCAAAATTTCAATGCCATTGAGGATTTTCTCAAGACTCAAGATCCCATCCACATTTATAATCATAGGAAGGGATTCAATATTGACCTTGACACATTTGCATATTTTGGTGAGAAACTAGAGTACCCAATTTAATATAAATTGAATTAATTATATATTTCAAAGTAACTTCTATAATGTATGGTATACAAGTAATAAAATACAGTAAATGGACAAACAAAAAGAAAGCAATGATATGAAACCCTAAGAAAGAGAGGGTGACTTAGCTGAATAGCTGGAAAAAACTCGAAGAAACATCATTAAAGTTCATTGAAGGTTCTGGAACTTAGAATTATGCAGGACAAGAACACCCATAGGACGATAGGAGTGTCTGGGTGCTGGTGACTAGATCTGGGAACTAGTGCTCATTGATATGAGCACATGTAGAAGGGATAAAATAAAAATCAGAAGAAGAACTATCATGAGCCTGAGAAGCATCTTTATGTTTTTGAATTCAATATTTAAGAGATGAAATAGTGGATTCCATGGCCTGAAATTTGTCTTGAAATAAAGATTGCAAGACTTGAATTGACTCTAACATGGGTTGATAAAATGGAGGATCACTAATACTAGGGTCATTAGATAGACGATCTAAGATATTATCTGCTTAATGTTGTGACATATCTCTAGGAAGATACATGGTGTGTAGGGATTTTTTAAGAACAACTTGGAAATTAGGATGCATTTGAATTAAATCATACAAAGAAATTTGAGCAACTTTATGAGCCATGATAGAAAAGATGATGTGTAAAAGAAGGATATGACTGGCTCCCCTCTTGATGTGGGGTATGTAGAGTGATGCATTACCCTTTTCCCTTGAAATGAATAGATGCCTAGCTGAATGTAATTTCAAGATAATAGCTCTTATGAATAAACAATTGGTTACAAAAATGGGACCTGATAGAAAATTAATGCTAGTGAATATGAAACCCTTTATTTGCAAAGAGTTAGTAAAGAAGTATATATATGATTCCCTTGTTATGAATTAATCATGTAATTGACAACTGAAAGTGATGACCCAAAAGTGATACAGGGATGGGATAAGAAGTCATACATAGACTTAGAAAAGAGTGAGGTAAAGCTGACAGATTTTCCTAGAATGGGGTGCCTATAAAGGGGTAAGGGCGCTTGTGGGTGCCCTAGACCTTCTATGGGTACCTTATGACTAAGGCCATAAAACCCTCAAGAAACCTCAAATTCCGGTAGGGTCATGTACGATGTGTCACTGTCCTTTTCCTTTGGTTGCTAGTATGTCACACAATGATCCCTGATGTTGTTGTTAACCTGCAATGAAATATTGACTTGTAAAAACTTCAAGTAGTGACATCAGTATGCTATAGGACCTAAAAATAATACCCAAGTGTGTGATTTTGGGTTTAAATCTTCCCTCAGTTATAAAACATGTTGAAATTAACACTACTCGATAGCACTACATTTCAGATACCCAATGTAGTGCGTAGGTGTGTGATCCTATAGTGAAGAGTCGTACCCTATAATGACTCTTTTGTGTGTCATGCTTGATAGAGATAAAATAGCTAGATGTAAGAAAATATAGTAGATGCATGCATGGAGACTAGGAAAGGGAACTAGACCCTCCTGGAGAAGTGTATGTGTAGTTGTGTGTTGTTGGAGCTTGTGCTTGTTAATGTGATTTGTTTATTGTTGCGTATTAAGGAAAGACATGCAAAAGAAGAGTAAGAAAGTAGTAAAAGTTGCATATATGCGAAATCAAAGTAACATGTATGTAAGTAAAAGTATGTAAAAAGAAAGTGTGCCCCTGGTGTACAAGAGTGTAAAAGATAGAGAATTATCTTGATTTGCTTGGAGTTCTTGAATTTGTTGCCGAATGGTGAGGTTTTTGGGCGATATCATGCCACGAGCGAGTTTTTTGGGTGATCTCACACCAAGAGCAATTTTTTTGGGCAATCTCACTCCAAGAGAAGAGTTTTGGGGAGAAGCATATAATTTTTCTCTCCTTATGTGATGCTTCCCAAATAAGCACTAATGTAGATAGTACATACTTGATTTGTTCCCGTTGTTCCTCTTGGTTTGATTGTAACTAAAATGTAACTGATAGACTAAATTATGTTACTGGATAAAAATGCCTTTTACTAAAGAACTGTTCTGAAAAATGTTATAAAAATGTGCTAAAATGAGAAATTGAATGTTTTTCACCCCATGAAACTAGCACCTAGGTGGGACATAAGCACCCACTGCTACTATCTAGGACTAGGCTCTAGTGTTTGCTTTGTATTTTGGGCCCAAGTCAAATTCTGAGCCAATTTGTATCTATGTTCCTTGTGCCATTTTTGTGTGGTATTATGTTGTACTAGAGCTCTGAGATGTTGTAGGGGTGATTTATTCACCCAATAGATTCCCCCATCATCTAGGTTACATGCTAGGACTGTAGGAGAATGTGGTCAAAAGGATAGGATTGAATACTGATATGCATATCTGAAGTGGATATCTGTAGGGGTAGGGGATGTGCATGGTAGAAACCAAGGCACATGCAAACAAGATGGACTAGTAAAAAGTGTTAGTGAAAATGAGCTAGCATGCAATAGAAAACAATGTAATAGGAAAATAGAAAGATAATATGGACCGCAAAAGTGGGTTTCATACATGGGACATCACTCACAATGTCGCAATATAATTAGGCCGAAGCATTCAAAAACATACAATGATAAAGTAAGACATAGGGCATAGCCCACAAACAATAGGAAACAAGAAGTGACAGATAACCATGGTTATATTGATCTTGAAAGATAAATGCTTCACATGATGCACCCATTAGCATGTTAGAAAGATAAGTAGTATTACAAAGCATGTATAGATTAACAAAAAGTAAAGTGACTCTAATGAGAAGTAGTAAATAATGTGATAATAGAACTTGTGATGTATGAAGTATAAGATTGGAACAGGTAGATGCCCCCAGGAGCCTCAGTGAGACTGGTAAAGAGTTATGTTGAGCATCGTGCATCATGTATAACTCTGTTAAAGGTCCTGCATTCACCTCAATATACCAAGTGAACACACATTTTCATATAGAAAAATATAATGACATACTAATAATCCGTCTAGCATAGTAAGAAAAGTGCAACATATAAGTAGTATAAGCTAACAAGAGTAAATGCAATAGAGATATGCAAATGCAGTGCAAGTGTAATGATGTGCTGCAATGTATAAGATGTGAATATGAGGAGGGGCCACATTTCTCCCCACTGAATGTGTGTGAGATGAGTTTCATTTATAAATGTTCCCTCAACAATCAAGAATGAACCATAGATGAAGCGTGTGTCATCGGTAAATGAGTGTGTTGCGTGAGAGTAGATGCTATAAAATATGTATTAGGAAGTGCTAAGCATGAAATGTTTATGATGTGAGATTAATTTTATAATCATTTCCTCAAAATTTGAGCAGGAACCATAGAAATAGAGTGCATCATTGGGTAATGAATGTGTTGTGTACGATTAGATGCTAGGAAAGATGTATCGTGAAGCACAAATCATGAAGTGTGTAGAAACAGTAAGTAATGTGAGGTTCATTGATTTATTATTCCCTCAACAGTTAAGTGTGAACCGTAGCAATAGAGTGCATCATCACAAAATGAAGGTATAACAAGTGAACCAGATATGTGGTGATTCTCGGTAAGATACTCATGAAACATAGAGCGTGAGTAGCCAAGATGTGACAAGTGAGGTTCATGGAGGAATTGGACCCTTAAAATTTAATCATGAATCATGGAACAAGAGTGTTTCATCAGGTAATGATGGTAGAAAGTGTGTACCAAAGGTCAAGGAGTGTTGAGAAATATTTGGATATGAAGTGCAGAGCATGAAGTGTAATAGTAGACACCAAAGACAACTGATAGTGGTGGAAGAGGGGGGAGAAAGTGTGATTCCCCCTAAGTGTGCCAATGATGGAGATCTATGTGGTGATGTAAGACTATTGTGATGGTGATGGAGTTTGGAATATATCATAACAAAGTATATTGTTGTCATAATGAGGGGTAGAAGAAAAAGTATGACAAGGGTTGGATTTCGGGTTGATAGGAGGAAGTTTAAAGAGTTTAGATATCATAGGGGGAATTGGTTGGTATTTCTTAGTTCAAGGTTGCTTATTTGGAATTGGTAATGTTGTAGATGACTTGATAGGAGGAGGTGATGGGGAACAAATATATAAAGGTGGGTTCTTAGTTGGAATCGGTAACATTGTAGAGGACTTGATAGGAGGAGGTGATGGGGTACAAATGTTTAAAGGTGGTTACTTATTTGGGATTGGTAATAATGTAGAGGAATTGATATGAGGAGGTGATGGGGTACATATCTTTAAATGTGGTATAACATTGGGTTGGATAGGTAGTGCTTGAATGACCAAAGAAGGAACATTCGTAATTACAAAATGATGCTCATTATACATGGAGGGATCAGATTTTGGAGCTCAGTGGGATTTAGCAATTGGAGATGAACATGTAGTACAATTTTTTGTATCAAATAAAATAAAACCCTGATGTTCAAGATGATTAATTATTAATTTTAAAGCATATAAATAATTATTATGATGTTCATTAAGTATATGATATTTGTCAAATGAGATACCTTCATATTTGGAAAGATGATAAGGAGGGTAGTAATGAGTAGGTGACAAGTTGATCAATTGGTGATGTAGGAGATCAGGAAGAATATAATGTTACTTAGAATTTAGATCAAACTTTAGAGGTAATAGTAGTGGTAATACTTGGGGTTCACTTATATGTGAACATGTAGAAGACATAAGATTAAGATGAGGTGTAGAAGAAGAACTAACATGGGCCTGAGAAACATCCTTGAGATGGTGGATTTCAGCTATGAGATATGTAATCATGGTTTCCATAGATTGAATTTTATCTTGAAATAAATAATGTAAATCTTGAATTGACTTGCAATTGTATTGATTGGTTATGGGATTAGGACCCATAGGGTCATCAAAAAGACGATCAAAGATGGAACTTACTTGTGCATGTGGCATATTGCGAGGGAGATACATAATGTCTAGGAATTTTTTGGAGAACATCTTTGTAATGTGGGTGAATTTGAAGAAATTTATGCAAGAAGATGTGAGGAGCCATGAAAAAAGATATGATAGAATAGGAAAAATAAGGATCCAAATGTTTGATCATGAGTGGGGTTTACAAAACGATTTAATATAAATTAAATTAAATCTATATTTCAGAGTAACTGCTATAGTGTATGATCTACATGTTGGAATCACAATGGAATGAGATGGGGGGTGAATCAATCCTTACAAATTTAATTTCAATTCCAGATCACTCAAAAACTATTAATCAAATATCCATTCATTAGTGTGTGCATAACAACATACAAAATTCATTCAATAAACCATATACAAGAGAAGAAACACCATAACAAAAGATGTAAGTGGGAAACCCTCAAGGGGAAGAAAAACCACTGAATTTTTTTTCTGATATTCTATAGAAAAAAGACTCGAGTGAATATTCCACATCACAAGATATTTATTTAGTGAGGAACCAACCCAACAAACAACACCGACCCCTAAACCCTTGTTGATACTACACACAACTAGATGCTTGCATGAATATGAAAAATCACACAATATTTTGATGAAGTATGACCAATCAAAATATATTGATACCATAGCTGATGGTTATCCAAAGAATTAGTTCCAAACTCTTCCAAACCCTAGTCTTCAAACTTGCACAATCTAGCTCTTTCTTCACTTCTCAAGGATTCAAACTCTTGCACACATGTTTGTAATACATCTTCAATCTATCAAACATTTCACTTTATCTCAATTCATGCTTAAAAACCTGCAAAAATCTATCACCTAGGTCACACTTCTAGCACACATGACACACACACACACACACACACACACACACACACACACAAAACTAGCTCACAAAAGCACCCAAAACTATGATTTTATAAGATACTTTTCATTTAAAATTTAAACTCAATAATTTTCCCTCATTTTCATGACCAATACGTCATCAAAACACCCCATATAATTTTCATAATATGTAAAAGTGACCTATACGGGTTGGCCTAGCAAAAACCCTTTTTCTATGCACCAAAAATCACCAAAACCCATGCATTGGAATGCCAAAAATATCCTAATACTAAGATATTTTATTCATGCTTTAAAATTCATAACATGTGTTTAAAATAAAATCTAAACATCATACATGGTTATAATTTTCATCAACCAATCAGATAATTTCATTAAATGGGACCACTGCTTCTTATACTTCTCAAAACACCTGTTTCCAGTACCCTTTAGGACCCTGATTTTGACTTTGGACCTCAAGACCTCTTCAAATAAAATCAACTATGGAATGTGACCAATTTATGGAAATTAAAATATATGTGTAAAATTTCTAAGTTATAAGTCGTGAAATAACCACTGGTTCAAACTACATCAACTTTTATCTTCACCAAATCATGCGGCCCAAAAATATGTTTTCAAAATACAACTTGTTAGAACCATTTATGACATTTTAATTACCTCAAAAATGGGTTCATTGGATTTAAAATTCATCTCTAGTCATATTTAAGGTGATAGAAAGCATCACCCAATCCATATCATTCTCCAACCAACTCAATTCTTCAGCAAAAATAGTTCCATCCTCGATAGTCAAAAATATTCTTGTCAAAAAATTGACTTGGAAGCCATATCAAAACTCATCATCATGAATAAAAACTTATATCAATGAAAATATATATGAATTATATTTCCAACACAACTTGAATCACCTGCTAACTCCATTTTTAGCTTATGTTATTCCCATTTCCATGAAGACTTCTTTTTATTGCCTCAAAACTACCCTTTGATGAGTAAACCTAAATGAAGCATACTTGACCATGTAACTACATCAAAATGACATAAAACCTATTTTTAATTCAATAAAAAATCACATACATCACACAATGGAAATTAATTTTTCAACTCCTATGGAAACTCTTGTCCCAAAAAAAAATTCTTCAGAAACTGACCTGTTTGAGTGGGGCCCACTCATCACCATGACCCCTACCATACCTTTATAGAAATATGAAGGAGTCCTCTACATGTTCCAATAATTATCCATGCAATAGGAAGTAATTTTAAACACTTAGGAAGCAAATATCTCAAACCGATTTCAAGCTAGGGTTTCAAAGTAGTTGTTTACCTTCTTAATTGTTAGGAATAGTCCTCACATGTGGGTGTTTGTGTGTAGGTTATATAATATTACATAGATTTAAATGTAAGTTATTGTTACGTATGTAGCAATAAATCAGGTTAGTTATATTTGTTATAATATTTATTGTAATATTATATAAGTTGTTTAAACAACTTACATAATTAAGAGAATGGGTTGTTCTCACGTAATATATTAGAATGCCCATTAAGTGGAGAGGTTATAGGAGTGGTTATAGGAATCCTTATATTTAGGAGATCCTTTCCTATAAATATGTAATATTTTTGTTATGGAATTATGTTGAATTAATTATTATTGAGCTTGTGCTCATTTCTTGAATATGGGGTAAAACCCACATTTGGTATCAAAGTTGGTTTTGAAAGGGGCCTTTCTGGTTTTTTCACTCCACCCATGCATTTTTCATCAATTATAATTAAAGAACATGTAATCAGATACCACATACCTCACAACAAACCCGTTACCTTCGTCCATGTTCATCCATTTGTTATAGACCCAAAACGATCAAGCATTGGATATAAAGAGCAGACATCGTGCAAATCCCATTGCTAGTTTGTTCACCCTTCTTGCACTTTGTCACCGATGTAGAAGAGTGGACCTCATGTGAACCCGTTTGGTAGGAATAATTCATTTGTATCAAATTTTTATTCCCATTTTGTTTTCTATTTCCGCAGTTTTTTCATCCATTTTGTTTGTAGTGTTCATACCCCTAAATTTTAAAAATGTCATATGGATCATATATTTCAGTTATTGGAAAAGTTGTTGTGCAGGAATATTTTTTAGTGTGCAAATCTCTATTAAATAATAAATGGTTTGAGAGATATATTTTTCATTTATGCATCTGGCTATTGAAATGAACAAAAAGTTGTTTAACAACACCCAAGTTCCATCGCTCGGTCCAAATGTTTTTCACAAGCTCACTTGATTTGAGCAACTTAGTTTCCCTCAATATTTCCTTTGATCACCTCTTGTTATATCTCATCCCTCAATGAAACCATCATATAATCACTCTTGGACTATGGATCCCTTGTGTAAATAAAAAAATGTTGGGTTAACCCACTGAAATGACTTGTGAACTTTTAGCATAATCGTCATTCAAAAACTGCTAGGCAGATGGCATTTTGGCTGAGGAAGAATGTGTTACTAGTTGGTATGACTTCAAAATTAGATCTAGAATCTAGATCTAATCCAAGCTACCCTCACAATGATAATGCGACAACATCCAACTCAACAATAGAGTATTTAACACTCATGAGATCCTCAATAGGTGTATCCCCTGCTTAGATAAAGACCTGCCTCACTGATGATATCTAGGTGATAATGGACCTCCCTTTGCAAGCAGTGTTTCTTTGCAAAATATCCTTTGACATAATTTTTTTATATGTTTGATGAAACCCTCTATTGAAATCCACTACTTCAATGGCACACTAGAAGCCTTCTTCGCTGTGACGTATTTTGGTGTGACTTACTCCGACTTCGTCGAGCTCAGGATTATCCACCTCAGTTTTGTGTTGCAATGTCTGAATCATAACTAAAATTACAAGAAATATAAAACTGTAATGCTATAATCACCCAATATTCATTTTAAAATCTATTTTTTTAATTTTTTAAAGAGATAATGGTATCTGCCAAGAATTTAGATAAGGCATGGTTGAAGGTGCCACCCTATCATATTAACTAGTTTAAAATTATTGGGAGAATTTTTGTAATGAGGAAATTTTTTCAAAAAAGGGGGAAGAGATATAATTCAGTTTCAAAAAATTGTAAATAGGATTAAATTATAATTGGATGCATTTTTGGTTGTAACAGACATCCAAGAGTTATTTATCTTTAGGGGGGAAACTATTACGAGAGATGCAATAGACGATGTTTCTCACCCCCATATTAACACGAGGGGGGGGGGGATGTTAGGAATATTATTCACGTGTGGGTCTTTGTGTTTAGGTTAGATAGTATTACATAGAATTAAAAATAAGTTATTGTTACATATGTAACAATAACATCGTGTTAGTTACATTTGTTAGAATATTTATTGTAATATTATGTAAGTTGTTTAAATAACTTACATAATTAGGAGAATGGGTTGTTCTCACGTGATATATTAGAATTCCCATTTAGTTGAGATGTTATGGGAGTGGTTATAGGACTCCTTATATTTAGGATATCCTTATAAATATGTAATACTTGTGTTATGGAATTATTTTAAATTGATTATTATTGAGTTTGTGCTCATTTCCTGAATATGGGGTAAAACCCACATTAACATTCGTTCATAAAAATGTGACAATGAAATGACCTCATTATTTTTTGTGAAACCTTATAGACTAAATGTAGAAACATCCTTAAAAGCCAAAAGGTCCCATACAAAGCACACAATTCATGGTGAACATCAAAAATTCCAATTCGAGCTGGAAATGCACTTGTTCTTGACCATGTTTCACCAAAAACCTCATATCTTGCAAAATTCACATCATGGAAACCTGAAACTTTGTCCACATCACAAGGACGCATCCTACCAATATCTCTAATTATTATAATGCCATGATTACCTCTCAATATTTCCATCCATTGAAACTTGCATAGCTACCCCTTAGGGTTTTGCATTGTAAAGGCTAGGGTGAATTGAAAGAGCACTATAACTCAACATGAAAACACTTCAAATGGTCCAAACATACCTGATATATCATGGTACACATATCTATATGCATCCATGATCTTATATAGCTCCATACCTCAATCTCATACCTTCTAACATCCATACTTGCTCCAAATGAGCACTTGAATCATGGTCACCAACCTGTATCTGAACCGTGCAACTCATATGAGTACCCAAGAAATCTCCACACATGTTCTCAATAATGCTAACATGATTCTCAAGCAATCAAGAAGCTCCAATCACCATTCAATATCACCTAGACTAGCTAGGTCACCTAAATAGGTTGGCTAGAACAAGCAATCCTCACTAAATCAACCTATGCAACCAAGAAAATAAATTAATCTCCATCTCAGCATCACTATAAGCATCATCTGACCATACAACATCATCACTTTGTCATTAATGAGGTTTTTCATTAATGAAAATACCTATGCAATAACATGCCAACAATCTCCCCCTTTGTCATTGATGGAAAACCACCTGAAATTCTCCCCCTTTTTACATTAATGACAAAGGATATATGTACCTACATAATAACCACATTTATCATCTTCATAGTATCACCTCTTGGTTAGAAACATCAACCAAAGGTCTCAAAAAAGCACAAAACATTAAAATTTTCACTAAAAGCCCGATTTTTCCTTCTTTGCAATCAAGAAGCCACTATACTCCCATTGATCTAAACATTTATAACAACTAAACAAGGTAATAAACATAATCTTACCTTTAATCGATCTAATACATCATCGAACACCTTCTAGGCATGCAAAAATTGGCATTTTCACCTCAACCCTATTTTTCATATCATGAAGCTACTATTAAAAACCTATACCTGAAGCATTCATTCCTTGATCATGCCAATAATTCCATATATGAGCTAAAAAAACCCATCGTATCTTCATTATTAGGCTGAATCATCTTATCTAGAAACAAAAATTGGATTCAGTCACATGCTTCTAGCCTCTAACATAACTTGAGATCATACATCCCTGAAGTAACTTTTCAGTGGCTTTGGATCCATCTTTGACATGTCCTAGAGCATCATTCACACCTTGACCATGCAATTAAAAACTTCCCCTAGACTTAATACAACCATTACTAGTAGAGAAACATAAAATCATGCATCTTACCTTAGTTACTTGGTGAGAAATCACCTTAGTCACTTTGAAAAATCCCTAAGCCATCTTTTCAAACTTAGACGGTCATAATTGACTACGATACAACAACTTAGTCTTAACATGCATAAACTTGTGAGACACATACCTCATATGCCTTACGAGCCTCCATATCACCATCTATAAGCAATATCACTTGATCCCCCTGCCTTGACTGAGCATTTAGCATGCCTAAGCATTAGAGACACTTGTAGAAGCACTTTGTACTTGTCACATGATGCACTCAAAACTATCCATAATACCTTTTTACCTACAAACTTGGATTTAATATATGTCAATAATTTAACCTAGTCAAGCTCATAGATTTGATAACATAACACCTTATCAACTCATAGCTAGCACTTGACTTTTCAATCTTAAACATCTCCAATTATCTTGATAGAAACAACATACAACATTTACACTATGGGTGCATCTTTCTTAGCATTGTATATTGACAATCTACTGAGAATCACATTAATTTGTCAATTTTGAACTCCAACCAAGACTCAAAATACAACTTACTTGAATTCTAGCACTTATTAAGTACTCTTGCACAACCTTGATAAGTAAGCAATGGAAGACACTATGTTCCATAAAAAACAATACCATATAACACACATAGGAAACACCTATAGGAACTGTAGCACTATGATTGAACTACTGAGGTAAAAGCTTAGTAGTATACAATCATGACACAATCATCACTAGATACCCAATTATGTATATTCCTCTGAATGAAATACTTTACCATATGGACTCAAGAAGCAATGAAGTACACCGAATCATGCTCACTTATAACACCACCTTACAATCTGTGAAGAAGCATACATCTATAGGCCTTTCAATTGAGTAAGCATCTTTACAACCATTGTTGTAGTGCTATTTTGTTCACTCGTGCTACATCAACTACACTACCTTCATAAGACAAGTCAACTATTTACCTCTTCTTAAACATCTTGTTAGAACATATGAAAAATATTATCTTTAATAACATCTAGATGATTTCATAGACATGCCCATACCTGTATATAATTTTCATGCTCTTCCCCTTCCTTAGAGTCATGTACTTGTAGTCTTAATCATTCAACAATCAACATATTCATAGAGCTTCTCATACCAAATTAACCTTAGCAATTTCATAATCTCAAAATCCTTGACATGCCTATGAAACAATCTCCTAAAAATAACTTGGTAGGTTTAGAGGCATATTTATACACACAACAATAAATATTTGCATGCTCTGCATCTTCCTTTGTGTCATGTACTTGTAATATTCCATCTTGTCTATGGACTAACAAATGAGCCAAACAAGACTTACTAGGTATAAGAACAACCTTCTTACAACATGAGGACTCATAATACCTTACTTTGAGCATTTATAGATTCCTTTGAGCTTAGACACATCAAAAACATATGAAAAATGAGCTTTCATACCTATAGAAGCTCAACACAGACTGTGAAATAACCTTTTAATGTGATTTTCTGATAGTCCTTCCACTGTAAATTCCACTCATGAATGAAATAGATTATGGGAACCAACCTTTTTTATATTAGAACACAAACTCAAGTTTATTATACTTATGCCCAGTCATTGAGAATAGCTTAGGACTCAAAGAGTTACTCATAGCCCTGAGTTAGTTCACATAGACACAATTACATTCTTTGAGGCTCCAAGATAGTATAGGGAGAAGACCATCATTTATTTTAAATTTTAAAAACATCAATTACAATTCATCATAGTTCTCAAACTCTTTTACATTCCTTACTCAAACTTTAGAACCACTGTAATCATACTATACCAAATTTTCACCATCAGAAGCATACACTTAGCCTACTAGCCCTAATTTAGATGGAATCACACTCAACTTTTATCGTACACATATTTATGAAGATATATTTCTTGATTTAGAAACCCATTTGGTTCTAGTATCATTACCTTAATCATTTATTCAGTCCATATCTCATATATTTCCTTAGCAATTAGCCCATATCTCACATCTTTCCTTAGCAATTTGGTCTCACAAGCATTATGACTGTCAACTTGAACTTTGTCATAAATTCCCAAGAATGTAGACGTTCTTAAGACCTCTAACTGTTTGAATCCTATATAACACCTTGTGTAGATGATTTGTACAAACATTTGGCTTTGGAATTCTCAAATTATACCTTCAAACGTCACATTCCTTGCATACCACTCACAGTGGACTGTCAACACCCAATCTAGGTAGAGAAGGCCCTAAAATCCTCAAGATCAAAAACATGATCATCAACTCTAATATAACATTTCCTAATATCCTTATCACTCTTTTACAAGATTTGGAGGAATAACTATCATTCACTTACTTGAGATATTATTTGCTTGCATTGATTTCCTTCAATAATACTTACACAAAATTAACTCTTCATAGTGTTAGATCATACCATCACACTTTTTGAAATTTCACATATTCAAGTATTCTTTTCAATGCACTAGAACACTTGCATAATAATGAGAACCTCATATATGGATTATTTGGGCTTAGAAAAACAAAATGAGTCTATGAAAGACCTATGGATGATTTAGTAAACTTGACATAGAATCTTAACACTATGATTCCACCATTTGAGACACTCCACAACTTTATCATCTCATAGAACCTGAGCTACACATGATGCAATTCAATACAACTCATGATAACCTCTAATACACAACTTGACTCAGATAAGATATCATGATGCATCACAGTCAATAGACACAACCAATATTGCTAAAATTCCTACACAAAGAACAATAGTACTCACTTGATGAATTACATAGAACTAAAAAATTCATATGATATGTCAACAAGACTCTTTGAACATATTGATTCAACTTAGAATGACAATACACCATGACAATGAAATCACTAACTTGTAAACACAATCATACTCCATTTGAGTCACTAGGATAAAGACCTAGACAAATACCACATAAACAACCATACGAACTCATAAGACCATACATTAGAACATGAAATATCATATCTTATCATCAAGGAGGAGACAAACACTAACCAAGATAGCTCCCCCTACCTCTAACGCTTCATTTTCACTAATATACCTCCAAGTAGCATAGTGAAGATATATGAACACCATGAAGACCTAAAAAAAGGTCCTAAAGAGGTCCCAAACCATATTAGGTACTTGAAAACTCCTTCTTCTCTCTTCTAATCAAAACTTTGTATTTTACCTTTCATTACATCATCACAAACTCTTGATGAGACATCAAGTTATCTTCTAGGTTTTTGTACTCTTCCTTGATTGTAGTTATGCATTCTTGGCCTTTGAAAGCTACCTCCTGGTACTCCAAAAACTTGAGCCCTCTAATTTTTTCTTGAATAAGCATGAAAGTAGACCCTTGTCACATGACCAACCTCATTACCATTGTAACATACTACTAAATTCTTCCTTTTATGACCTCTATCTTGACTAGGTGCATCATACAAGAAAAATCTAGCAGTATGACATTGTTCATTGCAATTATAACACACCACATTCTTAGAAAACTCACTTATATTCTCTCTCCATGGCTGATTATCTCTAAGAAACCTCCTATACTCTTTATTTTTATGACCAAATGCATTATAATTATATTAATGTCCATGGAAATTTCTCTCAGACCTTGAGGCATTAGGCTACCTAATAGGTCTTGGTTTCACATTATCTTTGATGAGAGTCACCTTCTTCTATTCCTTGATTCTAGGTTCACCCAATTCATTTCTTGAAACCATATCTTCTTGCTTCACTTCCTTGCATTTAGATTCCTCTTTGAAGCCCAAACCAGTTATATCATCTGCTGATCTTTTTTTACCGAGTAGATAATCTAGATCATTTGCATTTTTATCAATTTTCTGAAAGGACATAGTATTCTTGCTAACCTCTAGTATCTCAACCCTTAAAAATCTATATCTTTTTAAAATTTCGTGTGCACACTCTCTTTATCCTTTAAACTTGAGACAAGATACTTTACCTTCTCTTCCAATAATCTGATTGACTAACTTTGCTTGATTGATTCAGACGTGTACACTTCTTCTAGCTTGTGCATATTACTTTCATACTTTTTGAGCAGAAGTATCATCTCTTTTTTCTCTTTCTCAGCATGTTTTAGCTCTATTTGAATGCCCTTGAAATAATATTTGTCACCCTGATAATATTCACTAGAATAATTGCCATAACATGATATAAAATCTCCTAACAAAGAGGAGCCATCACTAGAAGACCTTTTGTCATCATTAGTCATGAAAAAAACCCCGTTTCCTAAATCCTCATAATCTGATTCAGATTCATAATCTAAAACACCACAACTAGCATCAAATATTTCATCATCTTAATTTTTATAAAAACTCTTTTTTTCCTTCTTCTTATTGTCAAACCTCTTAAAGATTTTCTTGGTCTTGTCATAATTATTTTCATGATCACTATCATACTCATGTTCGTCATGATCTTCCTTCTTGTGCTTATGAGGACAATTAATAGAAAAATGTCATATCTTACCACATTTGAAACATTTATAAGGAATATTACCTTTGTACTTACCAGATCCAGGACAATCATAACAGAAAAATGTCCTATCTTACAACATTTGAAACATTTATAAGGAATCTTGCCTTTGTACTTACCAGATCCAAGCTTTAATCTTATAGCTCAAAACCTTTTGAACAACTGGTCTCTTCCTTCACATCTTCACATAGACCTATCATGGTGTTCACAACCTTGTCAACCATAAGCAAGTAACTGTAATGGAATCATCATACTCATATTAATACTTTCAAAGTAATTTTTGAAGGTTTGAAGTTTTGTAATTTACCTTGGAGTCTCTTTCATATAAGACTTGAAGCTTCTACCCATAGCCTTCACTAATTTTTACTGCATCACCATTTCCATATCATATTCTCTTAGACCACATATGATTGCATTCATATCCTTCAGAATTTTCATCACTTTCCTTCTTATCTTAGCACTAGTTGGTGGAGTGGAAGGAGCATTATAGCCAACTTCAACTCATCAAAAATCAAACCCTAGAGACATAATATGAGGTCCTCATCCTCAAGCTCCAAAAATCATAATTCACACCATCAAATAAAGGTTCATTTCTCTTGAAGAAACAGTATTGACTCCCCAGTGCTTCAAAGCATCTCCTTCTAAGTGATCAAACTTTTAAAAAAGTGATACCAATTTTTGGAAGCACAACGGACTGAGAGGGGGGGAATCAGTTCTCAAAAACTTAATTTCAATTTCATATTACTCACTTAAAAAATTATTCAATAATCCATTCATTAATGTTTGCACAACATCATATAACATGCATTCAATCAACAATGAATAAGAGAAACAACACTTATCCACACTAAGAAACTGAAAAAAAATAATTGTTGATTATATTATTCAAATAATTTTTTGTAGTGAAGCACCAACTTCATCTTAGGAGCACCAACTCTACAAGAAGAACAAACTAGTTTAGTAAAGCACAAGGTCCAAAATGTGTATAAAACCCCATAAGATGATCATGCACCTGCTTAACCACATTTTGAAGAAGATATCTGATGTCTTATGGAGATCACCTATTTAACTCATACACCTTCAAACCTTTTTCAAACCCTAGCTTCTCAATTTTCTATTTCCTTCATACTTTGAAAACTTTTCATTGCTTTCTCTTACAAACAATATTTTAAACATTATTCAATTTATCACACACTCTCTTGGATCTCAAAACATGCCTTCATACCTGTAACACACACTCACACAGGTCACACTTTTTTCCCTCTTTCCTAAAATATGCACCCAAAACATCACTGTTATATCGTTCAACTTGATTCAAACACACACCAAGTTAGTTTCCATCACTTGGTTCAACCAACTAAATTTAAAAACATCCCAATTTAATGAACATTCACATATGACCCATATAATCAGCCATGAACAAAACCACTCATCTTGCACCAAACAAGCTCAAAACATCATTACCAGGATGAGCTAAAACATGCAAATTCTAAAACACTGATTAGTAAAGCTTCCTAAATTGATCAAACACGTGTAATATTACAGTTTAAGTATCATCCATCGTTACGATCTTTTATGTATTTTTCTAGTAGTAATTTTAGCTATTGAACAATTGTTTCCAACACCCTGTCTTCACCTATAGCTCTTAAAACATCCATGTAAGATATAGCTCAAACTACTTCGCTCTTTTCTAAAACATGCTTACCCAGAATCCTATTTTGAATGATAATTTTCACCTTTTCATAAAGTTCTAAGACCTCCAATGTCATCTAATAGTAAAAATATCATCCCTGTTCATTTTCCAACTAATATCAAGCATCAACCAATTCATTTTTTGCCTCAAACCACTCAATATTTTAGAAAAAACAATTCACTGCCAGAAAATACAAAATTTTCTTCTCTACAAATTGACCTGAATGACACATAAAATAAACTCACCAAGACACAAACCTTATATCACTGGGAATATATCTTAGCATCCTCCTTTCAATAACATAGTCAGATACTCCTTCCAAATCAAAGTGGAAGACATTCCAATCTCTCCAAACTACCTGAAACTTTCCCAAAACTACCTTATGACTAGTTTTCATAAATAGGACACACTTTGACAATTAGAAGCTTCACCATGAATTGAAAACACCATGAACATCAAGAAAAAGTTCCATTGAGAGAAAATGTCCATTTAATTTTCAAATTCTTTGGAGAATATTGTCCCAAACTGAACTTCTTTATAAACATGCATGTTTTAATGGGGTCCACTCACCACCACATACTCTACCATACCTTTATGGAAACCTGGAGGAGTCCTATAAATCATCCAATAATCATACTAGCAATAGTAATAAATTCTATACACTTCTGTGTTGGAATCACAATGGAATAACAGGGGGTGAATCATTCCTTACAAATTTAATTTCAATTTCAAATCACTAACATAAACCATTATAAAATTTACATTCATTAGTTTGTGCATAACAACATAACAACATACAACATTCATTTAATAAACCATATGCAAGAGAAGCAACACCATAACAAAATATGTAAGTGGAAACACTCAAGGGGAAGAAAAACCACTGAAAACTTTGTTGATATTACGCACAAAAAATAATCAAGTGAATATTACACATCACAAGAGATTTCTTTAGTGAGGCACCAACCCCACAAGGAGCACCAACCCCTAAACCCTTGTTGATATTACACACAAAAAGAGACTTGCATGAATATGAAACATCACACAAGATTTTGATGAATTATGACCAATAAAAATATTTTGATACCACAACTAATAGTGATCCAAATATTCAGCTCCGAACTCTTCCAAACCCTAGTCTTCAAACTTGCACAATCTAGCTCTTTCTTCACTTCTTAAGGCTTCAAAATATTGTACACATTCTTGAAATAAATCTTCAACTTGTCACACACTTTATCTGATCTCAATTCATGCTTCAAAACCTACAAAAATATCTCACCTAGGTCGCACTTCTTGCACACACCACATTACACACACACTTAACTAGCTCACAAAAACACCTAAAACTATGCTTTTATAAGCTCCTTCTTAATTTAAATTCAAACTAAAACATTTTCCCTCATTTTTCATGACCAATACATCATAAAAACATCCCATATACTTTTCATAAAAGCTACAAGTGACCCATATGGGTCGGCCTAAGTAAAAACCCTTCTTCCATGCACTCAAAAATCACCAAAACCCATGTATTGGAATGCCAAAAATATCCTAACACCAAAAATCTTTTTGGTAATTATTTAAAATTAATAAAAAATATTTATAATAAAATTTAAAAATCATAAATGGTCACAATTTTCATCAACCAATCAGATTATTTCATTAAATGGGACCACTGCTTCTTATACTTCTCAAAACACCTGTTTCCAGCACCCTTCAGGACCCTGATTCTAACTTTTGGCCTCAAGAACTCTTAAAAAAAACTCAAATATGGAATGAAACCACTTTATGGAAATTAAAATACCTTTATAACACTTCTAAGAAAGTTATAATTCTTGAAACAACCACTGGTTCAAACTACATCAACTCTTACCTTCACCAAATCAAGCTACCCAAAAAGCATGTTTTCAAAAAGCAAATTGGTTAAGACCCTTAAACACTTTCAAGACCTAAAAAATGGATTCATTGGATTAAAAATTAAATCCCTCTTCACATTCCAGGTGATATCAAACATCACCCAATCCATATCATCTCCAACCAACTCAATTCTTCAGCAAAAATAGTTCTGTCCTAGATAACCAAAAGTATTCTTGTTCAAAAATTGACCTGAAACCATATAAAAACTCATAATTATGAATAAAAAATTATATCACTTGAAATATATCTGAATTATATTTCCAGTCACAACTTGAATCACCTCCTAAATCCATTTGTAGCTCCTGTTATGCCCATTTCACTGAAGACTACTTTTTACTACCTCAAAACTACCCTTTGACCAGTCAACCTTCATAGGGAAGCATACTTTTCCATTGTTATGAATCAAAATTATCTGAAACCTATTTTTATACATCAATAAAAACTCACATACTCAAACAAGTCAATTTATTTTTACAACTCCTTTGGACAACCTTGTCCCAAAAAAACTTCTTTATAAATTGACCTGTTTGAGTGGGGCCCACTCATCACCATGACCCCTACCATACCTTTATGGAAATATGAAGGAATCCTATACATTTTAAAATCATCATCCATATAATAGGAATAAATTATATCCACTTAATAAGCAAGTCTCTCAAAATACTTTCAAGCTAGGGTTTCAAACTCATAACAAGTTGTTTACCTTCTTAACATTTGTTCATAAAAATGTGACGATTAAATGATCTATTTATTTTTTTGAAACATTCTATACTCAATGTATAAAAATTCTTGAAATCCACAAGGTTGCATGCAAATCACACAATTCATGGTGAGCATAAGAAGTTCCAATTTGAGCTAGAAATGGACTTGTTCTTGACTCTGTTTCACCAAAAAAATCATATCTTGCAAAAATCACTTCATCAAAACCTTAAATTTTTCCCACACCACAAGGACACATCATAATAACATATAAAATCATCATAATTTCATGATTACCTCTCAATATTTCCATCCACTAAGACTTGCATAGCTACCCTTTAGGGTTTTGCACTATAGAAGCTAGGGTCAATTGAAAGAACACTATAACTAAGGATGAAAACACTTCTAATCATCCAAACATACCTGATACATCATGGTACACTTGTTTACATGCATACATGAGATTATATAGCTCCATACCTCAATCTCATAACTCCTAGCATCAAAACTTGCTCCAAATGATCACCAGAATCATGCTCACCAACTTGTATATGAAACTTTCAACTCATATGAGTGCTCGAGAATGCTCCACACATATTATCCATCATGCTAACATTCTTCTACAGAAACAAAGAATCTCTAATCACCATTCAATATCACTTAGGCTAGCTAGGTCACTTGAATATGTTGGATAAAACAAAGAGTCCTCACTGAATCAACTTGTGAAACCAAGAACATACCTGAATCTCCATGTCATAATCACTCTAAGAATAATCTAACCATACACCATCATCCAATTTGTCATTAATTAGGTTTTTCATTAATGAAAACACCAATGCAGTAACATGCCAACAATACAAGTAATAAAATATAGTAAATAGACAAGAAAAAAATAAGGAATAATATGAAACCCTAAGATAGAGAGGGAGAGAGGGTAACTTAGCTGATTTCACACAATATGGAGATGATATGGGAAGGTGAAAAGCTGGAGCAGACTAGAATAATTACCATCAAAGTTTACTGGAGGTTCTGTAACTTAAAACTCTACAAGACATGAGAGCCCACAAATGGATGGGAGTGCCCTAACCGTAGTGATAGGATGTGGGTGCTAGTGGCCACCTAGATGTTCAGGTTTTGATCCTTTTTATGTAGGAAGAGCTTCATTGTTGATCCCTATTTATTGCTCTAATATAAATTTAATGTCATCGACTGTACCTATAACCTGCAAAGAAAGATACCTAGCTACACATGTCCACAAACGACATAAATCCTAAAAATCAAGATGTAGAATATGGATTCAGATTGACCTCAGTGGTCACCCGAAGAGTGAACTTAGAAACTATTGTTGCGCTACATTTCATACTCCATGTAGTTTTATGTGAAAGTGTGTGTAATGATGCCATAGGATGCCCTTGTGCAAGTTACACAATGATAATGAGCTAGATCTAGAATGTAGCAACTGCATAGTCTATGTGAGATGGAATAGAATAGATTTCCCCTCCTATGTTGTGTATGCAGAACAATGCAGCCCTTTTCCCTTGAGTGAATGTGCTCGATGGATTTTTTTGATGCTATTGTGCTTTTTAATGCAAGCTTAAGTGATATTAGATAATTCTAGTGCTTGTCCCTTTATTTGAGAGCTATAAATATGTATATATATGATTCCCTTGTTTTAAATTTGTAATTGACAACAGGAAGGCTAACGTAAAAGTATAATAAATGCCCAAGAAGTAAATGAGACCAAAAAGAGTGAGAAAAGGGGAGAAAGGGGCTAGAGGGCTTAAGAGGGACAAAAGCACATGGGTGTTAGTGTTTGAGGCCATAAAAGATAAACTAGTCAAATACCGATAGGGTTGTAGGGTGTGCAAGGTCAATAAAAGTATAAAAAACAAACTAAAATGCCTGAAAGACATTGTCAATTCCTAGTTTTCTTGCTTAGGAATAATGTATATTCTAGTATGCTCTGGGATCTAGAAATGTACCCAAGTGCATAGATTTTGTCTACATTACCCTAGTCCACAAAAAAGTGTAAGTCAAAGAAAAAATTAAAAATCAAATCTCCCATGGTGAAAACCTTGTTGAGGCGTTATTGGAGAAACACAAAAGAAAAAAAATGAAAAATAGTAAAAAGAAAAGGGACGTATATCCTAGTGATAAATTTTTGAGGCACTAGAGACAGAGTAATCTTATTCATCATCAACTGAAGACTTACATTAACCAACAACATCCTTTTCTGAAAGAGACACATCTAAAATTTTTGGTTGAAGAATTAATAGAAATTAACATTGGCACAAATGATAAACCAAAGATTTTATAACTCGGTGGAAGTTTGTAAGATCAAAAAAGTGCATAGTTCATGAAACTCCTTGTGGAATTTAAAGATATTTTCACATGGACCTATAAATATATGCTGGGATTATATACATCTAGATGTAAAACTAGTTAATAAAAAATTGAGAAAAATGCATCCCAAAGTTACATTGCTTGTCAAAGATGAACTTCAAAATATTTTAGAAGTAGGATTTATTTGACCAATAAACTATTATGCATGGATTTCAAACATCGTACTTGTGGTAAATAAAACTCCAGACATCACAATATGTAAAAATGTTTGTGACATCAATAAGGAATGTCCAAAAGATGACTTTCCTTTACCAAACATCGATATTATCATGGATTCAAACAACAGGTCATGAAATGATTTCCTCAATGGATGTCTTTTCTAGCTATAATTAGATTCAAATTACAGAATAAGATCAACATAAAATAGCATTTAATGCACCATGGGGCACGTTATGTTATAATGTCATTCCTTTTGGCATAAAAAATGTAGGTGCTACCTATTAGAAAGCTATGCCAATCATCTTTCCCAATATGATATATGATATCATATAAGAATATGTAGATGCCATTTTAACAAATTCTAAAACATAAGTGGATTATTTGGAAGTATTGTGGCATATATTTGAAAGATTGCACAAATAAAAAGTCAGAATTAATCCGAAGAAATGTGTGTTCGACGCAACATCAGGAAAGTTAGTAGGATTTATTGTTTCACAGAGAGACATAAAAGTATACCCCATAAAGGTTAAGGCTATCATCAAAATTCCTACTCCCCAAAATCTAAGGAAACTTAGGGATCTTGAAGGAAAGATTTAGTCAATCAAAAGGTTCATTTTACAACTAGTACATAAGTGTTACCACTTCAATCAATTACTAAAAAATATTTATAGTTTCAGTGGAATCAATAATGGACCAAGGTTATTTTGCTAAGTAAAAAGAGTATCTATCAAGTCCATTGATTCTCATGCCACATGTATCAGATAAATCAATGCTTCTCTACACATATGCCATAAAATATGCAATAGGAGCATTGTTATTACAACATAACAATCAAGGAAAAGAACAAGTAGTCTATTATCTTAATAGAAAACTTATTAATCATGAGTTAAAATATTCATAGGTTGAGAAAGTTTGTTTGGCAACATCTTTCACATTTCAAAAACTATGCCACTATTTTCTCAATCACATAGCTAAACTCATTGCCAAAGTAGATCCTCTCAAATATCTACTCTCTAGACCCATTCTCATAGGTAGAATTCTAGGATGGGTTGTTCTACTAAGTGAGTTTGATATCAATTTTGTTAGTCAAAAAGTAATTAAAGGAATAAATCTTACATATGAGCTTGTTATGACACCTTTACCAAGATCGAAACCACTTAATTTGAATTTCCGAATGAAGAAATTTTATATGTTGATATTGTGCCTTCTTGGACCCTATTCTTTGATGGATCTTGTAATGTCCATGGATCAAGAGTTGGTTTTTTTCTTACCACACTAGATGGTAATGTTATTCCCAAATATTTACATGTGGCATTCCCTTGTACAAACAACATTTCAGAATATGAAGCCCTAATAACTTGATTAAAATTGGTTATATCATGGAAAATCAAAGATTTGGAAGTGTTTGGTGATTCACTTTTGATCATCAAACATGTCACAAATCAATACTAGGTAAAGGACGAAAATATCATTCCTTAGAAACTCATGGTGGAAAACCTTAGAGGTTACTTTCAGTTGATCACATTTGAGAAAATTCCTCACCTTTAAAACAAATCTGTAGATTCTAATATTACTATCAGATCTATTTTTGAGTTCAACACCCATCAAACACATACCATGTTTCTTGTTAAACATAATTTGGTTCTATCCCATTATTTTCCCAAGTCACCCATGGTCTGTGAAATAATTGTTCCTTGGCAAACATTTATACTTTCATCTGTGACCACATGTATCTTCAAAACATGAACTCTCATAATAAACAAGCCTTATCACAATGTGTTTCATGTTATACCATACTCACAGATACCCTTTATCGAAGAGGCAATGATGGGAATATCTTAAGATGTATCAAGTAAAATGAAGTGCACCAAAATTAGAAGAGGTCCATGCTAGTATTTTCAGAACTCATACGAATGACATATTTTTAGAAAAGATCTTACACTTCAATTACTATTGGCCTACCACGGAGTTTGATGTATGCAACTTTGTTAATAAGTGTGTAGCTTTCCAAATGCATATAAATACCATTCACACACCTTTTAAAGCCATACAACCAATCACTACACCTTGACCTTTCTCCCGATGGGGTCTCAACCTTATAGGAAAAATCAACCCCATCTCATCCGATGGCCATAAGTTCATTATCATTACCACTAAGTATTTTACCAAATAAGTAGAGGAAATTCCTCTCACATATGTTAGTTGTAGTAATATTTCCGAATTGATATTCAATCACCTTATTTTTCACTTTGACATTCCATCCTCTCTTGTTACAGATAACGGTAAATCATTAAAAAATAAAACCATTAAAGTCATAGCCAAACACTTCAACATTTGCCTTCGTTGGTCCACCCCTTACTATCCCCAATGTAATGGCCAAGCTGAAGCTTCCAACAATACTTAAAATTTTATTATGGAATTTTATTTTCAAGTATGGTCATAATTGGCATACCCAAGTATATCCTACCCTCTGGGCCTATCTTACATCCTTCCATACCCTCACAAGAGCCACTCCATTCTTGCTTGTCTATGGTTCTAAAGGAATGTTACCTATAGAGGTCGAGCTCTCATCACTCTGTGTATCCCTTCAACATATAATTAAAAAAGATGACTACTAACAAGATCACCTTACTGAGCTTGATCTCTTAAATGAAAAGTGGCTCAATGCTTTGGACCATCTCAAAGTGTATCAAAATAAGATTATTTGAAGCTACAATAAGAAGATCAAACCATGATAGTTCGAGATCATAGACATTGTTCTAAAATAAAATCGTAAGAATACAACCACAGATCGGGAAAAGTAATGAAAATTTGAACCAATTTAGTTACGTCCTTACCTTATCACTGCAAAATTTGGATTAGGTGCATACAAACTATCTACTAAAGATGGAAAGAATATTAAATAACCTATGAATTTTATTCATTTAAAGATATTTTATTCTTGTGCTAGGGGAATTTTAGAACATTCTCTTATTTGGTTTCTCCATCCTACCCATCTTACTGTTTCATCCCAAACCAATTTTTATCGCTTGTTCCTTATAGTTAGTATTGTACCATATTTCATATCATTAATTTTCACTCACATCAATCCCTTGATCTTCATAATCCTTTATGTGATTGTGTATGTTTGGGTGAGTTCTAGATCACCTCACTAAAATCTCACTAGTTATTACAATTAGACCAACAAAATAAAAAACATTCAATAATATAGTCAAAACTCCAAAAAAAATCAAATAATCAAAATCACAAAAACATTCAAATATTCCATAAAAATCCTAAACATTTACAAAATTTCAAATCCCAACAAATTAACATAACTCAGTAAAATCGAACTTTGACCTCTTATCCTAGTGATCATCCCAACTATCTTACAAATATCAAATACAAATCATCTTACCCCTTGCATGTATCCTCGTTTGGGGATATTGGATCTCATTTTCTCCGTCGCACGCATCCTTACTTGGGGGAAATGACCTATTCAATCTCAAATTAATCTTCAATATAGATCCAACAAAGAGTGTCACTTAACCCCACTCTTTCAATTTGATCCAATCCCCTTGTATGAATCTTCTTAATCGTCACTATGGAACACATTAGGGACATAGTTAATTATATTTATTTATAGGTATGTTGCATTGTTTCTAATATT
Source organism: Taxus chinensis (assembly GCA_019776745.2). NCBI lineage: Eukaryota > Viridiplantae > Streptophyta > Pinopsida > Cupressales > Taxaceae > Taxus > Taxus chinensis. The sequence goes on from CM034149.1 coordinate 184,292,516, forward strand.
TCTTGAGAAATTACAAGTATTTTGTTATCATCTTGGTTCATTTATAGCCATGGTGCATATTTTTACTATGTATATTGGTTTTTCTTTAATTTTAATCTTTTTTTTTAATTAGACTATTTACAAGTATTTTATTACCATCTTGGTTCCTTTATAGGCATGGTGTATACATTTACTTTGTATATTGTTTTTTTTTTACGTTTTATATTTTGTTTGCTATGTGTGTGTTTGTTTATGCACACAATGGGTTAAAATCCATGATTCTTTAATAATCATGGTGCCAAATCTATTGCGTAACATAAAAAATAAGGCTCATCTAAAATTTGATATTTGAATGGAAGCTCATACTACAAGAAAAATCCCTCCCATCATCCATCTACTCCATCTTGAATCATCTGAATTTTCCTTCCTCCTATCAAGCAACTATCCACTACTTTGTTGCATCGCCCATCTACTTGAGGGGAAATTCATTAGCATCTATACTCACTGGGGAATGTAAATGATTCACCGGGGAAATTTAAGCATCCATACTAACTGGGGCATCCAAATGCTTCACTGAGGTAAATTAATAATGTCCACCACCCTTTCCTATCATCTACTCATTGATCTTTATGTGTCTACTATCTTAAAAATTCTAGTACTTTGTAATAACACTTTAAAGAGGGGAAAAGTTAAACACCCTAAAAATATATACCTATTCCTATTCATCCCTATCATATGCATAATGTTCCAAATCAATTATATAAAGCATTCTAGACCACTACCCTCTCACATTCCATTAGAGTTCAAACACATCCCTTTATAATTAATCTAATAAATTCTATCATGCATAATGCATACACTCCCATTTCTTGTCTAATTTAATTAGCTATTTAAATAAATAAATAAATAATTATTCATTCACCCTCCACTCATCTCCACTCAATCATCCAACTCACTCAAGTTGATCTAGCTCACTCTACTCAAGTTCTAGAACCCGACAAAGGTGGAAGCAAAATATTAAAGTATAATCACCCTTTTGAATAAAATAAAAAACCAACTAAATATTCATGCCATACAAATAAACAAACCAAATCAGTTTTCTAATTCAAGAAAATGCATTCATTTTCTTGCAGCTCATTTAAACCTTTATCCACAATCCATGGCCTCTTCTTCAACTATAAATATGAGGATCAAACCTTCACAATTCATCCCTCGGAAGCTTTAAGTATTTGAAACAATACTCTGCTAAATTTCCACTAGAATTTTCATATGGAAAGACTATCCATTTGATCATCCATTTCTCATAGAACTTTACTCTTTCAGTTGGAAATAAGTTTGGAGCATCCAAAACCAAATCATCCAAAGAGATCCAATAAGTTGGGTACTCCATTTCACACTTTAGCTATCTCATCTGAGGTTACAAGAAAGCTTGAAGGAAGGTTTGAATTTGTTTTTCATTGCTTTCAATTTTCAGTGTATATAATGGGATATGACAATGATGCATGTACCACATTACAAGAATAGATTTTCTGGCTCTACAAAGAAGGAATTCTAGTCAATATTGAAAGAACACTTTACACAACAAAAAGGAGAGCTACCTAAGGCTCAAAAACTCATTAACTCCCCAATTATAACATATTAGGAGAATTTCCTCATACATTCTGAAATAAATTGTAAAAAATCACTATTGATATGTACCAAAAGCTAAAATATGACTTAATTTTATGGCTTACATCATTATGAATTGAGGGTTTAGAAGGTTACTTTATGCCACAAATTTTATTTTGTAGTTATGCCCCTTCAATTATCATAACAACAATGTCCAATCCTTTAAAAAACCCAATTGTTCTATCATAACAATGGTTAACAAGTATAATTGACTATACCACACAAAAAAACTATCTATATCACTCATAGACATATTGATAAAATTACAAAAAATGGCCATCGCACAATAAATGATGTGAATTTTTATTTAGAACTTGGTGATTTGATGAATGAAAGCCACCTACACTTGATATAGGTCCTCCATGTTGTCATATGTTATCTAACATCCCTTTTTAGCATGAATAAGACCCTATACATAATATTTTTCACAAACACATATGTTATAGCCACATTCTAACATTTATATCACTTTTTAAAAACCTACCCCCTAGTTTTTAACTAGCTTATTACCTTATAATGCAACACATTCTCATAGGTACCATGTGATTTTTGAGGGGGAAATAGTTACCTAGGTTCCCACCTTTCATGTCTCTTATTTTAAAAATTCAAAGATAATACAATATTAAAAAATATAAATCAAGACCTACATGTGACATGTTCGGTCCTTGTCTAACATGTATCCTTTTGATATTTCAGATTTAACACTCTATAGTTCCTTAGAACTTAAGCTTCATTAATTGAATTAAAACGTTAAAAACCATATAAATTATACACATTACCACACCAGGGGAATATACATGTTAGGGGAATATTAATTACAAAGCTTACTTTGATTACATCTTTATCACTTTATATTTTCTTACAACCTTCTATCCCAGGGGATATTTACCATGTGGGGGAAATACCTACCTTGAGGGAGTCTATAAAACCATGTTTATCATGATCACATCTCTCCACATTATTCTATTGTATGCACCATACTAATGTAAAGCCTATGACACATTATATGCCATGTTTTTATCGAATGATCACATTACTCCCTTATAGTCAATAATTGGACTATGATCCATACTTGATTTACTTTTCTTACTTGTTCAATAATAATAGCCCTATGCTCTAGTTTTGGCTATCATTTGTTGCTTACACCTTACTGTTTGGTAACCTTTGTTGATTTTTCAAACTACATTTCATACTTTCACCATTGATTGTTGATTGACATTGCTTGATTATTTCTCTAGGTTCTAAGTGTTATATTAACTAATTTCTACTTTGATTTCTATACATACATGTGTATTACATGCTTTGATTGTTGCATGACATTGATTAAATTGATTATTGCTTGATGCTCATGTGTGTTGTATTAATTTATTACTATATGACATTGATTAACATTGAATACTCTATTCTATTAAGAAATTAGTATTTACTATTTACATTTGTTATATACAGTGTGGTTAGTCCATTTATTATTTGGTTAGTCTAATATATTACAAATATAGATTGTAATATATTGTTATATATTACGGGTATAGGATCTAATTGATTCCAAGAGAGAATCATGGGTTGTTGAAACCATATATATAGGTTTGTCTTTCCTACATATTTGGATGTGTAGCCAATTATAATTAATAAGAAGAGGAAATATTCTTCCTTGCGTGAATATGCATACAAAAACATTTGGTATCAAAGCCCAATTATCTTTGTGCATGTAATGGAAGTTTAGTATTTTTATAAGGGGCATCTATTTAATTTTTAAGTGCACCTATTGATGAGTAGAGAGGAAAGAAGGACACATTTTCCAAAGCTATCAACATACAAGAAAAAAAATCTATTCTTCGTGCATTTTGTCCCCTATTCCTTGAAATCCTCAATTGGATATCAAGTGGGAGATATGAATTATACATGTTGGCCCTATGAAAGAGTGAATGGTTATTAGATGAACATATGATATTGGCATGAAAGAAGGGGGCATGTGGATAGTAACATAAGGTTGACATATTTGCACCTCGAGGATTCACGCCCGATAAGAAAAAGTTTGAGACTTAGACATTTTTCATGCCATAGGCTAAGAATAGGAATAGCAAGGAAAAGGAATGAAGACTTCATGGATAATAAAAGTCTATTTTTGGAGCAAGTGGAAGATCAAGAGTCATGAAAATTAGAGCTAATAAAAGGATTACATCAAGGTTTAAATATAAATATAATATATTATTAGCAAATATTGTATTCTTCATGGATATCTTTGAATGCATGCATGGCTATATTTGAGCATGCAGCCTATTTTGAGAGTTCATGGGCAGTGAAGGGAAAGTCCCCACCCCTATATATATGTAATGATTTTTATTGATAGGAGATTTGTGTTTATGTTTTGAGTTGTAACAGAGTTATGTTGTTGGTATGATTTGCGCACATGACTTTATGTTGACATTTATGATATATTTAGCTTCTAGTTTGTGATGAGTTAATTTAACAGATCTTTGTGGATGGATATTGGTTGTTTAGGTCTCTTTTCATGGTTATTGCATGGTAAATCTAATTGTAATAGTGATCTGATCTAAGATGTTTTCCTTATTATGTGTGTTTCCAAATTGAGCTCATGGATCTGGTTGTTACAGTTATGGAATATACACTTTGTTTATGGTTATGTATGAACATCCTTGTACACATGTTGGAAAGATAGTAATAAAGACGGACCATGATAGCCTCTGTGTGCTTCAGGTGAGCGTTTAAACATCATCTAGAGTGAAGTTCCATTATTCCTATGGCATTTAAGTGGGAAAATAAAGACTAGATTTTGGTTCTGTTTTCAGGACCTCTTTTCAAAGTTGTTTGCAAGGATGTTGCATGATGATGGCGTATCGATTCACTCTTGCAATCATTGAAGATTGGGCAAATGAAAGACAAGATCATATTTATACACAAAGATATGGCTACTAGACTTGGTTTTAATGAATGCACAGCTAGGGTTGAATATAATCTATATCATGAGATTTATGAGATATTTTTCAGTTGTTTTCCAGTAGAATTGTGTGAGTGGTTGTCTGCATATGCATCAAAGAGGAACTATGGAGTTATAGATCAAGGTTTTGGAAGCAATAAGAGTACCAGGTTTTTTTTGAAGAAGATGAATCTTGGACACGTGATGTATATCATTGGTGGGTTGGTGTTTTGTGAAAAGTTATACTCTGGAGTACATTATTTCTACATATTATTCTCTGGAATTTGTTGAGTTTGTAGTTCTTTGTGTGAACCTAGAGGATCCTACATCCAAGTTATTCCTTTGGCAATTAATATGTTGATGGCAGTGTTGAGTTTAGAGTTCCTACCTATGGCTAGCTAAACATATTATCGTCTGCAGGGGAAAGAGAAGTTTTGGATGACAGATGGCAGACCTAGTGGCAGCTGAGAGGAAGAGAGAATAAATGTAGGCATAAGTATAATGAATCATGAGGAGAGAGAATTAACCGAAGAAACACGTGACATTGAGGACCACATGGAATTAAGGGGAGTTGATGGATCGTGATAGGATTTGAGGCTCAGCGTGGAAGATTTGGAGTTGGAGAATCCGGTCTCTCCCCCATTTAGGTAAGTGCACTGGAGTATAACCCTTTTGGACTTCTATATGAGAGTGTGTCTGAGGAGAGTATAGATTAAGGACCGTGGGTGTGCATCTGATCCCACCTGGAAACCTAGACTTTGTGCTCTAGTGTTCCATTTCCAAAAGTAACTCATTGATCAAGCAGAGCGAGTGTAGGTAATTCAGTAACATTAAGTAGATATAATTTTCCTTTGAATACATAATTACATTAAACAACACATACACCTATGGTAGCATAGACGTCATATTTTTTATTTGGAAGCCCTAATTGGAGGAATATTTTCTAGCACGTCATCTAGCACAAAGTGTGGGTGCACGTGCAGAAACATTAGTGAACTACATATGGAAGTACTGAAAAACTTCATAGATTATGGGAGTTCAGTTTAGTACTACAGTTAGGACTGTAAGGAAGTGCATCCACTAGTTCAGCTCCCATTTTTGGATGATCCAGACTATTAGGAGGCTCGGGATCAAGTGGATCAGGTGGTTCTGGTGGAGGAGGAAATACTGATAGTGGTTTCTAGTTCTAGATATGGTGGAAAAGGCCCAAGTCTCTAGGAACCCCCACATTAACTTCAAAAATTTTATTTTGAAATGTCCCTCCACTTACCTAGATTATAAGAGGTATTGAAGATGCTGGAGATCATGTGCATAAAGTTTGAGATACTATGGCGCGTTAAGGGAATCACCACTCCCAGATAGGAATTTGAGTTAGTTTGCTACCATGCTTCAAGGGTGCACGCATAGATGGTATCAGAAATTATGAACTGCATCAGACTGCAGTGGATTATAATGCTCTGCACACTAAATTTCTAGCTGAGTTCCATATCCCTAATTGAGTTTAAACAAAAAACCATCAGCGTGCTTAAGGATATTAAACATGTCTTATCAAAAAGTGTTTAGGAATATGACACACAATTTAAAACTTTGTTGTCCAAGTTTTCAATTATGACATACATCCTAGCCAGCATGCATACTATTATTTTTGGTGGGTTGTTGACTCCTATTCAAAATGGCACTATCTCATAATACCTTTATGGATCTGACATAATTATTTGAAAGTATCTTTTTGTGTTGAGGCAAGTTAGGAGTATGGATACTAGAGTGAGTCCATTTTAGAGACACAGATTGTGCACCATGGTGAAACAATTGGAGAATATCTCTGTTAATTCATGCTCATGAGACATGTGCGGTGGAATATAGTGTACAGATTGTAAGGTGGAGGGACACACTAAGGATATTTGTCCTTATAATTCAGTGTGATGCCATGCTGTTCAGATTGTGAGATCTATCCATCTAGACTATGATGCGAGTACATGTCCCCTCTTTGCACCGTGCATGATCCATGAAGAATGTATCTATGTATTATAATATTTATAAGATCTCATACTCATGATACCATTTACTATAGAGTGATTGATCATATCCATGAGGCTCATTGAAGACTAGGGTGTGTTCCAGACTAGTGTAGCAAGTGTATCTAAGGAGTAGTGTGAACAACATAATGAAGGGCACAACAATGGGGATAAATGGAATAGAGGCTTTCGTGAAGGATACAGAGGTCGAGGTCATAGCGGTGGAAGAGGATGATTTCCTAGAGGAACATGCCTTACATGTGGATCTCTTTATCATTATCAACATGAATGTCCTCATAATGTGGTTTTCTCATGGTGCGGGAAACAATGTAATTTTGAATAATGCCCCGATTTATATAAGCACACGAGTAAACAATACAAGTAAGATAAGGGTGTGGCTATGATTGAGATATAATGTGCCAATGGAGATTAATGGATGTTAAAGGTTGGACTGGATTCTGAATTACAACCCATCTTAGTTACCACATGCACTAAACCTACACACGCTTGTAAAACTCTGAAGTATAATCCGACTCTAAGAAATAAAGAAGTGATTAAAGCCAAGTACCCTAATGCTACCCATCAGAAAGAGGTTTATAAGGAAACTATGGATGTTATCGGGGATCTACAAGAAGAAATTAATAGTTTGAAGGGGAAGGCACACACGATGGAACAAGTAAAGAAGTATAAAATACCTCAAAAGAACATAGATGAATTGAAGGAGGTATGTCAAATGTTGCACCATGAGAATATAATCCCCTTGTTAGGAGAGTAGTTGAGAGAAAAATTAACACTCACAGGTAATGAGCATGAGAGGTAAATACTTCATGAAAATCTACCTCCCCATAATCATGAGTATGATAAGAAGATCACATCGACTGTGGTCATAGATGGATGGCTTATGAGAAATATTATGATAGATATAGGTGCGGAAGTTAATGTACTTACACTGGATGTATGGGATCAGATGGGAAGGCCACCATTACATCCTTCTTCGAATATATTATATATGGGAAATAGAACTAGAGCCATGTCGCTTGGAGTGTTAAAGGATGTGACTATTACAATTCAAGGAGACAAGTTTAATGGGGGGGTTTGAAGTGTTGGAGTTAGCTGAAGAAGATAGTTTCCTAAAATTACTTCGACACCCCTAGTGTTATGTGAATAATGCATATTTGTGCTTCAACAAGGGTACATTAGGTTTGAGAACAAGGAAGAGGGCATTGTTATACCTTTCACAGATGCAAAGTATGCTCCGTATGTTAAACCTTTGAGTGAAGAATACTTGAACAATATATATGCACACGCAATCAGAGACCCTGAGGTAACTGATCCATCTAAGGAAGGAGTGATACAGTGGGATGATGCTCAGTTAATTAGTGATACCACAAGTATTTCTTGTGATGACTAGGTGCATGGAACGTATGAAGTAGTTGGGTGAAAGGTTAAGAACATAGTTACTCATATGATCAGGTTGCGCATGGTTAAGAACTTAAGTTATAACCAGGTACCTTAGTACACTAGTGAGGGGAACCCTGATGTATTTATGTGTGCCACAAAAGCCCAGTGGAAGGATGAGGGTGATAGAAGAAATATACTAGTTTATGCTCTATGCAAGACAACAACACATTGGAGGGACACACACAAAGACAACCTATTGAAATGGAAAGAGGAGAGAATCACCTTTTCCACTAGGTTTCTAAGGATAAATGTACCTTCTCAGATATGTGAATTCCATGGGAAGTCCCCTACTTTTCACCATGTTTGGGAATGTGAGAGACTTTGGATGGAGGGGAATGAGGTTTTATCACCATCACTCTAGGTACATAAGTTGTATGCCATCCTAGGTGGTTGCGCATCCACATGGTATGTCCATGCAGAATTGATAAGAGAAACAATTAATTATTAAGAGATGACCTCAGGTATGATCCATAATTTTGATTACTTTTCAACTAAACTTTAGTCAATGAAGTACTGTAGATTATGAAGCACCTTACTTTGGGAAATAGCAAGAAGGCTGAGAAAATTATATGAGACATGTTTGGAGATTTATATTTAGAGGTATACCTTGACCTTAAAGAGACTGAAGAAGAAGAAATGGTACTTACCTGGGAAATGAAGGAAAAGGGTAACCTGGTATGCATGAGAAATGATGATGATGATGATGATGATGAAGATAATAACTTGGATGTTAACCACAATGAAGGTACATGTGAAGTGATGGACACAGTAGATGAAAAGGCATGCTCATATCATGAGCCTATGCAAATAAAAAGGTTAATATTGGAATAGATGTAGAGCCTAAAGAGGCCATTATTGGTGATTATTGGTCAAATTAGGAAGTAGATAAGATTGTTGAACTCCTGCATGACTTCTAGGATTTATTTCCATCAGGATATCATAAGTTAAAAGGTGTACACCCTTCTTTAGGTGAGATGAGAATCAAACTTAAAGAATGTGCACACCTGATTAGGAAGAGGAAATATAAGATTAATCATAATATGTGTGTTAAGGTGAAGGAATAAATTGATAAAATGCTAAGTCTTGTATATTTGATCCCATTGAATAATATTAGTGGGTAAGTCCCATGGTCATCAGTATTAAAAAGGATGGGATGATAAGGATCTGTGTGGACAATAGATATTTGAATGCTTCATGTGTCATTGATCCTTTTCCCACCACTTTCACCGAGGAGATTATGGAGGGAGTTACAAGGTGCGAGATCTACTCTTTTACAGATGGGTTTTCAAGGTATCATCAAGTACACATAACACAGGAAGATTAAGAAAAGACAACTTTCACCAATGAATGGGGAAGTTTTGCATACATAATTATGCCCTTGGGACTGAAAAATGCACTAGGTGTTCTTGTGCATTATTGTGCATGATTTTTAGAACTTCATTCACAAGTTTTTATAGGTATATCTAGATGACTGGAAAATGTATGGTTTGGTTAAGGATCATTGTGACAATTTGAGGCTTATGTTTGAGAGGTGCAGGTAGTTGAACATCTCTTTAAATATTAAGAAGTGTATCTTTGCGACACCTTTTAGCACTTTACTTGGGAATATTATTTGTAAGGAAGGCTTGTTGGTAGATCCAACCAAGGTCGTTGTGATATTGGGATTAGAAGAACCTAACAATAAAAGTGAAGTGTGCAAATTTATTAGACATATTGGGTATTACAGGAAACTCGTTAAGGGCTATGAAAATATTACCACACCCCTAGAAGAAGTGCTAAAAGATAAAGGAAAATTCTATTGGGGTGAGGTGCAACAATAAGCATTTGAAATACTGAGGGAAAGGTTAACCACCACACCTATTTTGTGATTTTCTTCATGAAACAAACCCTTTCATGTTCATGTTGATGCTTCTGGGATGACAATTGGTGTATTATTGGTGCAACCACAAGAAGGAATTATAGATCACCATATTTTTTTTGCAAGAAGGAAGTTGACACCACTGAATAGAACTATACAACTAGTGATAAAAAAATATTTTTCCATGATTTACGCATTGCACAAATTCAGACAATATTTATTGGCAACACCATTTATCTTCTTTACAGATCATATGGAACTTAAGTATTTGGTCAACAAGCGTATTTTATAATGGCGCATAGGTAGGTAAATATTACTATTTTAGGAGTTTTAGTTTACAATTATTGTAAAACCAGGAAAAATTAAATCGAGACCTGATCATTTGTCAAGAATCAACTCTGGTGAGGACACATAGAGCATTCAGGACACAATGTCAGATACACATTTCTTTAAATTAAACCGTGCGCCCACTGAACTAGAGAAAAATTCTGTATTCTTGCACATTGTCCAAGTTCCTAAGGGAATGAAGACCTTAGCAAAAAAACAACTTGTAATACACGCACCACCTTACCAATTGATAGGTGGAGATTTATACAAGATATGCCTTGATGAAGTTTTACACTAGTGTGTTCTAGACCATGAGAGTGAGGTTATTATGGAAGAATCTCATGGTGGAATTGTAGCATTCCATTATGCATGAGATTTCACTGTGTGAAAGATCTTGATGGCTGGTCTTTGGTAGGAAACTCTGTATAAATATATCAAGGAATACGTCAAGGCGTGTGATCATTCTCAATGCCTTAAGAATCCTAGAACAAGAGATGAGATGCCTTTAAGACCTATTGTAAGTGTTGAACCTTTTTGATAAATGGGCTATTGAATTTTTAGGTCCTATTTCTCCACCCATACATAGGATTGTCACGTACTATATTATAACTTGTATAGACTATCTGACAAGGTGGGAAGAGGAAGTACCTACAAAGGATTACACGACAACTACAACAACAAGATTGTTATGGGAGAACATTATCAGCAGGTATGGATGTCAGTTGAGCTTGACAAGTGAAAGGGGAACTCATTTTCTTAATGAGACTATCAGGATATTATTGGAAAAATTTATGGTGGCACACCATAAAACCACCCCTTACCACCCACAAGACAATTGAACTATTGAGGCTTTCATCAATATTCTGGGACAATTATTGACAAAATTCTATGATGTGCAAAGAAAATATTGGAATGAATTTTTTTTTGTACCTTGGGCATATAGGACTACCTAAAAGAAGTTGAATAAGGCCTTACCCTTTCAGTTGGTGTTTGGCATGGAGGTTGTATCACCTATGGAGTTCAAGTTCCGATCCTTGCGTATTGCATGTACAAAAGAACTATATGATGAACAATATGTCGAGGCGTGCATAGACAAACTAATGTAGTTAGATGAGTGGTGTGTTGTTTCCCAGTGGATCTAGAAGATAGAAAAATCAAGACAAAAGGCCTGACATGATAGGCATATTAGGAATAAAGAATTTGAAGTGGGAAATATGGTTCTTTTGTATGATTCAAAGTTTGCGCAAAACCAAGGGAAATTAAAATTTTATTGGATAGGACCCTTTGTAGTAACAATGATATTGGAATCAGGAGCTTGCAAATTGAAGGCGCTGGATGGAACTTTGTTTCCTGGTTACTTCAATGGGAGTAGGCTGAAGTGCTACTATAAATAATTCTTATTGGTGTTTATAATAAGTCAGTATTTAAACTTATATTATATTTACCTTTAATTCAATTCCTTTAATGTGTTTAGTTTCATTGTTGTTATGCTTTGTAAATTTAGTTCAATGTTTATTTGTAATAAGCGCGCTTGTGCACCCAAAGCTGATACTATCAATTGGAAACATGTGCAGAGGACCACACATACTTTTAGTGTGGGGTGGATCAGTAAGAAGAAGTGATTAGTGCCTTGATACAAATTGGTGTGCATGGAAAAAATATTACATGTGTTCAGAGTGAAGATGGTTTTAAAGAGAGTTTGAAAGAAATTTTCTCATATTAAAGACAACAGGTAGATGGATCAACAGATAGTGTAATGCAAGGTAATCAACAACATTGGAAACTACTTGGTATGAGGCATAGTGGATAGGTACTTTGGCACAGAAAAGCATGCATAAGGAGGTCTATGGAAAAGAAGTAGTGGGCGTGCTAGAAGGTTAGAACTAGGGTGTGGAAGAATACAATGTGAATCCCAGAAGAGTGAAAGAGCAGAGTTAATTCCATGTATGGTGGCAGGTGAGGAGAAATTAATGCGGAAATTTTTAAAGTTCTATAAAAGAAGAACTTGCGACCCTATTCCTTACCTTACATATTTTTTGTTCTCGATTTGTGGAGTGCAAACAAAAGTGTGACAAAGTGCTGAGTGTAAAGAGTGAGAGGTCAAGCAAAGAATGAGGTGCATTTAGGACATGGAATTACCAGAGCTCCACATAGATAGGTATTTGAACTAGTTGAGCGTGTGCTAAATGAAAGTTTAAGGTGTTAGGGTTTGAAGGAGATGGATTTAGAGCTAGGGAATGAAGTATTTAAAGTAATAGAGGATATTTATGAGTGCAAGGGTAAGGGAGTTAAAACATTTTCAGTTTTCAGAGCATGTTTTCAGTTAATTAGAACAATGGCACCAAAGAGATTCATGGTTAAGGAACTTGTGACAAAGGAGGCACCATAAGAGTGGTTCATGATATACAATACCTTGAGGAGGTGATTGAAGGAAGGCCATGGATGTCCCAGTTGAAAAAATGAAAGATAAGTGATATCAACCACCACACTCAGCAAACCATAAAGCACATAAGGTATAATATTATCTTAAAGAAAAATAAGAGGATAATAGATGGGCAAAGAGTAATGGATAATTCAATATAAAAACTAATGGAAAGTGTTGGGGTGATGTAATTTTATGATCTGTCATTCTTTAGCAAGCCAGAGTGACTGTACCATTGGATTATTTCATGCGTACATGAGGATTACTTCTACTTTGTGGGTAGAAGGATGAAAATTATGAAAAAATTGATTGGAAAGGTAAAAGGATTGTGCGGATCCAACAAGGAAATTATAGGAGACCTTTCTGATGATGATGGAGTAGAGGCAACAACTATTGTGTTCAAATATCGCAAGGGATTCTAAGCCTTTAATGTCACAAACATAAAAGACCGAGCTATAAGGGTAGTTGCATGACTGGTTGGTTGCAAGCTAGGTGCCACGAAGAGGTGGAAGGAGGTGAAAAATCACTTGTTGTACATAGCACATCAAATGGTGAGTAAAACTAACTATAACATTGTGAGATATGTTGTAAAAAGCATAGTGGAAGAGACGTGCATCCAGACTGAAAAAAGTGAGTAGATAACTTGGGGTGCCATCTTACTCCTCATTGTATTCTGTTAAATTGGGTTACCCGATGGGCCAAAGGAGAAGATGTGGGTGTACTCTTTGGATAATAATTCACTAGAAAATAAATTCACAAGTTTCACATGTCAAGGAATGAATTCAAACACTTATAAGTAGCACACAAAAAATTGGTATAGGAGGATGCATAATGCATTTGAAGGAGAGTGACACATATCACGGGAGTTGCTTGGGGTATTGGAGGGAAAATAAGAGTTTACAACATATAAAAACTTCTAGTTGGGCCATTTTTACATGAAGACCGACGAGAAAAGCCCCTGGTGTAAGTTTCCTTTCACCTTTACTACTCGTTACTGTAAAGATTCATTGAACCAACTGCATAACGTGTGGAATTATCAATTTGATGTTGATAACATAGACGAAGAAATCCACATTCTATGAAAAACAAATGTCTACCCTAATAAGGAGATGTATGTGGAGACAATGGAGGCTGATAACATTGATATCACTCCAAAGGTCAAGGCTGTGGGAAAGATAGAGCCTGTGTGCATGTATATATACTTAATGTCGAGGTTCAATGATGGAAGGTTTATTATGGGTGAGGACTTGTCACTTCCAGGCCCTCCAAAGAACAAAAAACTATGGGCACAAAAAGAAAGCTTGAGGTTACACCCCAAAGGTAGGAAAAGTAGAACATAGAGATTGTTCTTGAGTAAAAATAGGAAGGAAAAGAAGATAGTATGACACTTGATCATGTTAGGAGAACAATTCACAGGAGGTGTAAGAATGAAGATGAGGGAGTCAAGAATTCATATCTAGTGAGGAGGTCACCACGCATGAAACCTATGAAAAAGAGAGAGGAGGATAAAAAGAAAAGGTGCAAGTATGTTCCTGTCAAGGATAGTGGTCAAGAGAAGTCATCAGATGGGGGTGCAGACAATAATGTTTCCAGACCTAGCTTGGAAGTTTGAGAAGATCAAAGTATTGGAGGTAAAAAACTATAGTTTTATATAGACATCCCCAACATGATTATACATGAGCATTAGGAAGAGAGCTACGCTAGAGGGGATACAAAGAAGGAATATAGTGTTAAACATTTGACCGATAGACCAAAGGGTGAAATTAAAGAGGAGAATAAAGAAGGTAGTGGAACACAGGAAAACACATGTGAGCATGCTAGTAAACAAAAGGAAGAAGAGATGGTGTAGATACAAGACCTTTGATACATCAATGACCCAACATATATTATTTGTGCAAGGTTCCAGAGAACTCTTTCCATGGAAAAATTGTATGAGTGGGAGCTAATGGAACCGGAGATTGTGAATGTGCGCATTAGGAAATAATTATCATTGAGTATGCAAACTCACATGGATGACCCCGAGTTTAACGTATGCAAGGATTCATGTGCCACTACATGAATGAAGAAGGCTCCTCATTACAAGCATGTGATACTCAAGACCATGGAGTTATCTGATGGGCAGATGAGCAATGCATTGACAAATATAGCTGCAAATGTCACATGCCATAATATTGATAAAGTGGATACCTTGAGAAATTTTCTTAAGGATAAAAAGGACAAGGAAGAGGAAATCCAAATTTTTAACAAAGGAAAAAGAGAAAGTAGAGGTGAAGGAGAGTGTTTTTCTAGATATGTTTGAGTAGATTGGAGAAGAAATTTTACAGGTATAGCCACAGTACGAAGAAAAGGTATCTGGTACATTTCCCTATGTGTTGCAATATTTGTGCACTTTAGTTCATTTTATATTTGATGAAAATCCAGTACATGCACCGAGTGTGGAAGAACAAGAAATAGATGACTGCTATCGTGGTGTTAGAAAGAACCAAGAAGCATATTGCATTGCAGATAGTTGAGTATGATGCCATACTTGAGACCTTGAAGGGAAAATTAAAATGAACAAATTTGGCACTGAAGATGCGTGAAGAACCTGAGCTGATTATTAAGATAAGGACAATACAAGAAGATAATGAATTCCTTGCGGTGAAGAAAAAATATTCTTTAGGATGAGAGGAGAGGCTTGCATTGTTTGTAGAGAAGCCTAATGTACTTAAAGAAGCTAGGGACCCTCATGATGATAGAATAAAAGAATTGTGGAAGTTGATGGCTTGACACTTAGATGTAACGGATGGCATGGTGTTAGGATTGGAAAATGTGGTACAATAATTAAAGCACAAGGGTGAGAATATGACTTTGGCAGAAATGGATGTTGTGCATGGGGATTCTCGAACAAGGGAGAAGAAGGGACTCAACAACTAGGATAAGTTAGAGGTAGACATCAAAAATGAGTACCATGAGCTCCTAATTCCTAATGAAGAATAAGTGTGGTGGTGCTTTAAATATTCTTTAAGTTATGCAATTCTTTAATTCTTTAAATCTATATTCATTATTTATTCTTTGGAGGTATATTTTGGGTAACCCCATTACCATGGGCAGAAATGATGCTAGTCTGGGGTAATGTTGGCCCTGTGAAATAGTAAATAAGTATGAAAGGAACATATGCTAGTGGCACAAAAGAAGGAAGCATGTGGATAGGTGTAGAAGGTTGACATATTTGCACCCTGAGGATTCGCACCCAAGAAGACAAAGTTCAAGACTTGGCCGGTTTTCATGGCATAGGCTAAGAATAGGAAAAGCAAGGAAAAGGAATGAATACTTTATGATTAAAAAAATCCATTTTTGGAGCAAGTGGAAGATCAAGAGCCATAAAAAATTATAGCTAATAGTAGGATTAGATCAGGGTTTAAATATAGAGATAATCTATTATTAGCTAAGCTTGCATGCGTCATGGATATTTGTGAATGTATGCATGGCTATTTTTGAGCATGCACCCTAGTTTTAGATTCCATGGGGGGTGAATGGAAATTCCCCACCCCTACATACATGTAATTATTTATACTGATAGGAGATATGTGTGTATGTTTTGAGTTGTAATAGATTTATGCTACTAGTATGATTTTCGTGCATGACTTTGTGTTGGTATTTATGATATATTCAGTTTTTTTTTTGTGACGAGTTAATATAATGGATCTTTTTGGATGGATATTGGTTATTGATGTCTCTATTCATGGTATTTTATGGTAAATATTATTGTAATAGTGATCTTATTTAATATGCTTTCTTACTATATGTGTTTCCAAATTGAACTCATGGATGTGATTATTCTAATGGAATATACACTTTGATTATGGTTATTATGAACATGCATGCATCCACCTTGACAATAAAAGTAATAAAGAGGGACTTGGTAGCTTTTTGAACTTTGTGTGATTACTCAAACATGTCCAAGTTAAGTACCAGCGTGCCTAGGCATCCGAGTATAAAAATAAAGGCTACATTCTAGTTCCGCTACAGGACAGAAGTGCCCATGAGATGATAGAAACACCTAGCAGGTAGTGAATGGATCTAGCCACTAGTGTCTACCCATATGCTCAGGTTGTGATCTCTTATGTGTAGGAGGATCTTCATTGTTGATCTCTATTTGTCGTTCTAGATTTTTCCCAATGTCATTGTTCACACATGTAACCTACAAAATAGGTAACCTAGTTACACATGTCTACAAACCACATCAAATCAAAAAAATAAAGATGAAAAATGTGGATTTGAACTGACCTCGGCGATCACCCAAAGATTGAAATTAGTACCAAGTGTTATACTACATTTTACTCTCCATGTAGTTTTGTGTGAATGTGTGTGTAAAGATACCCTAGGATGCCCTTGTGCATGCTGCACAATGATAGTGGGATAAATCTAGAATATATCAAATTTATAGAGAGTGTGAGATGGAATAAAATAGAATTTAGCTCTTATGTTGTGTATGTAGAGTTATGTAACCCTTTTCCTTTGAGTGAATGTTGGGAAAATTTAAGTGGTGAATGTTTGTAATTTGGTGAATATTCTATATTTGCAAAATCTGAAAAGGTGAATTTTTTCGAGTACGACAATGTATTTTTCACCTAAATATTCCAGTATAAAAATTTTAAGGGGTCAGATTTTCCTACTATTGAAAACTCCTCCTATATAATCACAGGTAATTGGCTATGTATTATACTATTAACTGACTAGTAAATTATCATCTGAAGGATAATCAAGTATCGTGTAAATAAGTGACAATAAGTGCAAAGAGAGACGTGCGACAAGTAAATTTGTGTGACAAGAATCAAGGATTATAGATGTGTGACAAGAAAGAAGTAAATATGTGTGACATGAAAGAAGTGTAGATGCGTGACTAGATCACATGATAGGACATTTATTGTCGCACGGTAGGAAATTTGTGGTTGCGTGATGGTAAATTTCTTGTAGCGCGACAAGAGCATTGTTGTCATGCGATAAGGAAAATTATGTCATTCAAATATTGTATAAGAAAACCTTGGTAAATTCACTTGTTTTGTTAAAGTGGTTCCAAGGATATTCACCAAGGATATTCCACCTCTAATTACCCAAAGGCCTCTTTAAATTATCTCTGGAAGAAGGTTAACTATGCAACAAGATTTTTCACACTAAGTGAAAATCTCATTAGTCTCTCATGGAATTAAGTTACTTCTTTAGTGTTTTTAATTTGTCATGTTTAGTGGTCTTGGAAATTTTGAGCTTGTTTCTTTTTCCTTTGTCAACTGCATTTACATTTTCATCAGTGAGCTACCTCTTCTAAATATAATCTTGCATGATGTCCACATTCTTAATGCAATTATCCATTGCAACTTTTTTAAATCTAATATTTTTTCTATTTATTCTTTGAGGAGTTTTTCTTTCTCCATTTCTTGTTGGTTATTATGCATGCTCTTAGAGCTTTCTTTTAATTGGTAGAGTTCAACATACATTCCCCACTTGTCTTCTTTAGTAGTTTGGTCCTTTTTGGGGGACTCTTCATTTTCCTTACGCATGTTTTATACATCTTATTTAAGGATGGAAAATTCTTCTACCATGTTCTTGAGAATGTTTTTGTGAGCTTCAACAACATTTTATAGGTCAACAACCAGTTTAAGACCAAATTGTAGGAGTTCGGGTTTAATGGTGTTGGTATTATCAAAATACTCAAGATGGTAAGAAGAAATATCCTTAGTGGAGGGAGGGGGTTGTTAAATTCATCATCAAAGGAAGAGCTAACTTTCACATTCTTTCCATAGGTTCCTTTCCCTTTTTCCATGATGGACAAAAATGTTCTCAGGTTGTAGTGATTGTCAATTTTCGGTGTTTTGAGTTCTTGCACATTCTCAAGAGTGGTTTTGGATTTGGAATTAGACTTCATCCTAGGGAATAGGGTTGTAAGGGGGTTATTTTTGTTTTTGGGAGAAAGTCTATTTAAGAAATTTATCAGTTTTTTAATTATTTAAATTGTTTAATTTATTTGTATTATGATTTTTTTTTAAATCATGTAGTTTAATTTTTCTGAGGTTCTTTAAAAATGAATTATTTCTAGAGAGAAAAAATAAATTAAATGAATTGCCACTTGGAATTAGAAAAATAGTTTGTTGGACTATAAAATATGGTTTATTTCTTATATTCAAAAGAATTTTGGTTTCTCCTACTATGATATGAATATTATTGAAAAAATATGCAACATTTTTACTTTGGAGGATAAGTCAACATATATGGGTAGGATAACATAAGTATTTTGAATAATTTTTTTATATTTGTAAATTAATTTTTAAAATATTTAATTTACATAAGAGCTTCAATATAATAAATATGAGGATTGAATAGAATGGATAACTCTAGGGGTAAACCACGTGGAAAAAATTATTTGATGAGTGACTCAAGTGGGAGAGAAAGGGGACACAAGTAAAATATCAAAACAAAACCATAAAATGTACTTTTTTATATTCATAAAGTACAAGTTTTCTAAATTTTCATATTACTATAGGGGTTAAAACCTCCCGTGAAAAGGGATACAATTTCATATTGATTTAGGGGAAGTGTATGACTCGTTTCTTGGGATAATTTAACATATAAGAGATGATGCACAACTTTGAAATTTTATTTAAATAATTTAGATTAAAAAATTTAGTTCTTATATATAATGTTAGTTACACGAGAGGATGCATGTTATTAAATTCAATGATGAAATGTGAGAAAAACTGAAATTCCAAGGATGGAACAATGATGAATTCAACAATATGGTGCAACTTAAAAATGGAAATGTATTGTTAAGATATTATTATCTATTTAGTACAACTTATTTACTTTTTAATTGAATTTTGATATTTAATATAAATTTAATTATAAATAGTTAAAACGTTCTTAAACTATTTCATTGTAGATTACAGTTAATGTTACTACTTCCAAAAAGGGTGTTGAGGATTATCTCAACAATGATGGCCATTCAATGCGTAGAGAAGGCACAATGTAGACACCAATATTTGGTATTTCTACCCCTCATCCTGTGTTCGCTCCCCTTTACCTTCATCTTGCACATGCATATCTCTCTTCTTATTTGAATTCCCCTTTCCCTCCTAAATCCCATTTATTAAAAATTCCTACTTTCCTGCCTTAATGTATCATTGATTGTATTTCCTCTAATTCACCCATATTTCCATTTAATTAATCCCCAATCATATTTATTATCCTAAGCACATCCCATTTCTTATCCCTAAACGTATTTATTAACCTCTTTTATCCTTCCTAAACACCCTATTTGCAATCCTTAGGTTCCCACCCACCTTCATTTAATAATTTCATCTCCCTTTTGACTTTATTTAATTCTTTCATATCCCCCAACCACCTTTTATCCTCCTTATACAACCCTAACCCGATTAAACACCTTAAAACCCTAATCCCATCTCATTGTAGGCTCATTATTTTGAACTGAGTACATTTCCATCACCTAAATCCATGGTCTGCCACAATAAGGGGTTGCCCATCAGGGTCACCATCAACCCTATAAATACACCCATACCCCCCCTTTCCTCAAGAGGTAATTTTTAGAAGCTTAGGTCTTCATGCATATTTTTCGTGTTTATTTCTCATCTCCTGCCTTGATTGCTATCGACCCAACCCAGTCATCGTGGACCCAAGCCAATCACTATGGACCTAGACTCAGTTGCTATGGACTCAGACCCAGTAGCCATGGAACCAAGTTAGTCATCGTGGACTCAGACCTAGTCACTGTGGACCCAATTCAGTCATCATGGACTCAGACCCAGTCAACGTGGACTCATACCTAGTTGTCGTGGACCTAAGCCAGTAGTCATGGACTTAGACTCAATCATCGTGTTCCCAGACTAGTCATCATCGACCCTATCTACAGTTATTAAATCTATCAATTTTCTTACATCCTTTCTATTTCCACAACTTTCCCACATCAGATCCAAGACTTTCCCAGTATTTTAGAGCTTGTTGAAGAAATATTTTTTGTATTCTTATCCACTCTACTGCAGTCGCCATCGAGTGTACCTATCAGTCTTAAGTCACCATCATCATGATTAGGTTTGGTTTAATATCATTTATTCATTATATCGGTATCATATCTTATCTAGCACATTTTAAATATCTATTTATGTTCAGTTATGTATTCCATCATATCATTTATCCATCGACATTTTAGTTATCTCTTATATCAAAGTGAGTTGAAATCCACCCTAGGAAGTTTTCACTTCTTGGGATCAGAAGTTTTGGGCAACCCACCATCTTCTATACTAATCAATTGTTTGTGTCTAGATTCTCTTTGTTGTGCATGCCATCAAGCTCACTACAAGAAAGGTATCTCTCTCTCTTTTTCTTACATTCATCATCATCTCATCTAATGGTATCCCTAAACCCTCTCATTTAGGATTTACTTGTTTTTTTGTTACCATATCATTAATCTAAAACAGGAGCGAGAAAATTGGTTCAATATTTTGGCACACCCAGTGGGACCCACCCTTATTTGATGATTCTTTTCATTGCTTTTCATTTCCATTTTTCCTTTTATATTAATTCTACTAACCCTGTAGGTAGGGGATTTTATTTGATTTTTTGGTGGTGTGCTTGTTTGGATCAACAACATGTTTTCTTGCTTAAAAATAAAAATAAAAAGGAAGCAATATCCAGGTATTCTTCATTTTTGTCATATTTTCTCCTTTTACATTGTATTTCTTTTCTTGTTTTCTTTCCTTCATCGAATTTCACATTTTGATTTCAGGATCTAAAAAGAACCTTCATACTTGGTTGGAAATATAGTCTAATTAGGAGGTTAATCCTTTGCATTCACTTCTTCACACACATCCAAAACACACACATCATAACTACACATCTTAAACATATCCCTCTAGGTAAAACTATTGGGATTTCATCACCCAATAAAAAATCCACTACAGTGTTCTTTATCCATTATAATTTTTTTGGCTATCAGTATATTGGCTAAGTGCCTGACACCCTTATCATTGCAGTGCATGAAGTGTGGGGGTAGGCCCCAATAGTCATCAAATATTTGAGCCTCACATAACTTTAGGTATATGGAGGACTCCATCCATAGTTTTTCCATTTCCTAAGTTCCCTTTGAGCCCATTTTATTTTCTTTTTCACATCATTCTAAATAATCAAGATCATCAATTTTTTTTGCCTGACTTATTTATTAATAAATTGTATAAATTATTATTTTATGTTTCATGCTTTTTATCACCAGTTCCTAGGCTGTGGAAATGCAAGAATCTACCTCACCCATGACACCCCCATTTCTGATGATATTTCCTAATAAACTTCTGCACTTTCCACTATTTTTTCTACACCTATGGTCACCACACCTTTGATATCTCAACCCCTTGTTTCTATGGTCTCTCTTCATCGAGACCCATGTCATCCAAAATGATACCCATCCTGAAACCAATCCTTCCATCTCTCATCAATCCATTTCCTCTAGACTAGATATGCCCCCATTTGTTGATTCTTTGGAGACCCTTGGACCTACTACTATCCCTCATGGATGCTTAAAGTTTCAAGAACTCCTTGACACTAATCATATCAACCTTTACAACTATATTTTCTATAAATCCACCATTCCACCCAAATTTCCATGTATCAACACCATCTTCACTTCTCTTATGCGCATTAGTACTTCATCCACTGTTGTCATTAGTTCCCCTACCCAAAATTTACAAGAATATCATTTACATCTTCCTCCACCAAATCATCATGATAAAACTTTACTCCCTATATCTACATATCATGTCCATGTAGATGTCATCACCTCAAAACATCGTCCTACTGAATCAATCCAAACTCCTCAACTTCCTCGTTGAAGTTTCTTTCATCACATGTTCCCCAATCAATCTATGCAAACATCTCATCCTCCCTATACTTATGTCAAGACTCATCCTATACAAAACTAATTTAATATCCCCATATGTCAACAACAAACACAATCACATCCATATTATTATGTCCCTATCTCCCAACCTATTTAATAACAACCATTCAACTATCTCCCCCTTATCAACCACCTCCATAAACACATACTCATCATCAATCATATCAATCTCGGTAAAAAATTAACCCATCCACTTCATACATTCCAAAACCTCATCCTTCAAATGACCCTATGCATACGTTACTAAGTAGAATGACCAATCTCAGAGCCACTACTTTGGGGTACAAAACCACCTTCTCTTATGAACATATTTGTAATGAAACTATCAACCCATCAATTCCTATCAAACCCTATCCTCCACACCAAGAAATCCCAATTTTTTTTAATTTTAACAAAAGAGGACCCTTAACAACACCTTCATGCCTTCAGGCACACATGATATCTTATAACCCATGACCAAGAACTCATGCTTCCCACTTTCCTCATGTCATTTTTTGGACCCATGTAGTCATTTTTCATGTACCCTTAGCACAAATTTCTAATCCCACACACGCCGGCCTATCACCCAGTAGATGTTGGGCACTCACCAGAGGCACGTGCGGGTGCCAATACCCTCCTTTATATGAGAATTGTGAGAAGTTTTTTCCATTGATGGAAGATGATTTTTAGAATGAAAATATATTTACTTAGTTTAGATAAGGAAGAAGAAACATCTAACAAATCTGTGTCTTAAATGCATTATAGAGATAGAGTACTAAACATGCTAAAAAAACCCAAACTATGATAGCCATTTTAGACAAGGGTTTACACCCTTAAGTAGGATATAAAGAACAAATCATTATATATATGCATTTAAAATGATCCTGGTAGCCACATTACAATCAAAAGAGGTCTTCATAGACCATACATATCAAAAGAATAAGATTCATCTCTTACAAATCTTCCCTAGTATGATATTCTAGCTATGCCCCCCAGTTCATCCCTTACTACAGAATTTTATGCCATACAGAGGTGTATGACATTCCCTATAACCCTTGACATTAGTGATCTAAACCCTAGACTACAAAATCATACTCTTGATGTATTCCCTCCCGATCCTGCACCTTCTGTCTTCATCGGGTTGTGTTTTTCTTTGTCCAAAGCATCTCTATATATAGGTTCAAAACCCACTATTATGCCTTCTCTCTTGAAAAAATCACGTGCAAAGTGTCAATGTGGTCCTCCAATGGTGAATTCTTATCCCCTTTTGAACCCTCCACTCTCTATAATGTTGTCTTCTAAGAATATTCCATGGATGGAATATTCTTTTCTTGACCTCCAAGGTTCCAAACTGGCATCTTATCCACTCAGCATGCCTAGTCAGGTCACGTTTTTCCTCAAGTGCCTCCAGAATGTTGAATATGGCTAAGTCCTTTGAACTTGGTGTCGTGCCTTTCATGTGCACCTAGTTTCTCCAAAACCCTTCTTAAACCTCTCTATCCTACACGCTTCTCCCCATGTACCCTTATTTTTATAGGTCCCATGTGCACACGTGCCCTTTGGTACTTAGCCAATATTTTAAGGCCCAACATCACCCCACACTAAGCATGTTCTCCATCCTAAGAAACATCCTTCTTCCCAAAATAATAAAGAATGGTGGGACTCAAATAACTTGAATGAAGAATGAAATAATGGGAGAATGGAGGAATTAGGAAGGTAAGAATGGAAAAATATGCTATTGCTGCAAGAGGAGTGGTAACTCCTTCCTTATTGTTGCCTCAATCTTCTCCCAGGAATCTACTTCACCTTGTGCTTATTGGAGTAGCTCACTTATTAGAGCACTCACCTCTTCAAAGCTCAATTCATCACCCTTAACAATCAATGTATCTACAATCTATTCCAGCTTCTTGCTAACGTCGTCCAGCGCATCCATTTTGTGAGTGACTTGGGGGTATAGTTCCTTAAGCAAATTTTTAATTGAACCCCACAAGGTTTTTATTTCTTGCGTATTCTTCTCAACTTTAGCTAGAATCTTATCCCACTCTGCCCTATTTCCCTTATTATTATCTTATAATTATTTCAAATCCACCTCATGTGTAGTAGCTAGTATACTTGTTACCCTGTCTCTGTCAATGCAGTTATCATTTATGGCATCAACCATTTGTGCAATGGTCTTCACAATGACAAGGAGCTCAAAATACCGAGTGACTATCTCCCTGATCTTTAGCCTTTATATCTTCGTTTAGCACGCCAATGTCTCTTCTATTTATTCTAGTACAAGTGGTCTCCTTTCCATGGTAAGGATGTGGGTTAATTCTTCCAAGCATTGTAAGGTTGACTTGAATTTCTACTCAAGCAGGGCCAGGTATGGATGCCTCAATATAATGACATATGTAATCATATCTATCTTTTTGTAGACGAAATGCACCTTCTGCTTTTCCTCCATTAGTTTTTTCCTTAACTATGTGCTGATCAGCTCCTCCTTCTTTAGATACTTCCTCTTCTTAATGATTTCTTCGTTCTTCCTCTCTATTTCCTCCTCCAAAACCCTTACTTTGTCATTCCTCCCAAAGAGTCTCACCTCAACCTCTACTAATAAATTTTTTGAGTGCTTTGCATAATTTCTCATCGGATAACTATTGAGATTTTATAAGAAGGTTCACTCCCTTGGTCTCTGGTATCTTCATCAGTGCCCCTTAGTTGACCTCAAATTCTGGCTCATCAAAATGGAACTCAAAATCCCAAGATAGCATTTTTCTTATTCAAGGGTATGTACCTTCTTCTTTGAAGGAAGACCATGCAAGGAGTTGGTTGGAGGGCACGGTAATTATGAGGCATACACATAGTACCTTATTTATATCATTTATATAGCCCATCCCTTGCTCTTCTGTTGCTACCAAATTCTTTCCTCTTATGCACGCTACCTTTGGAAAGCTTATCGCTAAGCTAGGATCTTCGTCCATGCTCCCATAATCCTTCCCGAAACTCTCCTCCTCTATCTCTTTGAGTATTTCGTCAGCATTGCACTCCACCTCCTACTCCACCAAGTCCTTTATTATGCCCACTACTTCCCTTTTCAAAGCCTCTTCTTCCTGCTCCTTAGCAAGGCTTGGGGTCCTTTGATTCTTATTATGTTTACCTCCTCACTTCCCCCCTTGCCATGAGCATCTCCTTCCTCCTCTGAGTTGTGTACATCATACACATGATGGTCTTGAGCCTCTTCATGATCGTCATTTTCCTTCTCACTTCTAAAGGCTTTTAGGCTCTCCATTCCTTCTGAGTCAACATCCTCCATTACCTTTCACTTCTTCCTAACTGGTGACTGCAGTATAGAGGATTATTATTTCTCATCTTCTTAAGCAAGTGGCTCCTTCCTCGGTGACTCTTCTTGCTTTGGTGCCTCTTCCTTAGTTGTGTTTTCTTTTTACTTAATGGGGGAATTCTTCCTCTGTGCATATGTTCTTAGCTTTGTGCCTGACTCCTGCGTGCCAACAGATTGCGTTGTTTTTACACTTGGTTCCTTCTCCTCTAGTGTCTCCTCTCTCTCCCTCTTCCTTGGCACAACCTTCTTCCTTGTGGTAGGGTCTTTTGGGATGGAGACATCATTCTCCATGTAGGAATCTTTCTCAAATTTGGGCCTAATGCATAGGTATACCCTTGTTGTAGTCCTTCTAACATTTGGAAGCGTTATAGTTTTTATCATATGCACCTCATGGGAGACATAGTTCTCCACATAAGCACGCTTATTTGGGTATCCTAGCTTTCTACATAGCTCGTGGTGGTCTTGGTCCACCTCGCAGAGGTTTAACCTTAGTCTTTTGGCCTCCTTATAGTGATTGACCCTGGTTTGGAAATATTGTGTAGTGAATGAGAACGATAGTTTACACCACGTGCTCTTGGTACCTTCTCATAGAGTGAACCTACCAATTCAAAAGTGTTGGTATACAAGAAACTCGTCCTCTCCTTACACTAGAGATGTAAATTGCTTAGGTATTCTCCACTCAACTCTGAATGCATCATGTATTTTCTTATACCATTTCTTGAAGCACACTTTATGGGAGGTCGTTATGGTGTCACAAGTTTATTTCTCAAATATTTTGGCAAGGGAGGGGTTCTCATCTAGGTACTCCCATACAAATTTTTCTAGACCGTCAGGCACTCCAATTTCTGAAAACATGATGGTAAGGAGGAAATTACCAAACATGATCTTCTCCCCATCACACATGACATTGATGATCTCCTCTGCTATGAATTCTAAGAGGTTGTAGATGGTTCCTTCTTATATCTTTCAGCAAACGTTCAACCAAGACTTGTTGATCTATGTCTACCTCTCTTGTCAATTCACTTTGGTCACTAAGTGCATGTCCATCCTCATTACAGGGTTGGAAATCACATAAATTTTGAAGTTCTGTGACCCCTTCTTTTAGTCATGCACCTCCATAGTTTTCTTTATGGCCTCTGTGTCCTCCAATTCATCATCAAATGAATCTCCCTTGCAGGTAAGTTTGGTAAACTTGGAGATTAGCTGGGGAGTTATCCTCATTCTTTGCCCCGCAAAGTAGAAATGGTCTTCATGTACGTGTGACATCATCCATTGGTAAAACTGCTCGGGTTTACCAAAATAGGGAAACTCATATAGTTACAATAATCTAGCCTTCTCCATTTTCACATTGACCTCATCTTCAAAAATGGTCATTCTATCAGGTGTCCTCTTGTATATAGGTCTGACCATTTCTAACGCCATCTCTTTCTTTGCAATGCTTTTTCAATGGTTGTATTCACTTACCTACCATCTTCCTTACATGGGATACCCACTCCTTTCTGAGCAACATGTCATCTGGGTATTGCATCTCTACATACCACTCATCATTGAAACTAGTGAAAACAACCTATTTCCCTTAGACCTTTCACTTCTTTGGTGAATCGGTTACCTTCTTTGATGCCATCTTATTTTTGGGTTACTAAAAAAAAACTATTCCTTTCTCCTCTTCCTTGCTCTACTCAAATTTGTGGCTTACCTTTATGAAATATCCTTTACTCCCATGCCCTAGCTGCAGAACCCTAACCTGTAAAATCCTTCCACAAGTTGGCGTACTCTCCTGAAATCTTCTTCCCTATGTTCATGTACTTCTTCCACTCTGGTTTGCAAATCACACTAGTCACACACTCAGATTTTCACAACTTTTCCTTCGCACAAATCTTCTTCGCGGATGTCCTAGCTCACAAGAGCTCTTCGATATCATAATTGCTAGGTAAACAATAATGTGCCCAACCTTCTACTTATAGTTTTTTACTCATTTCTTGTAATAAATTTTATGCCACCTACCACGGTACACCTGCAACGTTGAAAGTGATTCTTCTATCCCATGTTTCTGACTACCTACCTCATGTTGTTCCTGTGCTTCTCATCCTTGTACATGGTATTTGTAAAGCTCTCCTAACACCAAACTCCTTATGTCTACATTTTCCATGTGCACTCTTCTGAACTTCGTGCTTTTGATTCTTCAATCTGGGTCATCAAAACATAGCTTCCACTACTAGCTTCTATTATTTGTCGAATTACTCCACCCCACACTAAAATGGATGCATGGTCCTCTGCGCATAGAATTTTTTTGAAAATAATAAGTTTCTAATAACACACAACGCGCACAAAAAAAAATAATGGGAACAAACAACCAAAAGGGAAAATACACAGAAAGGAAAATGCATTAAAGGAAACCCTAGGCTAAATGGCAATACTGCCTTATTTATAATTACACAGAAGCCTTATTTATAGTAGGGCTTCAGCCTACTCCCATTGAAATGGCCTGGTAATCTCACCCCATTCATTGCCTGTAATTGGAATCCACCAGAATCAAGGATATACGATATGATCTATGGCCCTAACCATTAGACTTTTAATTTCCCAGGATGGCGCAAAAATTTAGAGTCATAAAGCAAGGCCATTTTCCCAACCTTGAATTGTTTGTTTTTAATATGGTGATCATGTCATCCTTTTTGTCATGGCTTTTTTTCCAACTGCATTAATTTCTCCATGCGCTCCGGTAATGCTTGTTCATCAGCTAATCCTCCAGCACGTGCAATACACATGGATGGTAGCATGAATTCTACTGGTAACACAACTTCCGTGCCAAACACCAATTGGAATGGTGTGGCCTTGTTTAATTTCTTGTAGGTAGTCATATATGCCCATAGCACAGCTGAAACTTTATCATCCCAATCATGTCTTCCCACATCACAAATTTTTGTCAGCGTGTGACTCATAATTTTGGTTAAATGCCTCAGCAGTTCCATTATCTTGTGGGTGATATGGGATAGTCTTATTGTGGGCTACCATGAATTATGTTAATAGGATCCTATCTGTCTCATTTAGGAAATGTATAGCCCTATCACTTGTTAAGCTCAGCAGACATCCATATCTTCTAATTATATTTTCCCACAAGAACCTAGTTGTTGTTACTACTGTGCAGTCCCTTGTAGGCATTTCCTCTGCCCATCTTGTTAAGTAGTCAGTGATAGTGATGATATAGTGAGAACCAGTCCTTCGTGTGGTAGGTTAAATTGGTCCTACAAAATCAATGGCCTAGTTTTCAAATGGTTCTATACTATCTATTAGCCTCAAGGGAATTTCATCCCTTCTTTCTGGCTTGTCAAAGCACTGGTAATGGTCACAGGCCTTGCAAAACTCAATGCAATCCTGGTAGATGCTTTCCCACCAAAGTCGTGCCAGTGGGATTTTTCATGCGGTGGCATTCCCTGCATAGTGTCCTCCTATAATCTCACCATGTGCTTCCTCCATTATTACAACATGCTCATGCTCCAACACACACTGACGCAAAACATCATCACGACCTAGTTTCTATAAGTCTCCACTGATTAGCATGTAGGGCATATTGCGTATGGCTAACTGTTTTCTTTCTAGAGTCTTCATTCCTTTCGATGCCATACCCATTTTGAGATACACAACAATATATTCTAAGTCAGAGGTCACATGTCATAACCTAAATAGTTACACATCTGGCATATCATCCTCAATGCTCTGCGCATCCTCCCTTGAGTCAATCCTTGATAAATGGTCAGGCCCAGAGTTACTCTTTCCTAGTTTCACAATAACTCTAAAATCAAACTCTTGAAACAACAAGAACCACCGACATATGCGTCCATGTAAAATGGGCTTGTTCACCAAGTAATTCAATTCCAGGTGGTCATGAAGGGTGTTACCAAAAGATATTTCCTAAATTTGTATAGCACGTATATCATTAATAGTGCTTCACACTCAGTAGTAGTGTAGTTCTATTCTACTTGTGTTAACTTCCTACTAGAAAAACACAAGGGGTGGTCAAAAATCTGCTCTCCAAGTTGTGCTAAGATTTCTCTAATTATGATCCCTAAAGCATCAACATGTACATGGAATGGCTTATCCCAAGAGGGAAAATGTAATATGGGCACAGTGATAAGCCTATTCTTCAATGTATCAAATATTGTCTACTTCACCTCTCCCCAGAGAAATGCACCTTTGTAATTTAGTAACTTGTCCAGTGGCATGGCGATCTTGGCATACCCCTTAAAAAGTTTCCAGTAGTACCCCGTACGCCCAAGGAATCTGTATACTACACTCTAGCTGGTAGGCTCCCCTAATCCCACAATAAGGGAAACTTTGGCAGGATACGCCAGTAAGCCTTCATTACATATGATGTGCCCCAACAGGGTTCTAAAATGAGTAGCAAAGAGACACTTCTTGATGTTGATGGATATGTGCAACTACTGAAATCTTTCAAACATCAACCACAAATTGTCACAATGGTCTTTCACAGGTCCATACATTGTTTAGTCATCAAGGTAAACTTGAAGAAACTTATGGATGAATTCTTGAAATGCATGTACCATAATGCGTGAAAATAAACTAGGCACATTCTTCAGTCCAAAAGGAATGACCATGTAGGAAAATCTTCCCCATTCAGTGGTGAATGTTTTCTTTTCTTGTTCTTCCTTTATAATTCTAAGTTGATGATATCCTGAGAACCCATCTGTGAAGGAATAAATCTCACACCTAGCTTCTCCTTCCAGGATTTCTTCAATAAAAGGGGTTGGAAAAGGGTCAATGACACATAATTCATTCAAATCCCTGTAATCAACATAGATCCTTATCCTCCCATCCTTCTTTATGATTATGATCATGGGGCTTGTCTAGTCTAATTCCTCCACAACGTCAATGATGCCTGAAGTGATCACTTTTTCTATCTCCTCCTTGACTTTGACGTGAAGATTTGGATTCATTCAATAAGGCCTCTTCTGAATCGGGCACACACCTTCCTTTAACTTGATTTTCATTTCTCCCAAGGAGTGGTGAACGCCCTTAAGCTCATGGTACCCACACTAAAATAAGCCCTAAAACTTGTGCCTCCTTAGTTTCTATTTCTGAACTGATGTTAACCTTCTTTGTTTTGAGGGGTTCATGGTAAGCCTGTGCTTTCTCATTAGCCCTATCAATAAATTTACGCATACCTTAAGTATGGTTAGCATCCAAGCTCTCCATCTCTTTTCCATCTATCACATAGACCATATTTCCCTTCTCTTTCTCTATGCATGCACGCTCAAGATGCACCTCGTTTGACTCTTCCTCATCAAAGTCTGGTTCCAAACCAGGATCACACAATAACTCTAGTATTCTATCCTTCGCCATGGCACTATCTCCTATCGTAAGGATTTTAACAACCTGCAACGCCCTATTCACCAATGGTTTAATACTCTGATATCCAAAACCTTGAAGGAGGTCAACCGTTAACTCCTACCAGTTTCTTGTCTGACGGTGCATCTTTGAGTGAATATACCATGTGTGTGCACAACCTTGTAAATTGGAATACAACTTATCCACCAATAAAGAAGGTGGCAAGGCCTTCGCACCTTCCATCCATGCTTTCTCACATGCTTAGTTGGGAGACGAGGTGGGTTCCTTCCTATGGTAGTCTTGTATGACAATAGCTGCATTACTCTGGGAAAACCTAACATAGAACATGAATCTTACCTTGTGCCACTCTAGAAGACTATCGCAATGTATCACCCACCAATGCGTTGCGGTCCTAAGCAAGTTATAGCTAAGCATCCCTCTTCTTTCGATCCCATTTTTCCACTAAGCATCCATTTCTTGTAATAAATCATTAGGGTTAGCTCCTCTAGAGTAACTTGGAAACTTATTTCCTCCCATGTGCTTGACTGAGCACAACTTTTTCACCCTTGTAAAAAATCCTCTTAACTGTCACCCAATTAACTCATATGTCTCGTGCACCTAATCATCGCATGTCACACTATTTGTACCACTCATATATTAAGCATCTTCAAACTGAATTACTCCTTCCATAGGGTAAATCACCTTAGCATCTCTGATAGAGCGCACATAAATCATATCAAGAACTTCTTCTCCTAAGGGCTTAGTATAGGGTGTTGACTTCCCATCGGTTAAGGGGATGATAACCCATTCTTCCTTGTTTTCAAAACTTATGTACCCCTTGTAGAACCGTGGGTCAGTATTGTTCTTATAACACCAGGGATGCCCAAGTAATGCTACAAAGTTGTCTACCTCAGATAGTGCCAAGACTTCAAAGTCTCCAATAAAATTTTCCCCTTGGATAGTTATAACAACATCCTTCAAGACACCAATGGACATTTCCTTTGTCTTGTTATCCATATACAACACATTCGAGGATGGTTCTAATGGGGGCCTTCCCATTTGATGCCATGCATCTAGGGTGAGGACATTGCCTTCCACACCCACGTCAATCAGAATATTTCTTAGAAGCCATCCATCCATAACTGCATTCAAGGTAATCTACTTATCATAGTCAAGGCTATGGGGAAAAAGGTTAGCATGTAGAACCTACATTTTGTGCTCTGCTCTAGAGCATGGTACCATTTCCCATAACCATTCACCTAGAAAAGGAATGATATTATCTTACCTTAAATCTTCCTTACTTCCCTAACCTCATCCATATCCTTTTGTGTGTCCTCAGCACTCTTCCTTTTCTCAAACTACCTTGACTTTTCCTTCAGGCATTGGATCTCCCCTTGTAGGCTTTGAATCACATCCATGGTTTCTTGATACGCTTCTTTTTGGTGATTAGGGTCCAGATAATTTCCATGTACTACCTCTTCTCTAATAATGAGTGGTATCTACATTGGTACTTTCCTTGTGCACATAGCCTCAGTTCACATCGTAACTAGTACAATCTCTTGTTCTAACTCATGTGCCACCCTTGGCATCCATTGTGAATCAACCTTCTTTACACTTACCATTTTGGTCCCTTTTTCCTTTCAGTGTTGTTGGATCATATGTTAAAATAGCTCTGGGCACTCCTCATACTTGTGCTTCTTTCCACACCAAGATCATTGTAACATATCCATGCATTTGCGCTTATAGTGCTCTGTAAACCCACAATTGTAACAGGTTCCACGCGAGAACTCACTTCTTCCTCCTCTACGGTTACCATGACCAAAAACTCCTCCTTGTACACCTCTTCCACTCACCCCTCCATCTGCGCACCCTTCATAATGACGACCATCATCCTTGGAATTATTTACGAGACTAGTTTGGCACACAACAATATCAATGACATCATGTATCTGGTCAATTAACATATAATTCTTGGTGTAATGGGTTGTAGAGGTGTAGATCTTGTAATATCAAGACACATTTTTATGGATCGCACACTCTAATAGTGAACACCTACTTGTATCATGATCTTTTTGGAAAATTTCATAGTTCACCGCCATGGCGTGTACCAATCTCTGGGGATAACTATCCTTTATATGCCCATATACCTCAAAATCCATGAACCATAGGCCAATGCGAGTCTCATGCGCTAAGTTTGTAGAAATCTTCTCTAGCTCCTTCACCATTATAGCAATCTGAGTTTCAAGAAAAGGGCTAACATTGGTATCCACACTTCCAACAACCTCAATGTGCAGGGCAGCCTCCAAGGCCTCACACGAGTCTATGAAAGTCTTGTGTGAAAGTGCTCTCCTAAAAGGTGTTATCAACCCTTCAACAAATCATTGAGCATGTTAAGAAGGATGAATATCATGAGAAAGTTTTAATAAAAGAGTCTTGAAATGCACATCATACTCTGGTACACTTTTTAACCTACCGTGTTGAATCTCCTTCAGTGCGGTAATGATTTTTTTTTAAACTCAGGGATATGAAATTTAGCTAAGAAGGCATTCCACAATGTGGTGTAATCTACCAATTTTTGATGGGGGTCATAATTTTGGTACCTACTATGTGCGCGTCCTTGCAATGTTGTTGAAAACTGACTCACCTTTTGCTTCAAGGTAGTGATCAAGTTTGCATGCCATAGAAGCTCACACTTGTGTGCATGTTCTATAACATCCTAAACACCTTTGTAGTTTGGTAGATGCAAAGAGATTTCAAAAAACAATTGCTAACGTGGTTGAGGCCCTTGCCCACCTGATCATGAACCTTGATTTCCTCCAGTGTTACCTCTACCACTAGATCCACTAGATCTACCAAGTCCTATCCCTCCTGACCCACCAGATCCCCCAGATCTTCCAGATCCTCTAGCTCCTATACCACAAGATCCACCTCCTGTAGTTGGTAACAAGCCTAAAGTGGTCATGTCTAGTGTCCCCAATGTCCCACTGAACTACACGCCAATGGTTTATGATATTACACCTCTATTCGATGTGTGGGTCATGCCACTTCTAGATGTGATACCCAAGATTTATGTACCCGTAGTTTTCCCAAATTTTATTCTATACAATATTCCTCCAAATAAAAGGAATGATTGTGCAACCATAGATGTACGAAATGAGTAAATTATATCTCCTAAGTGTAGATTGGTCATTTCCACCAATACCAACTAGGTTAGCAATATTTATCTCTTGATTTGGAAGACTAAGCACTAGGGCTTGGTCACCAGGTGGATTCAGATGCACGCCAATGTATCTCCTTTCTCCAAGTGATGAAATCTCATCAAAAGATGAAGGGGTATGTCTCCCGCATTTTCGAAGATGGGGTGGTAAATATTTCTTAGGATCCATGTCCTCTGTGTGAACCTCAATTCCTTCCTGTAACATCTGCCTCCATAGATCCATCACTCCTACAACCTCACATTTTCTAGCCAACTCCCTTTCCCATCGTTCACTATACTTCAGTCGTCTCTCTTCCCTCTCATTTTCCATCACAAGGTCCACCATCTTCCTCCACCCTAGTTTCCTCACTCAGTGCTCATAAGAAGCTTAACTTGCCATAAGGAATACTTATAGACTTAGTTTAATGATCAGAATATTTACATATAAGGGGACAAAATGAAAAAATGATCCTATACACTCCCTAAAGAACTCAAACTCAGCAACCTTAAGACAAAAATATGTAGAAATAGCGTATTCCTAGGTATAACTGGTTAGCACTCTTTTCCACCAATGATCAACAACATGCATCCAAGTCATATCAGCATCCTACAACCTCTAATACTCATCTTCGGTCCACATGCAAGGTCTACAGTACCATCTTGATCTAGACGCATATGCCAAAAGCCATTCATATAACTCTACTGTAAAACAACAAAAGAAGGTCTCATATATATCATGATACAGATGTTCCTCTACCCATTTTTGTGCATCAAACTTAGGTCCAATACTAAATCTCTAAGAAAACTCATCCTTCGTGCTCTTAAACCATGCTTTGACACTATCCAAGGTCAAGTGATCCATCATCATGCATCATTCTCACAACAACTTCAGAAAGAGGTCTTGGCAATGGAACCAAGATGTAATCATTTTTCATGTACCGTTAGTATAAATTTCTAATCCCATGCGCACAAGACTATCACCCACTGGGCATTGGGCACTCACCTAAGGTACACGTGGGTGCCAAGCCCCTCCTTTATATGAGCATTGTGAGAAGGTATTTCCTTTGATGGAGGATGATTTCAGAATGAGAATATATTTACTTAGTTTAGATAAGGAAGAAGAAACATCTAACAGATCCATGTCTTAAATGTATTATAGACACAAAGTCATAACCATTCTAAAACATACCCAAACTATGATATCCATTTCACAAGAGGGTTTACACCCTTAAACATGATATACAGAACAAACCATAATATATATTCATTTAGAGTGATCCTAGTAGCCACATTACAATCAAAAGAGGTTTTCACAGACCATACATATCAAAATACTAGGACTCATCTCTTACAGATCTTCCCTGGTATGATATTCTAGCTATGCCCCTAGTTCATTCCTTACTACAGAATTTTATGCCAAATAGAGGCATATGACATTCCTTATAACCCATGGCATTAGTGCTCTAAACCCTAGACTACAACATCATACTCTTTATGCATTCCCTTCTGATCCTGCACCTTCTGTCTTCATCGGGATGTGTTTTTATTTCTCTAGAGCATATCTATATATAGCTTTAGCACCCACTACCATGCCTTCTCTCTTGAACAGATTGTGTGCCAAGTGTCAATTTAGTCCTCCAATGGTGAATTCTTATCCCCTTGCAAACCCTTCACTCTCTGTAATGATGTCTTCTAAGAATATTCCATGCGTGGAATATTATTTTCTTGACCTCCAAGGTTCCAGGCTAGCACCTTATCCACTCAACACACCTAGTCAAATCATGTTTTTCCTCAAGTGCCTCCAGAATTACGAATATGGCTAAGTCCTTTAAACCTGGTGTCATGCCTTCCACCCAAGCCCTAGCTTCTCCAAAACCCTTCTTAAACCTCTTTATCATGTGCGCTTCTCCCCTTGTGCCCTTATTCTTATAGGTCCCATGTGCACACGTGCCCTTGGGTACTTAGCCAATATTTTGAGGCACAATAACCCACTTTCGACTGATAAAACAACATCCCCAAAAATTATTTATTCTCCTTCACCCAACTCACACAACTCTTCCTAGAACACTTTCATATCAACATTGCAAGTAAAATCATCATTATAGACCTCTATGTGATTTGAAATTTTAATGAGGAGTATATCATGGATTTCATCACTAGATGGTGTGGCATAATAAATTATTTTTCTTTCTCCCTTCCTCAAATTGAGTTAATCAAAATATTTTCATGGTCTTGTGTGAAGCATATCTCCTCTACTCTTCAAATACACTCATTCAAAACTTTGAAGAGCAACTCACCATGGCTTGTAAACTTGAACTTCATGCCCGTGAACAAGGCCATCTCGAACATTAATGCAAAAAACCAACACCCAAATTCACCAAGTCTTTCACCCATATTGACGAATATAAAAACATGGTTAACACCATTACCATCAATTCTTCATCCACATCTACACCTCATACAAGGCCTCCACAAAGGATTCTAAGACCAACCCCCAATTACACTCCCCTTAGAGAATCATAAATATCTATCTTCGAAAAATTGATGGCTTTCCATCTCATCCAAATTCCACCTATCTTCCTTGTTGATGACTCACAACCCAAACCCGCACAATATTGAAAGGGTCGCTATTGTAAATATCACCACATTCATGGTCATGAAATTGAAAAGTGTTTTTCCTTCAAGGACCTCATTCAATGAATCATAGATTGTGGTGACCTTCAATTGGATAATTGTGACACACCACCCAATGAACCTCTAGATATGTTGTCATGCAATTGTGCAACAGGAAAATTGACAATTTTTTAGCATGACAACAATACCCTTGTGTCAAAACTTTCAAGTTTTACCCTTCCGAGGTACCCTAGGTCTACCCTGTCAGTTTGATAACCTTCCAGTTGATGTTAACTCAGTCCCTTAGGTGAATTAGGAAATTCAAGTCAACCCCCATAGGTGATTTTAGGAGTCCTTAGAAAATACTATTTTTGGACAATGTCAGGATGGGCTACCACTGTCCTTCCTAAGACTGATGAAACCCCATGGAGTGAAAAAAAGGAGCCAAATCAAACATGGAGATGAATTGAAGGTATATTAAAATCATGGAATTGATTTTGGAATATTTAGGAAAGATTTGGAGGAGTTGGGGCAATTTCATCAAAAATAGGGTTCATAGGCCTAAGCAGTGCACAGGGCTGAAAGAGATACTAATCTTTGGGAGGTGATTCTGGGAGCTATGGGTAGAGTTAGGAGAAAAATAAAACATCTTTGGAAATTGAATTAAAGGATCTATAATATGGTGAAGTGAGATTACTCACAACACTTTGGTGTCATAGGTTTATACCTAGTTTTTTCCATGCTCGGCTAGGGATCCAGATCAAAAATATGAATTTTTAGGGAATAAATGCAGGAATAAAGAGCTTATACCCCTACCATTGGATTCAAAAGGACATTTTCATTTAAACTCATATAACCATTTTCCAAAAATATCCATTGAGAGTTCAAGATATCGTCATTTCAAGTTGCTCTCAAGGTGGACTTCCCACAGTTAGTCAAATTTTGATGAGGACACATGTCAGCTCTAAGAGCCTAGCGAAATTTGATGTCTCTTTATTCCCTAAAGCTAAGGGAAATGAGGTATAGTAAAATCTACCCAGCGTTAATATGCTCTCTGGTCAAACATAGAATCATCTAGATCATCAGTTCAGCCCCCAGGTGCTTGTAAAAGCATATCCCCTCACGCGCTTAGATCATGACAAATATCACATGGAGGTATGATGTGAAAAATGATGTCCCTTTTTTCCCCTTTTCTAAAGGGAAATCAGGGACTTGAAAATTTTTCTAGTCCCGTGAATCCCTCAAGTCATCCATGTGACCCTCTTCAGTGTAAATTTCCAGTCCCCAGGAGCTAGTTGGATCCAAATGCATGATCGTTGGATTTCTGCCAAGTGTCGCATTGAGGCGCAATGTGAAATTTTATGTCCCATTCATCCCTTAATTATTGATGGACATAGGGGACAGGAAAATGTTCCCAGTCCCAGGTATTCCTCTCGGTTCCTCATACGACCAATATCCAGCCCCTAGGTCCTTTTCTCCATCTTTTTTGACCTAATGCACAATCATTGAATTTCCGCTAAGTGTCGCATTGAGGCACGATTCGAAATTTGATGTAAATTTCTTCCCTTAATGCTTAAGGGACATTAGTGATAAAACAATTCTCTCCACCCCTGGTATGCATTTTTGAATTGCTTTAAAGTTGTCACTTAGCTTTATTTCCCGTCACTTATTCTTCACAGTTCATACCCAGCCATAGCTCTTCTCATGCTTGCACATAGTCCACCATTTCTACTCCAAACCAGCTCTACCATGGAAAAAAAATCCTACTCCATGAAAATACACATGTTCTATAGGAAGTATTGATCAAAATAATTAAAGGAACGAAGGACGAACGAGAAAAACAAAGAAATCCATCTGAAAACCTCCATTGTCATGAGACAAAGATTCAAACATATCTCACAAACCAATGCACAAAATGAAAAACCATATGTTTCAGCATTCTCCATTTTTAGAGGCCATGAAAACCCCATAAACAAATCTCCTTTTTGAAGCACAAATTTTTTGCAGCAAAGAAATCTCTTTTTTGGCACAACGAAGGCAAAAGTCAGATTTCTTGTCGAATCGGAAATTGTTTTAAAGAGAAATTTCACTGGACAAATGAGAAACAAAAACCCACCACAAAAATATGATATTTTTTTGAATGAAGAAGAAAACTAGACCTGTAATTTTCAAGCTCCGTTAATGGTTTTTGTGTCCTAAGCTATCACCATGTGAAGAATTTGAACCTTTAAAATCTCATGAACCAATGATTGGGTAAGCCTAAGATCTCAGAGGAGTGATATTGGGAAAGAACTCATATCAAAAAACTTCATTCCACCATGACCCAAGCATCATTAACTCACTTTCTAAAACTAGTAGGTCTTTTACATGGGAGACTACTATTTCAGGTAAGTCACCAACTGAAGAAGCTGTAAGAGAGGCGGTGATCACAAAAGTGGTATTGCAGGAAAAAATCATCGAAATGGTCATCTTGGTCTAAAATTGACACTTACTAAAAATATTAAGTGGTCTCACGAAAACTTGCTAAAAATAACAAATTGTTCGAGAACGTGAGAGGAACGCATGGAGAAAGAGAAATTTGAGTTACAATATCCAATTAAGGTTTGAAGGAGATGATTTTTCATACTTACTAAAAATAGTAAATCATTCTAGAGGGTGTATTTCACAAAAGGAGTATCCTGAGAGCTGAACATTCATATTGGAAGCTACAGTTGGATTTCAGAGAAATATTTCCACACTTATTAAAAATAGTAAGTTGCTCACTCCAAAAATATTAAGTGTTGAGGAATCATGAAGTACAATTGGACAGGATATAATCTAGCACAATTTGCTTCTAAGTATGAGATAGAAGGTAGTGATGTCTAATATATGGATTTCAATTATCTTAAGGCTCACAAGAAAGCCAAGGAAAGAGGGAAAATTGAAGACTAGGTATTCACAAGTGGATTGTTCGCAGCTGCAGGACACCCTGTGTCTGTACAGATCTTTGAGTTGGCCTTGGCCTGCTCACACCACTATGAGCCTGAAACATAAAAAATTCCATTTGAAAATGATACGGAAATGGAGGTCATTAGTCCCATAACCATCTCGCTCTCTCTAAAAATCCCAACATCACCTAGCATGGTCGTCATCTCAAAGGAAAGGGTCGTGCATGAGTGGGAAAATATGGATGCGTACTTAAAAGGGGTTGCATTAGGATCATGAATGAAGATAGTGAGAAAACCCTCAAGGATGCCAAAAATACTTTTGAGATGTGAGTTTCAGGAAGGCTACTCAGATACAGTCACTCTACTCAATAGGGTGATGAAAGAAGTGAACACAAGAGACTTCCAAGATTGGATGGGCCTTTTCATCTTGACATTGACTAAAGGAAAATAGAGAATTGATTGGGGAAAATCATCAGTGACAATCTGAATCTGCAACTACTTCAAGTTCCCATGATAAAGAAGTTCCACATGACTTATTACTTGGTCTATTTTTTCTCTATCTCAAAATCATTCAAGGGATTGGCCCTCACACAAAACATTGCTACCAAGGTTCCCGTATTCGAGAAACTCTCGCAGTTGGTAGTGGAGGAAAGCCACAGGAAGTTCACCTGTGTGAAGGATGCATTCATGATGTACGTAGTCTAAACCTTGGAGGGTGATTTGAAGGCAAGGATGTCACCACAAGTGGCATCCTTAATCAAGAAATATGGCTCTTATTTCATACAATTCTATAATTTCTCCTACCTACGAGTTTTTGGCTTTGACCAAAATCCACTAAGGTTTCCCAAGTACCTTAGTGACAAAATTTTACTATTTGAGATTTGTAGGCAGTTCATACAAGTAAACAATAGAATCAAGAGCAAGAAAAAGAAGTTGATTTCATTTCCCATCTCTCTCAAGGTATTCACATGTAAGAA
The DNA here is from genome assembly GCA_019776745.2 of Taxus chinensis. Classification (NCBI taxonomy): domain Eukaryota; kingdom Viridiplantae; phylum Streptophyta; class Pinopsida; order Cupressales; family Taxaceae; genus Taxus; species Taxus chinensis. Next base: position 184,333,484 of record CM034149.1, read on the forward strand.
TTCGAATAATGCATCTCATCTAGAGGTTTTCTTCATACATATGAATTTGCATTGCTACACTGTCAGGCCTAATTTTGACATCTGAGATGATCTTGATTCTTTCCACATCCCACACTTACACCACAATCTGCACCTTGAGGACTTCTAGGCCAACTATGTTGATGAATTTGAATCATGGGAAAAGGATCATATGAGAATGACAGTCGATGAGATGAATAAATTCAAGTTCTCTTGGTATGAAGATATTTTTTGGATGATGGGATAAAGATGTACGATCCTAAGTATGCAATAAAGGTTTCTACATTGCCTCAAGTCAACTGGCACGTACACAACTCAGGCAATATAAAGGAAAAAATGAAGAAGGTGGTCAAGAGAATGAGGGATTGGTTCCAAAGAAATAGATCCATGATCATCCAGTCATGAGGTATGCATACAAGCCAAAAAAAGATTCTTGACAGTCATTGTCAAAAGTTGTGGAGGTTACTTCAAGTTCAAGACACTCTAGAGCAAGTTCAAGATGAAGATCCATATAATTGGAGACTTCTTCTCATGGAAAGTCACCAAAGAGATCTAGGATAGAAGAAAGCTCAATTACAACAATGCAAGAGGAAGATATGGTCACGGAAGTGCAAGAAGAAGATTCATTATCAGAAGCACAAGTGGAGGGAGAGAACACAATTCACATTCATACCTCCCACCACAAAAGGCCTCACCACTTGTCAAAACTAATACCTCCCTCATTCAAGACATGCCTCCTCTTCTAGAGTAGGGAATGGTTAGTACACCCACCATACATCCTAAGTCCAATCAAATGTTCCTGTGGATGTAGGAAACAATAGCACCTGATACTCACACTGTGCAACAAGTGGAAGTCCCTGATTTATCAACAATATCCTCATTTGCTAAGGGAAAGAAAAGGAATTTCACACACATGGCTTCATGGTTCTATAATGGAGAAACAAGTAATCAATATATTAAAGTAGCTCGACCAAAGGTGATCAAGATAATGGACAAGATGACATCGACTGATTATGAGATGAGCACAATTCAACTAGGGCCAACTACTCATGAAGGGCATTTGCACATGTATCAGTATTCTTCCGCTCACATGGTGGCAAGGAATAAAGAATATAAGAAGAATATTGATGAGCTAAGGAACATGTGTGAACTTTTTCTTCCTATGTACAACATCTAGTGGATCCAAATGCCACAAAAATTCCCATAAAATAAGTTACACCCATCAACAACTTTAATCTAGAATCTATCAAGAGGACACATTAGTTCATGATGAAGGGGGGAGCAAATAATGAATGGATTAGCTTAAATTCTAAAAAGATAAATTTAGTGCTCCAAGAGGTAGTTAAGCTCTTCACCTACATGTGTGCAACTGTAAATAGGACGCGGACACTTAAAGAAGATTTGGAGAAAGAAAGGGATTACTAGGAACCTCTAGGTCTAGTGGTAAATTAAATGACCAACACTCACCCCCTAAGGATTTGATCAACAAGAAGGTTTTTGGCACTTCTTCTGAAGAATTTTCATGTGTATGGTCAAGGGCCTTGGTAATCAAATTTGAAATAACCAATTAATCCTTCATGTAAGGTTCACCAATTTATACGGATGAAAATTGACATGCAACCTTTAACCACGCTCGACCCCCCAAGGTCATGTCAGGGCATCCGATGTGGAATTATATGTGGCTAACTATAAGAGGATCAGTGACTAAGATATGGTAGTGTGATCTCCTAGTAGATGAGTTTGCAAAGGGAAGTTTTAGAGGCTATGAATGGGTAGCATAAATTCCCTATGGTTTGTCTAATTGAATCTCAATGTGGAACTAGTTTGAAGTGTCCAGGTTAACTAAGATGAGACTAACAATCTATGCTACTGCTGAAAGGTAAAATAATCTAAACAAATCACAAAAACTGAAATATTAAAATCACAAATAGTAAATTACTTCTATTCTAAATAATCAAATCTATTTCTACACTAAAACTAAACAAGAAAAATAACCCGGTGTGGTTATTCACATGTGTTGAGTGTATTGAAACTAAACTAAATTAAAACAAGAGATTTTCCAAATGATCTATGATATATAGATAGACTCCTATAGATATTCTCTCCTTTAGATCCACAGGGATGGGAAGAAGAGGATCCATCACCAGGAGCTGCTATTAATGATTTAAACCCTCTTCGAAATTTACTAATTACTTATAAATGAAAGGAAATTAATTTCTACTCTATTTGATATGATGTAATAATGATAAACTACAACAATGAAGGAAATCAAACACAAAATCCAACCTGGAATTCACAGAACAGAGGTAAATCCAGCTATGTGATGACTTGTCCCCTCAGTTTATCCTTTCTTTCTTTGTGTGTCCATATGAGTCTAAGGAATTGGGAATGCAAAGGTAGCAACAAGAGTAGGTGCTTGAGCAATGAAAAATTGAAGTAAAATTTGGTTTCAATGCAAGTAGAAGAGAGATATCACAAGTGAACAGAGCTTTGTAATGCAATTTCCAACATGATTGTGGCAGCAATACTATGCAAGATACATAAGATTCTCAACATTTTCTTGAATACAAGTATTGAATATATAAGAATTGGTTAGGATGTTCCTTTATGCATAAGGCAGCCTTGGAGTGCCAAATCATTCGGTGAAGAAGAAGTTCAAAATAATTAAATCTATTTAAAAATAGAACAGGGAAGGAATACCATGTAATCAAGACTATTTTTAGGAAATTTGGTTCACAAACGCACCTTGAAGGAAAGTTAAGTAAAGCATCACATGTTAAAATCACGCATGGGAAGTTCTGGAAAAATTGTTGAGGACCACCGCCTTACGCAAGGTGATGATCATAGGACCACCGCCCTACCTGGGTGACTGTCGCAAAACTACCTCCTTATCTGGGTGGCGATCAAGAACCTACCGCCTAGGTAGAGCGGTGGTTTTGACACTTAAAAATAGAACATGCACAAAAAAGAGTGGGAATCTGGAATAAAGTGTGGAAAAGCTAAGTAAAGATGTCCAGATTATAAATATACATTGCGGATGAGCTCAGGAACTCGAACACCTTATGAAAGGACATGAATCATCCTTGGGGTTTTTTGTAACCATTTTCCGACAATGTAACATATGCCATTTTGGGTGCGTACATATTTTCCCCTCGGAAAAGCATCTTAGCCATGAAAATGTGTAAAACGTAAAGTCCAAGTATGTTTTTCCCGAAAGGGAGAGTTAGAATCTATACCTGACATGCCCGTGGTACAAAATTCCATTGTCCAAACTTCCGCTACTTGTAAAATGCAAAATAAGACTCAAGTGCAAATAGATGAAATATTGAAAAATAAACACTAAATTAAAATGTCAAGAGGACTTACCATTTTTGCGGGGATATATAAATATACCTGCACGAGTGCTCCAACCCTACGAGCATATTCACTCAAAATGAAGTTATAACAACATGTATATATCAAAACAAGCTCATTTTCCAATTCATTTCTAATCATTCAATTTGGTGATTTTTGAGCTCTTGGCCCACAATGACCATTTTTGACGAGAGTACAGCCAAAATAACCGTTTAGAGATCATGATCATGCCTTCGCGAGTGGGAAATATACCAACACAGTCTAAGGTTAGTTTTTCTCACTTGTGTGTTTTTAAACCAAAAATGTCAAAAATGTCAAAATATTTTCTTGGGGGGGACTATTTTTGAATTTATTTAAAATGAGTCTCTAGGGGTTAGGCCCACAGGGTAGCCTTTTATTTCACTAAAAATGGTCCATTTTTTACATTTTTGAGCATTTTTAGGGCTACAAACCTGTACATTAAATCAGTTCAGGACCACCACCCTAAGAAGGGTAGCAGTCGCATAACCGCCACCCTGCACCAGGTAACAGTTCTAAACAGAATGACCAAAACTCATGCTAACTTAAATATTTTTGGATTTTTAATGTTTTTTTATGTTTTTGATGATCTTTTTTCTTGAAATATGTCACTAACTTTCTCTTGTTTGTGTTTTGATGGATGCAGAAGGAAGAGTACATCTGCTAGAGTCATGAGAGAGAGTGTGACTAGCTACCAAATACTTTAGATTAGTTGACTCAAGATAAAACTGAAATTATACAGAGAGTGGGCATTTGAAGGATTGCAAGGGTGCCCCATGTCACTCCTGCCAGTCACATACTATGTGACTTGTTTTCTTATTAGGACGTAGACCTGAATACCTTCCATTTTTCAGGTGTTAAGGGTGAGTGGATGATCACCCTAGAGGATGTGTATCAGATACTTGGAGTTCTGATACTTGGGAGGATGTTGACTCTTCAGACAACATGATCTAGAGCCATGATGACTCTTTGGGCCACATAGACAGGGGATGTCGTGGTTTCCTTTGGTTTGAAGGAGGGGATGAAGGACTAATCCATCGCTACTACTCCCATCCCTATTATCTGAAAGGTCATCATAGGTATATTGGCCTCGTGGTTGATTGGGGACAAGGCAGGCAATACACTACTTTATTGTTGGGCTTCCATCATTACACAGATTGAGGCTCATGGTCGTATCTATATATGGGGGGAATATATCATCGGTAGTACTTATCATGACTTATACCAGATTTTCAAGTTACAGGGACATTCTTTCAACCACGCTACATTGGTCATGAGTTGGGTATATGAGCTGATCATCCCCTATGAGAGGGGAGTACCAGTTCAAGACCCATTGACCTTCAGGGCCACTAGATGGATGGCGATGATAGTTCTCAGAGTGCCACATCATCTAGTGGCCTCTTTGACCATAATAGACATGATGGACAACCCATACCATGATATGGCAGGTTTGTGGGGACAACATGGGACCATAGTGATAGCATGTGCCACCATCAGTTAGTTAGTTGATAGGATGGGGAAGGTCAAGATTCGCTCCTTTAGCCGAGTTCCTTAGCATTTTGGCCTTCCTTATATAGATATGCTTCCCCTAGTGGCACCTATCTACATGACCATTAAGGAGGCCTGGAAGGGCCCTAGAGGAGATCTAGGTTTGACATTGGTGATTCCATGGGTGCCTATTGTGGTTAGGTGTGTCGATCATGCTCGACAAGTGGTTGGTGATACTCGTGCACCCTTACTCCAAAATGAGGCTACACCTACTCATAGTGTAGAGGAGGACGAGCCCATAGGTGTGGACTTTGACTCTAAGGAGTATACAAGGGATGAGACTAGAGAGGGGTTGGTTAGAGAGGATAATGGCAGAGAAGATACATGTGGAGAGGAGACTAGAAATGAGGGGTTAGGTGGTGAGGCTAGTGGGGTAGCTCATAAGGAGGAGAAGAGATATCCTGAGTGGCATGATACTCAGGATGTTCTGAGAGCAGAGCGGGAGGAGGCGAGTGCAAAGGAGGAGACACTTGTCTCCGAGTGACCACTTCCTCACAATGGAGAGGGGGATGATGAGTCCATGATGCAACAACATCTTTCTTCTGGTTTTAGGGAGGCCCCATAGCTATTAGTAGCAGCAGAAGCCACTAAACCTACATGGATGCCTAGAGATCCGAGTATGTTGATCCTCTTCTCTTGACCTTGTCAGTCGGAAATGTTAGTTGGTATTTATTTTTGTTTTGTTTTTGTAACTTTCTAACTTTCCAATTCTTCTCCTTTTTTCTTGGGGTGACTACACAAGACTAGCGAGAGCTTATTCGATGGGTATGCATGGACACCATGTTGATCCCCTCAGGGAAGACCCGAGATGAGATGACTGCTAACACAAAAAACCCACTTGTAACCAGCAGACACACTGATGTGTTTGCACCCATTTGGAGGGTAGCGGAGGCCATGACTTCTCTCCATACTCAGGTGACTATGTATGAGACAACTGAGTGATTGATGAGGCATAATCACTCTTGTAGTGAGACCATAGCTAGTGGTTTTCATGATGAGCACTCCCACCATTCGGTGCATTCTCATTTTCATAGCCACAGTAAGATTCTTAGACGTAATCGTGCATGATCTTAGGGATCCCACAAGGATTGATAGCCCATTGGGCATTTTATTGCTTAGTTGCAATTTTTTTGGGCATTATATGATTTTTTTGTATATCTCAGGCTCATTGCGAGCATTTTGACCATGCCTAGTGCATGATGGCATTGTACACAAACTTGATTTATTATTATATATACATACTCTTCTTTTTTATTCTTTAAATTCATTATATCTAAGTTGAATTATTCCTGGCTCACTTCACATGTGTACTCCAGATGTTTAGAAATTTCAATTTTCTATGCTTTTTAGAATGTAAGTAGTGGATATGAATGCTAATAGAATGATTTTTTTTATTTTTCTAATGCGGATACATGATAACGCAAATACACTGTAATGTTAAACTTTAGTTTCTCTAAGAAATTTTTGATACTTCATTTTATTTTTGCAAGATGTGACAAAAGAGTGATATGATAAGTGAACAAACTTTCCCTTCTCCTAACTTCATTCAACCGGTAATATGTGAGGGCTTAACACCAAGATCCAGAAGGGGCACAAGTTATAGAAATTTTTTGAATGGTAATGATGAGAGAAATACAAGGATTTGGAAAAAAACCAAATTGATACCATACAACCTCATTCTACTCAATTTTGCTTCATAGTTTAAAATGTGAATTGCTTTCCAGTTTCACTAGACTTAGATCCATAGATGACCACTTGGTTGACAAAATCTGGTTTAAGGTTTTAAACTCTTTTGGAATTCTGGACATCTAACTCACTTTGTTCTAATTTATGGTTTCACAACAATTGAATGAATTGTTTCTAAATTTCAAATTTGTCAAAGAAACCCCCTACACCTTGCCCCATTCTACCAGTAGGAGGTATGAGATCATCACCATGGAAAAGGCATAGGTGAGTAAGGGAACTTCTCTCCTTTCCCAACCATACATCACTAGTAAGAGACACAGGCTCAACACCGAAGGTTGGTAGGGAAAAGAAATGTGTAAAATAAATTTTTTCTATGGATTTTCATTTGACTTATTTATCTAGGTAAAATGTCTAAAATGTTCTTATGTTGAAAGATATGTATATGGGATAGATGTGACACCATGAAGCTTCTAGAATAGACCGTAGGTGAAGACACTTAATCTAGAAGAAACTACAAATAGAACCAAGTATGCAAACCTTGGTATGGTTATTATAAAAGCTTTGTCTTATTTTTCTTGAATTGATGGTATGATTCAAAAACAATTGATGATACCATGAGGATTTGAAGAGATATGATTTGAATGTTTTTCCAATGTTTTCAAAAAAAATTAGGAATTGATATAAGAATAAGTCCGTTGATCAAAAATTTACGAATGAACCAATAGAAGAAAATGTAATGCATATGTAGTAATGTACATATGGAAATGCAGGTAAAACTACATGTCATGATAGCTAAGGTGTAGAAAGTTGATGAATATCGAATTCTTCACCCCTAAAAGTACATAGTGGAGAACCATGATCCCCAAAATTTCCGTTCTCTTGACAAGGGCCTACCATTTTGGGTTTAAACTTACAACCCTTTCCCATAAGTGTATATGTCTAATCATTAAAATCATTTGTCTGAAAGAGGCATTCGTGCACCTCTTTGTCACATTCTTGAGACATGGTGTGTGGGTGAGCATGACTATGATGTTTGGCCTTGTTTCCTATGTAGAGAGTTGTGTTTACTTGTGACCCTTGTTGAATGATGAGGCCTTTCCCTATGGATATGGAAAGCTAGTTTCAGATGCACATAGGTTGAAACCGGGGTTTAGAATAGAACAACCCTTCAAGATAGTTTTGATGGGCATTATTTCAATCTAAAATTTCCCTTCTTCATTTGTTAATTCTATCATGTTTACACCTAGACCTATGTCGTCAGAGGGAAGAGATGCTAAACCAAGAAGACTACCCATCCCCTATGGTTCAAATGGGAGGAAAATCAGATCGTCACTCTCTAAGAATTTCATAATTTTTCTATGGTTTTAGTGGACATTGTTTCCACAAATATTGATTTATCCTTATCAATTTTTTCCACCTCAAATGTTTTTGGGTCAATGACTTCAGCCTCCAACACACCTGGGGTGATCGGGACTAACTCTTTTAATGGAGGTGTTTTTCTCAATTGATTTACAGAAATTTCATACTCCATATGGACTCCTTTATTCTTCTTGAGGTTTTCTAAGTGTATATTATAGGGCTTAGGATCCACTTGAGCGATGAAGACCTTCCCTAAATGGAGGAATCTAATCTCCTGGAACAGGGTAAAGGGGATAACCTTCATTCGATGAATCTAGGGTCCCCCAAGGATCATGTTATAACTTGTTTCCCTATCAATAATGTAAAATTTAGTCAAGATGGTTTTTGGACCAAGTGTATTTGGAAGAACTATGGTTCTAACTAAGATCACTTTAAGACTATTGTACCCGCGTAACATGTTTCTTACAGAGGAACAATTTGTCTTTCCATATCCCAAATTCTATAAGAAAGAGAAGGGGACCACATTTACATCATCCATGTCATCAATCATGGCTCTCTTAATGAAATTTTTATAAACCCAGACTTGTAAAAATATGGCAAGATCACCTCTTCGGGTAATTTGAGCATCAAATGGCATATTTGATATATCGAAAACAAACCCAATATTCCTATCATTCTGTCTCAGAGGATGTATTTCAAATTCAATATGATTTATTTGAGTGTTTGGAGGTAGCGTAACATGGATTATATGATAAATACTTAGTGCATTGAGCAATACAGAATGATGCGTAGGTGAATTCTTCAAAAAATCTAGAAATGAAATGTGAGAAAAGGTATTTTTCAAATTTGATATTAAATCATAGGCTCCTACTGGTTTTGAGATTGTAGGAACGTCATCCTATGGGAAGGAAAGAGTGGGGAGGGGTTGTGAAACATACTCCTTCATCTGATTTTTTGCATTAATTTCTAGCTTGACTAACCCCAAGATTTTTGTAATATCGTTTACACCAAGGTTAAGAGAAACCCGAGAGTTTTCAGAAGTTGAGGCTTCATGATCATTGTTTTCTATAGATATTCCCTTGTTTATATTTTGAGGATTCACTTGGGAATCCTCAGGACGTTTATGGTTTGTATTTTGTGGTGTGACAGGTTTGGTATGACTAGGTTATGGGTTTGTTTTAGGATTTGCTAGGAACATGTCTATAAAGAGTTGCCTTTGGTTTTCAAGAAGTATTTACAGAAACTTGTTGAAATCACGGCAAGTTCTATCGTCATGACCTAGAACCTTATGGAAACCACAGTATAGGTTAGGGTCGTAATATCTTGGCCTTTGATAAGCATCTTGTTGTTGATTATAAACTCGGTTTTAGTTTTGAAATTGGTTCTTATAACCATGATTCGTTGCCCCTTGGCCTTGGGTTTGATTTTGTTTTTATGGGGGTTGGTTTACATCAAATGTGTTGACAAAGGAAAAATTGTTATGGGCTCTTTGATTTCCTGTGTTGTTATTATTGTTAGTGTTACCGTTGTTCATGAAACTAGAATTTATGGCTTGATCAATAGCACTATTTTTGGTAGCACCATGATTGTAATACACAGCCTTAGGTCCTTAGTTGTCGACACTATTGTTTTTATAATTTACATTATTTTGATTTGGGGATACCAATTTCCCATTGGTACCATAGATCATATGCCGAATTTCTATAGTGGCTTTGTCAATCTGAAGCGCACCTTCCAATCCTTCCTCATAACTGTGGAAAGGAAACTTTTGTACTTCCTCCCTAGTCTCTCGATTGAGCAAGTGAAGGAAAATATCACAAAGTTCCATCTGGTCCATGTTGGGTGCACTTGCATAGGAATAGAGAACTTGGTGCCATCTCTTGATGAAATGGGTGGTAGATTCTTTTTCTATTGTCTAATATGCAGGAACTCCCTAATCCTTATATGGAACAACTTGTTCATGTCACATTCTTTGATGAACTTAGAAAAAAGCTATTTACAGGAATGTATAGAAGCTTCTGGAATACGGCAATACCAATCCAATGCGATTCCTTCAAAATTATTTGGAAAGATCTTAGCCACTACAACATCCCAAGGAAGCAATTCCCTAATAGCAATAGCGTAGGCCTTGATATGAGCATTCGGGTCTCCTTCTCCCTTAAATTCTAGAAGATCTAGAATGGGCATGAAAGCATGACACCACATATGGTGAAGTCAAGAGGATCCTTTAAGTTCTTACTGTATGTACCCATTACATATGATTCCACCATTTAAGATCCTTGATGAGGAGGTGGAGGAGGAGGAGTTGGATAAGATGCATTATAAATGTTGATGGGAACATATGGGGTACCTTGATATGTCATGTAGGGAGCGGGAGTGGCGTATGGGTCCATCTGGGGGGTTTTGAGTACATGTGCATGTAAGGTAGCATAGTACCAGGATATGGACTAGTGGGCATAAAACCAAGGAACGTCACATTGGCTTTTGTGGCAGTATTCAAGAATGCACTTCCAGCCAACCCTTATGTAGGATAAACTTGAGAAGGATGAGGACCCATCCCTAGTGTGTCTAAGCTTGTGAGAAGATCACTTGGATTTGAATGAACCTGATAACCTTGTTGTATAGGATATTTTATTTGTTGCTCATTGGAAGGGATGTATTCTTTGTTTTCAACTAGATACCCCATGTTCTACCCTATTGCATGTGTTGGTTGTGAAGTCTGGGCACTTTCTAGTTCTCTAATCCTCCATACTAAAGTAGAAATAAGATTGTTGGGAGAGGATTTAGTCCCTTGTTGGGGTGCCTGTGGCGTAGGGTTTGATTGAGAAGGATCATGATACCCTGTCATGAATTATTCAGTGTTATAATTCTAGTCTTCCTCAGAAGTAAGAATATTAGGATAGGCATTTGAATTATCAGAGGTTATAATCTTCATTCTATCCAAAGACTCATCTATTTGACAAATATGATTAGTTATTCATGTAAATATATCATCTTTTGTTGATTACATGATGATGTGAGGTCTTGACAAAACTCTACAGTAAGAACTTGTTTCGTTTGTGATAACAATGTGGTTTGCATTGGGTTGATCGTATTGCATATTTAATGGTTGATCAACCTCCTCCATCCTTACTTATCTAATGGGGTTTGAAGTGTAACTAGGGGAGGTTTGGATCTTTCTTTTATAATTTCCACCCCACCTCAAAAGAGAAGAGGACTTTTATGGTTGAACGTTGGTGTAATATCTATCAGAGCCAAATGGCCCACCAAACTCTCTTCCAAACATACTTTAGAAAGTATAAAATACCTAATAAAATAGGGGAAGAAATGTAAAGATTAGGTATTAGCAATGAAATAAAAGGAAACAAGAAGGAATTAATCCTTCATGTCAGGTTCACCAATTTATACAGATGAAAATATACATGTCACCTTCAACCGCAATCGACCCCCCGAGGTCATGCCAAGAAAGCCGATGTGGAAATATGCGTGGCTAACTATAGGAGGATCAGTGATTAAGATCTGGTAGTGTGATCTCCTAGTAGCTGAGTTGGTAAAGGGGAGCTTTAGAGGCTATGAACGGGTAACGTAAATTCCTTATGGTTTGTCTAATTGAATCTCAATGTTGAACTAGTTTGAAGTGTCCAAGTTAACTAAGATGAAACTAACAATCTGTGCTACTATTGAAAGGGAAACTAATCTAAAAAATAAAAAAAACTAAAATATTACGATCACAAACAACAAATCTATTTCTACACTAAAACTAAATAAGAAAAATAACCCGGTGTGGTTATTCACTTGTGCTGAGTGTATTGAAACTAAACTAACTTAAAACAAGAAATTTTCCAAATGATTTATGATATGTGGACAACCTCCTAGAGATATTCTCTCCTTCAGATTCACATGGATGGGAAGAAGAGGATCCATCACCGAGAGTTTCTATTAATGATTTAAACCCTCTTGGAAATTAACTAATTAATTACAAATGAAAGGAAATCAATTTATGCTCTATTTGATATGATGTAACAATGATAAATTACAGTAATGAAGGAAATCAAACAACAACTCCAACCTAAAATTCACAAAATAGAGGTAAATCCAACTGTGTGATGAATTTTCCCCTCAGTTTATCCTTTCTTTCTCTGTGTGTCCATATGAGTCCAAGGAATTGGTAATGCAAAGACAGCAGTAGTAGAAGGCACTTTAGCAATGACATCTTGAAGGAAAATTTGGTTGCAATGCAAGTAGAAGAGAGATAGCACAAGTGAACAGAGCTTGGCTATGTAATTTCTAGCATGATTGTGGCAACAATCCTATGCCAAATACCTAAAATTCTCAACATTTTCTTGACTACAAGCATTGAATATATAAGAATTGGCTGGCATGTGCCTTTATACACAAGGCAACCTTGGAGTGCCAAAACATTCGGTAAAGAGGAAGTTCAAACTAATTAAATCTATTTAAAAATAGAAGAGGAAAGGAATACCATGCAATCAATACCATTTTTAGGCAATGTGGTTCAAAAACGCACCTTGGAAGTCAAGTTAAGTGAAGCATCACATGTTAAAACCATGCATGAGGAGTTCTGGAAATATCACTGAAGACCGCCTTCCTGCGCAAGGTGACGATCGCAGGACTGCTACCCAAGAAGGGTAGCAGTTTTGACACTTAAGGCCACAACATGCATAGAAAAGAGCAAGAATCTGGGATAAAGCATGGGAAAGCTAAGTAAATATGTCTAGGTTACAAATATACATTGCAGATGAGCTTAGGAACTCGAACACCTTCTAAAAGGAAATGAATCATCATTGGGGACATTTCTAACCATTTTCCGATAATGTAGCACATGCAATTTTGGGTGCGTACAGTTACCTTACATTGATTCCCTCCCACCAGTTTTGATCATATACAGGGGGATCATAGAGGCTATAGATTCCACGAATGGTAAGCTCAAGTGGACTGTCATTACACCTAGGATCCCGATTGGCACACCATAGGCTACCCAAGATCCAGTTAGACCGGGGGTTATCCTTCATATTGAGGCCACTCTTGTGCATAATGGGGAGGAGGAGGAGGACACTGGGATGGAGATCAAGGATGTGGAAGAGGAGGAGGTAGGAGACGAGGAGGAAGGAGACAAGGAGATCGATACAAAGTGAAGAGCCATTGGAAAGGCTTCCAAAGCAGCCAAGGTCGAGGCTGAGACTTTGTTTTCATATGAGCCTCTTTAATATGACTGAGGGGGTGATGAGCAGTGTGTTATGGAACAATGGGTGGCCACTGAGGAGGTTAGAGCATAAGATGTTCCCCTAGCAACTCCACCACCACTAGTAGACCCATCTTGGAGGCCAGGAGATTCGAGTAAGAAAAATACTCTTCTCTCGACTCTAATACTTATTCTATAACTGTTAGTGAATTACAGACACACACACACACACACTCACTATATATATATATATATATATATATATATATATATATATATATATTCTGTGTTTTTTTTTTAAATTAACTCTCCATTGTTTTCCTATGTTTTTTAACCACGGCAGATGGTTGGTGGGATCTTATTCGTAGTATTCTCGTGGATACATTTACACACCTCATGGGTATGATGTGAGATAAACTACTCGTGGATTCAAGGTAGCTGATCATGGAAGGGCAACACACTGACATTTTTTCCCCAGCATATATTGTAGTAGGAGCTATAACCAAGATGAGGACTGAGCTTGTTACATATCAGTTATCCGAGAGGAGACAGCAATGATAGCATTCTCACACCGAGGCCACCACTGGCATATCTTCTAGTTTATTGTCTCAGGGTCACTCTCACATGTCTGGGCACGGAGGATCTCACTCCCATCACAGGATTAATAGCAAGATTCCAAGCCATGCACCTTCATCTAGATCTCACATAGAGGGATAGGCCATAGGCCCTTATTGTTTTGGGTCATGTTTTGATATATATATCATTTTTTTGGATTTTGTGCTCATTGAGAGCATTTTGACCACATTTTTTAGTGTGATGATATTGTATACAAAATCAAATATTATAGATATATATACATACATGTTTCTTTTTGGCTCATATATCTTGTGTAAGAGTTTACTTGTTCCCAACTTGCTTCATCTGTGTAATATTAGATGCGTAGAATCTCTAATGATTTTTATATTCTTTTATGAATGCATATATGCATGATGATGATGATGATGTTGTAAATGCATAAATAGAAAGATCTTTTTTTGTTTTTTTGATATATATGTGATGTATATGAGGACAAATTCCAAACTTAAAACTTTGATTCTCAAGCAATATTTGGTATTCTTGATTTATTGGACAAACTTGATGAAACTGATATGATAACTAAAACGAACCCACTCCATTCTTAAATCTATGCAACCAGTAAGATGTGAGGGCTCAACACCAAGAGCCAATTTGGATGTGAGTTACCTGACTTTATTGAATGAAACTAATGATATGCAGAGTGATATTTTGACAAAGACCAAATTAGGAAATTACAACTCAACTCTAGAACAAGGACTGACTATCCAGTTTAAAAATGTAGGTTTCTTACAATTGTTAACTAGGCTTAGACCCGTAGATGGCCTTCTTGATTGACAAAATCTTGGTTTATGGATTAAATCTCTTATAAATTATACATCTAACTCATTTTTTTGATGATTTAAAAGAACATAAAGCACTTTTTACTTGTTTACAACTTATTGGTTTATTTGCAGGGATCCCCTGCATCTTGCCCCATGCCACTAGTAAGAAGCATGGGCTCATAACCAAGGACAAGGCATAGGTGAGTAAGGGACACTTCCCTCCTTTTCCCAACCTCATGCTACCTATAGGAAGCATGGGCTTATCACCAAAGAGTGGTAGGGAAAATAAGTGAAGTTTTATTTGTTTATTTTTTTTTGTATTTATTGTTTTTTTATCTCTTTTTTTATTTTATTTATTCCTTAAACTTTGACTTGTATTTTGGGAGGGAAAACTTGCCCCTAGCCTCAACCCCATGCAAACTAGTAGGATACGAGAGGGCTCACCACCAAAGGTTGAACCAAGGTAAACAAACAATCCTGGAGTGAAATGTTTTAGATTGATTTTGTCAAAAGAGAGATTTATGAGGAAAGATGTGACACCAAGAATCTTCTAGTACAAATTATGGGTAAAATACCTAAGCTAGAAGCAGCCATGAATAAAACTAAGTGTGTAGGTCTTGGTAGGATCAATGTCAAAACTTCATCTACCAGGATGATAAAATATTGAATAGTTTAAAGATGATATAATGAATGGTTGAAGAAGTATGATTAAATGTTTTACCAATTCTCAAAAATTTTGAAAGTCTCTTGAAAAATAAGTTTCTTATTTCACAATATTACAATATGATTATGCAAATGATATGTAGTGTGGATAAAGTAATGTACATGTGGAAATGCAAATGAATTATGCATAGAAGTGTTTAAGGTGAAGTGAATTGACTGATTCACCAAATTCCTCACCTTTTAAGGTACACAGATGATATGGGCCATTCTTATAGTCCTCCACATGACTTGATATGGACCTAACCACTTTGGTAAGAAATTATTTTCCCTCGTTGAGTCTTCTTGTCGATTTGGCTATCCAATCTAAAAAACTAGGTCTCTTATACCTCATATCTCTCATTCATAGACCTTTTTATTATACTGAACAACACATTCTTTCAACATAAACACTATGGCGTTTCTCAGCTCTAAGTCAAGCTTCATCAAGGGTTTCTAATTGTACTAATCACATTTTGTGGTATGCGTCTTCATTCAAAATTCTTTACAAAGATATGCGAAGGATAGGTAAATCGATTTCTAGCGGTATGATTGCTTCACATCCGAAGTATAAAGAAAAGGGGGTTTAACTCGGTAGGTGTTTGTATCGATGTCCTATAGGCCTACAAGGTTGGAAATATCTTTAAATTTCATTCACGCTTATTCTCCTTGACTGTTTTTGAGGAGAATGGACTTCATTGTTTTATTTGTAGCCTCATCCTATCCATTGGCCTGAGGGTAATAAAAAGAGGCTGTGTGATGTGATATTTTGAATTGTGAGCACAACTCATGCACCTCTTCATTCTTGAAGGATGTGTCATTATCCGAGATAATGACCTGTGGGAATCCATACCTGTAGATGATCTAATTCAAAATGAACTTATCAATCATAGACCCAGGTACAGTAGTGAGAGGCATGACCTTGACCCAATTTGTGAAATATTTTGTGGTTGTAATAACAAAGTTGTGGCCATCTGTTAATGGGGGAGAAAACTTCCTTATCAAATCTAGACCCCAAGTAGAAAAGGGTCAAGGTGTCACAATGGGTTGTAGATCCTGAGAAGGGATGTGTATCTCATGTAAGAATTATTGACATTTATGGCTCTTGCGCACATATTCCATAGCATCATGCTTTAAGGTGGGCTAGAAATAACCCATCCGATGAATTTTCTGAGCAGTAGCATGCCATCTAAAGTGCCCCCTATAGACTCTGTTGTGGGATTCCAAGAGAATATTTTCTGACACTTCTTTATCGACACATCTTCAAAATCATAACGTCAAAGGCTCTATGATATAGCACTTCTTCTACAATCACATACTTGGTGACTATGACACGTAGCCATCATCTCTTCTGTGAAGTTACTCCCTCAAGATATGTATGGTCCATAATGTGATTAACAATATCATCGTACCATGGACACGATAGAATAGGAGGCTTTGTTTCTACATAAAATACAAACTCCTCAGGGAAATCCAGATCTACTAGATTCAAAAATCTATCAGGTTGTCCACCAACCAATCAGCAATAAATTTTCCTTTGACAAAATTTTGGCTGATGAAGGTGAGTTTGAATTCACCCATCAATGTGAGAAAATGCCTAGCCTTTTTGGACACGGCACCTTATTCAAGAAGGTTTGCGGCTAGTTAGACTTGACAATCACTCACATTTTTTGGTTAAGCATATAATGACTTAACCTTTTCATTGCAAAAAATATTTCCAGAAATTCTTTCTCTACATGTGTATAATGTGTCTCATAGTCACACAGAGTGCAACTAATGAAATAAAATGAACGTTCATGGTTATCATCTTCCAATTGTGCTAACATGTAAGCTAGTGAGACCCTGGTGGCTCAAGAGTATGAGATCAGAGGATGGTTGACTTTGGGTGGCATGAGTGTAGGTGGTGACATGAGAAAACATTTGACTAACTTAAACGCTTTGTGACATTCACAATTACACTCCTTCTTTAGCAAGTTATTAATGGGATAGAAGGCACGAGTTATATTGAGAATAAACCTAAGGATTGGCCCAAGTTTACCCAGAAAAGACCTAATTCCTTATTTGTCTGATGGTGAAGTCATCTCCAGAACTACCCTAATCTTTACTATATCTACATCAATTCCTCGAGAAGAAATGATATACCTTCAATATATTTAGCTCCTATTACTTCAAATACACACTTTTCCAGACTTTAATGTTACACCATATTTGATAAGATAAGAGAGAATAATAGGAAGAACTTCAAGGTGATTGTAATGCTTTATGGCCTTAGTGAGTAGGTCATCGACGTAATATTCCACAATGTTATGAATAAGATCATGGAAGATGTATATCATTAACTTGTTG
Organism: Taxus chinensis; assembly: GCA_019776745.2. NCBI lineage: Eukaryota > Viridiplantae > Streptophyta > Pinopsida > Cupressales > Taxaceae > Taxus > Taxus chinensis. The sequence goes on from CM034149.1 coordinate 184,351,112, forward strand.
GTACGTGGCTATGGAATTTTTTTCAATCTAAATGGCATGACTACATAGAAAAATGTCCCCCAAGGAGTACTAAAGGTAGGTCTTTGAGTTTGATCCCTCCTCAAAGATCCTTATCTTGATTGTAGTTGGATAAGTCATCCATATGTGACAACAACTCTTAGTCATTTGTTGTGTCATACAATTCCATCAATGGAAGGCAATATAAATACAATCCTTCGGAAAAGACTTTGTTCATATCTCTAAATTTGATATAAATGTGTATCTTCCCATTATTCTTCTTAATGACCAGGACAATGTTAAACAACCACATGGAATATTCCACTGGGTTTATTGAAAACAATATGAAGAATCTTCATTACTTCCTCATTAACCATTAAATCCACCGTTGGATTCACGGTTTGTGACATTCTGCTTCACAAGGTCGGCATAGGGATTTATGATAAGGTTGTGGACCACCACATCATGAGTCGATTCCCATCATTTCCTTGTAACTAAATGGTGGAGACTTTCTGAATGTTCTTTGATGGACCTTCGTATGTGCCTCTATCTCATCCAGAGTACGAGAAGAAAGAAGTTTTCAGGATCTTAGGTTCCTCCTCCGTCCCTATATTGATATCTATGGTCACTTCAATCAAAGAAGTTCATTACCCTCTTCAAACTCAAGAAGAGTTCAAGGTAGTTCTAACTCTTCTTCTTCTATGTCAAATATCTCAAGAGCCTTCGATTGAGGAAGGATACAACATGTGATGTCCAAAGCTAGGAGGAAGGGTGAGGAATGAGAGAAAATCACCTCTTATTGTACGCGCAGGATGAATATCATTGTATGCATTGAGGTAAGATAGGATTGTCTCATCATTCTCCACATAGTAACAAAGTGGTTGGCTCATTCTCGGCCTCAACATATGTCAGAATTTCATTGGTTGGCATTTTTTGAACCAAGGGTTCAGATCAAACTGAGAGATAGTAAACTCAATTTCTTTCAAAGCCCTTATTTTGGGACAAAACCATGAGGAGGAGGTAACCATTGAATCAAAAAGTTGGTTCTTTTTCTCTAGGTATGGATTTGATAGAAATGAAGTTCAAAATCCTTGTTAATATCAAGGACAACATTCCTTGTAGAAATACATGTGCTTTTCTCTAGTATCATAAACTTCCAAGACTTTATTAACGATAAGTTGAGAGTTACCTAGAACTCTTACATTACTAACGCACGTCCTCTTGGATACGATGAGACCAAGAAGAACAGACTCATAATCTATGCGGCATTATTTGTACATTCAAAGTTTAACCTAAAGGGAAAAGGCATGAACCTCCACTTCTAGAGAAGTAAGAATCACCCTTGCCCTAGCGTCATAGCAACACTTTCATAAATTCATAGTTCAGCATCCAACAATTCATTAGGGAAGATAGAAGTTTTAACATTCATGGAATCTTCCTCTTTGAGATTCCAAAACCTCAACCATGGAAATATCTTCAAAGTTATAAACTAGGAGAGTAGTGATTCTAAGATCATGGCCTATTCCTAAGGAATTGAAGAAGGAATAATGATAGGCACATCATTCTTTAGAAGATTAACTATCTCATTTATAGTTTTCATTTATACAGCTTCTACTACGACGGATTCTTTGTTCTCATTAAGAATCACCCATTTGATTTTCCTTAAGGGGCTTCTAACTCAGTGGTAGGGACACGATGGAACTTCATGTTTCAAACCCTTGAGGAATGTTCAAATGATTAATCGGGGAGTATCAAATTTGGTAATGAACCCTCAATTTCTTCTTTAGATTATCCAAATGGATGTCAAATGGTTTTAGATCACCCTGGGCTACAGAAAAAATCCCCCCAAGTTGCAATAATCTGACCACTTGGAATAACATAGTAATGGATTCCCTTAATTATATGAATCCAAGGTTAACTAAGAATCTTATTATAGTCTAGCTTCCTTGTCTATAATTGTCAAACTCATTCAACACAATATTTGGTCCAAGGGTAACTGGAAACACTATAGTTCCAATGGATGTTTCTTTGAGGCTGTCATATCCTCTAAGTGCATATTTCACATTGAAGAACAATTGGTTTCCCCCATAGCCTAGCTTCTAGAAGAAATGAGAAAGGAACTATGTTGATAGCAGCCCAATTTTCTATCGTTACATGTTTAACATATGTTGTTATAGATCTAAACCTGGTACGTACAACACAAGGTCACCTCATCATGCCAAGTAAACATCAATCTGGCATCTTGATGATATCGAATATATACCCTTCATACCTTTCGGGATACCTTGGAGGATAGATATCAAAGTCTATATGATTAACTTAGGCCTCTAAAGGAGGGGGTGATGTGAATTATATGGCCAAGGGCCTAATGGTTTGAATAAATTTTCTTGATGCGCAGGAAGAAATGTTCAAAACATCCAAAAAATAGGAAATGTGAGAAAGAGGTCTTGGTCAAATATATGATAAAATAATAAGCTCCTAATAGGTTTAGGGGCCATCAGTGTACATCATCTTATTCATTGAGGGGTAGACCAGAAAAGATTTTATGAGGAATAATCTTGGGCACAGCTTGTTACGTTAACCATGCGTTTGGTTTTTAGCTCCACTGAGCCCACATATCTCTGGTCTGATTCCAAACATTTAAAGTGGGATGGCAAACTAGAGGGTTTGTAGATGTAGATGCCTCATGATAATTATTTCTAACATGCATCCCCTTGTTTTCCCATGAGGATTGAGATTTCTATTATTGGGACATATTGGAAGGGGGTCTCTATAAACCCCAAGAGTAGAATTATGAGGGGAAACAAGTCCCATGTGAACGTTTTGTGTCAGTGCCATAGCATTAGCCAAAAAAATATCAACAAAGAGTTGCCTTTGGTCCTCTGAAAGTATTTGTATAAACTTGTTTCAATCATGGCACATATGAGCGTCATGCGCTCTAACCCTATGAAAACCACAAAACAAATCAGGATCGTAGTCATGAGGTCTCTGATTCTAGTTTTGTTTTGGTCCATAGCTTCTATTGTTGTTTTGTTGTTGGTTGTTATAATTAAATTTTGGTGGGTTTTAACCTAGGTTCTGATACTAATTTTGGAATTGATTTAGATATTGGTTTGAGTATTGAATCGGGTTTTGGACCTATACCTACTATGGTGGTATAGGTGGGTGACTAAATTCCACCACATTAATAGAAGGAGTAAAATTTTTACTCCTTTGTTTGTTCATATTGGTGTTGTTGTTACCGTTATTCATATTATTAGTGCCAACAACTTTTGTCTTTTTTATTAGTTAGTTACACCATCTGTCGTAGAACCACAATTATTTTTGAGGACTTTAGGTCCTTGATTATTATTGTTTGAACTATTTCAGGTAGTTTGAATTACCATGAGAGGGAGTGACCAGTCTCCCATTTGCGTTGTATGTCTTACGGATACTATCAATTTCCACTTGGTCAATATGGAGAACACCCTCTAAGACCTCTTCATAGCTCCTAAGAGGGAATTTTTTCACCTCTTCTTTGGTTTCTTGATTGAAAGAATGGAGGAACAAGTCACAAAGCTCTGTTTGGTCCATGTTTGGGGCACTAGATGAGGAGTAGAGGACTTGCCACCATCTCTGAATGAAATGGGTGGTAGATTCATTATACTCTTGCTTGATATGAAGGAATTACCTGATTCCAGTCCTTAAAAGTTTTCTCATATCAAAATCATTTATGAACTCTAAGACAAGTTAGGGCTTGATTGAATGGATAGAGGGATTCTAATACCCTGTAGTACCAATTCGAGTACAATCCCCTCGAGGATCTTGGGGAAAATTTTAGCTGCAACTGCATCCCATGGGAGTAGCTCTCTAACGGAAGTTACGTATGCTTTTATATGCATGTTTGGGTCCCCCTCCCCTTTGAACTTCAGCAATTCAGGGAGCGGTCACGGAAGCATTACACTTCGTATGATAAATTCGAGGGGTTACTTAAGATATTCAACATATGTACCAAATGCATAAGAGTCTACCATGGATGACCCTTGATGAGGAGGTGGGGGAGGAATAAAATTTTGATATGGCATAGCATAAGCATTTACAGGGGTGTAAGGCATTCTCTGAGGCTGAGCATATGAGCTAGGAAAGGAAAATATGTGCCCCTTATGGTGATTTAGAATACATGTAGAGGTATGGGGAACATTTTGTTGGTATGGAGTAGTAGGTGTGAAACCAGGGAACATCACATTTCTATTTGGAATGGCATTCGAGAATTCACTTTCGATTGGCACCTGTGGAGGATACCCATACGGTAGACGAGAGCGAAGCAAGCCCTCCATGGAATATAGGGTAGAATTCTATTATCTATATGGAGGCTTCTATTTTACGTATGGGTGCGGTGTTGTTTGATGAGTAACTATACTCTCTAGAGTAGGGGTAACTGGTTGAGCGCTCTATATATAGATCTCGGGTGCCATTTGATGAGGCCCCCCTATAGATATATAGATAGATAGATATACGGCTCCCCCTATCTATGTATATGGTAATGGGAAACATAGCCCTTCCTAGTTTGAGAAGGAAGAGTGAAGGGAGCTTGTAGAGTGAAGGTGTGAGAGGGCATAGTCTAACATGCCCAATTTGGTAAGAAGGTCTTTAGTCGTTAGGAACACCCATGTAAACTAGAAGAAGTGAAGGTGTTAAAGGAACATAACCAAAGTTATATGTATGTTGAGGGATCTTTCCTTGCCCTGTAAAAGGTATAATGTTAGAAGTATGGGAAAGTTTTAGTTCTCTAACTCTACCCATCAATGTTGAAATCACATCACTCGCAGATGGTGTTGCATTTGGCTTGGGAATATTTCGAGTCTGGTTCGGAAAAAAAGGCACATGGTTTCCTGCTATGGATTTATTCATGGGAGGCTACCCCTCTTTGGATTTATTTCCTATTATAGGAGGAGGCTAGAAGAGTTGTTTTGAAGAAGAACATTAATGTACTCTTACATCCAGTCTAAGAACTGGTCTATTACATCAAAACGCTCATCACTTTCAATGAAGCGTGCTAAGATTTCATCATTTGGGAATAGGTAGGATGGGAGAGAACTAATTCACATGTTAATTTTTGGTCTAAACAAGACCCAAGGATTGGACCCTTACTCACCCATGAATGTCTTGTTGTTTGAGCTAGGGAGCTCAGGTTGCAGGCCATACATAGGTTGATCAATCTCCTTGATCCTAACTAATGAACTGTTGTTGGTATATTTCAGAGGAGTGTGAGGGGAAGGAAAGTTAGATGAGTAATTATCATCCCATCTAGATAATGAGGGTGAATGTTGCATACCCATGTGGTAATAATACACTTCAAGACCTAAAATGGGCCTTTCATACTCCTAGCCCGAACAATTCATGGGGTATATAAATACCCATGGAATAATGGGAGAGGAGAAGGATGGTTGAAATAAGGAAGAAACAAAGGAGATGAAAAGAAACTAGTCCCTCACGTTGGGTTCACCAATTTTTTACATCTTCAAATCAACACGTGATCTTAAGCGCACGTAACCTCCCGAGGTCGTGCAGGGACAACCATAATGGAATGAATAGATGGGTATGGAATGGGCTAAATAAGGTGGGTAGGAAGAATATGAGATAATGGGGAAAATGGTCAACAAATGATCAAGGTAGTCTAATGTCCTCAATGAGAATGATGGGGATCTTCTCATCTAAAGAAATGAATGATTGCCTCACTTCGGTGGGTGAGATGGAATGGTATAAAATAGTGGTAACACATATATGACGGTCAATATATATGGCTCACAGAAAATTATCATAACGAGTTATGGAATGCACAGGAATTGTCTTGTGTTTTCCTCATAGAATTTTCCAAACAATGTCATGGAAGCACAAGAGGAAAACACGTGAATAGGACAAATGTGTGAATTGTGGAAACTAGTTGTAACCAATTTGGCTTTACCTGAACTCATAAGCACTATGTGCTTTGATGTTCTAAGTTTTCAATTATGTGATGGTTACGGGTTGATGATGTTTTTTTGTAACTTCCAATTATTTAATAAACTTGTTTAAACATTGGTGTCATTATAAACCAAGGTTGTATGCAGATAAGTGATATGCAACTCTGTATTATGGTGGTTCTCTCTTTTTGGGGGGTTTTTCTTAGAATCGTAAATGTTCTACACTACTCAAATATGGAAAGAAAATACAATTCTTATCTATTGAAATGGAAAGTAGAATATAGAAAGTGTGTTTAATCTACTAAAACAACATTGTTGAAATGAAATGATTTTAAAAGGAAATACTTGATCAATTGAAATACTTTCTCAAAGGAAATATGCTAAAACAAGGAAACACATGATTACATTCAAATTATCATTCAAACCAAGATACTGAAACTTAAACTTAGCAAATATAGAGATCACGCATAAAATACCAATCCTCCAATCTCCTCAGTTGAGTGGGCCCTTTCTCTCCTTCAAGATTGAGGTTCTTAATACAAATAGATACTCAAAATAGCATGGATTGTATTGATTCAAACAAGTTCATCACATACTCTTGAAATTGAAAATAACTATCAACTAATATAATATTGTATCTAAAAATATCTAACTAGCAAAGTAGTAGTTCAAAGGTGTGTCTTATAGACACAACTGAGTAAAAGTTCCATGAATGTAAGCAATAGACTAACTAATAACAACCTCATAAAAATTTCATGACACCCTATAGTGTTATGCTAAAAACAGGGGTCCTTGTTTGTAGATTGTTATGAGTAATCCCAAATGCCATAGTGGCAAAGGACTCAATCTCTTTGGCTACAATGACCATTAGTGGTAGAAAATGCACCTTATCAACTTTCACATGTCATTAAATCACTTAACAAGGCAGTTTTTGGGAGTTCCATCGATCATTAGTTTACATGAGAAAAAATAAGGATAAATGCATAACTTCTACTATGGATATAGCTATTTAGAACATTCACATGCATTAATTAACATGTTTAGGAGAAAATTATATAGTAATATGGATGCTATAACAAGTCAATTCATGGACTTGTCAGTGGAAGTAGGGTGGTCTAGAACAAAAAATATCTAAGGCCTTGGTCAACATCTGCTAAGTGCAGTGCTAGGTTTGGTTTCTGGTACCTTAGGATCACAAACGTAATATCTTGGTTGTCTATGGCCTTGAATGGTCATGTGGGATGTGCAAACTACTAAAGTAAAGAAGCAAACAATCTCGCAAAGAAAACCACAACATGGCAAGGTTAATCCTAAGCCAACTAGGGATACATGGGGAGATGTGTTAATTCCTTTCTAATTATCTCTATGTGCTTAATTTAACAAATGGAAAGAAATAGATATAAATTAAAACGATTTAATTACTTTCCTTGAAATTAATTAAATCTATGTGTTGCCAGCATTTAATTAATAAATGAAATCTAACTAATTGAATAAGAAAATTAAGGCTAATCTAATATTTTTGTGATTTTCAATTATTTAAATGAAAGAAATAAAAAATAAAGAAACTAATTACTTTAATCTATGTTTTGTATTTTTGAATGCTTATTGGAAAATAGAGAAAATACACAGAAAAAATTAATTTCTTATAATTACTTAAATTGCTTCTACACTAAATTGACAGTACTAAAACTAGAAATCAATCGGATGTGGCTATTTCCCTGTGCAGAGAAGATCTAATATACTCTAATTAAAAACTTATCGGAAGGGAAGAAAGAATTATTAGAAGCTATTCTTCCCCTAAAACTTTCTTGGAAGAAAAGGCAAGATCTGTGGAAGCTAACAAAAATGAAGGGAAATTAAAATAACACTAAACATCTATAGAAGCTTCTTCCAGACAAACTTCACATGCAAACCCATAGGGACAAGTAGGAAAGCAACTTTCTGTAGAAGCTTTGTGTGAATAAAGGAAAGCTATAGAAACTTATATGCTCTAACAGATTGTGGAATAAAATATAATTTAGACAGAAATCTTTAAGAATTCAAATGCAACTCCAACCTAGAAATTTTAGGACTGTGACAATGTCAGAGCTATTTTTGGTTTTTTCCCCTTAGATTCTTTCCAACTCAGTTTTTAGATGAATCCAAGGAATTTTGTTGGCTTGTGTGAAAGAAATGATGAAGAAATGTTGGAGGTGGAATGTCTTGCAAGCAATCTGGTGGCAACTCAGGCAAGAGAATTGAGCTTACTTGTGTATTTCTTGGCAAGATTACGGGAATCATAACAATGCAATTGAAAACAATAATGCCCAACCAATTATCCAGATAGACATTTATCTCTTATAGGAAAAAGGCGGAGAAATGGTCTAAGCCATTTGGCAGTCAAGAAATATGATCTCTCTCAAAGAATGGACAGTTAACTCATAATTAACATTAGGAAGGTAAGGAGAATTTGGTACGTATCAAATGAGCTCAAGAACATCAAAATTGGTTAAGAAACATGTGGTACAATCAAGTTTGAAGAAGTTGACATGTGTTTAGAACATGCTGAAAGAGTCTCAAGAAAAATCACATGGAACCACGGGTCTATGAAGACTAATGGTTACAAAACCACCAGTCTCTGCAGACCGACGGTTATGAAAGTGACCTTCTGTGCAGACCATTAAATACAAAACCAGTGTCGCGATTGCATAGCCACCACTCAAGGCAGACTGGTGGTTTCATAACCACCGGCACAGTTCCATAACTTAAAGCACAAAATCTAAGGAAAATCAGTGAAATAGATAAAGGAATGTAGGAAAAACATGGAAATGGTTAAGGGAAGCATTCTAGGCTACAAATATATACTGAAAATGATAAATTGGACTTGAAAAACCATTAGAAAAGATATTAATCATCATTGGGGAATTTGAACCGTTCTGACAATGTAGCACATGTAAAATTGGGTGTGTACAATATAGTCATAAATAGACTATTGTTTACCATGGGTGAGGATCTCATGAGAACCAAGCCAAATTTAATGAGTTGAAAACACCTTCCTAACACCCCAGATTATGTTTTTGAGTGAAGAAACTTCTAACATGAAAAAGTGATAAAAATGAGTTACCATGAGTTGAAAGCATGTTTCTAAAACCTCAAGTGATGACTTAAGTGTTTAGAAACACTATTATAAGATCTACATTGTGATGGGAATAGGATGCTCTCTTCTAATTACAAGGAAAGAGTGAGGATCACTCTCTTACCTTTCAAGGCCTTCACAATTAACCCTGGTGACCACAAATCAACTCCATGATGCTCAAAACATTTTTTTATTATCTATCGCTTACTGAAATAGGCATTCACCATGTATATGAAAAGATTTATCATTGAATGAGATTATTTTCATGTGGCCACATGTTAGACTTAAATGAGGTGGTTGTAATTTCCTTCCTCCTTTGAAGTGTGATCACACCAAAAGGTTCAAATGAGTGTTAACTCTCATGGTTTTTCTCACCTAAAGCTTAATGTTGGGAGCATATAAGGCGTCCACATATCCATCTTATAAAATAAGAAAATTTAATTTAATCCTCCTAAAGCTTATTCAATAAGTGAATGAGTCAAGAAGGGTGTGTATGATAAGAAATCTGAATTTTCTTCCTATTAGGTTATCTAAAACCCTATTTTGGGGTTTCAAAAATAAAATATTAATATCTCAGCTAATAAGGATTCGAAGATAAATCTACCTAGAATTGGGTTATAAAACTTAGGAATCTTCTTTAGTCACACCATTGCGGAGAAGACTCTAATACCATTGCGGAAAATGCCCTTTTGATCAATTTTATCCATGTGGAATTAGAACTTGAAGGTGAATCACATGTTCTCGACCTCCATAATGTATTGAGATCATTACCAAGCACTAATTAAGTGTTTAGAAACAATCTTGGGAGATATATATTTATTGATAGTATGAGATGATATCTAGCATCACCTTCTATGGCCTTGGATCAAAATGGATGCTCCCAAAATGTAAATGATTATTCAAGATTTTTGGTGCATACTTTTTTTCCTCTTGACTCTTTACAGAGCTCCTGGAATTAGCTAGAGAAGTCAATGTTCACAATTTGACTACTCATTCCTTGCACATGAAATCTCGTTGTTGAACATAATGTCCCTGAATGATCAAAACTTTCCTAAATAATAATGAACTATTTCCAACACCTTAAGGATTTCAAACACCACCTTTAGATACGTAATACCTTTTCATAACCCTCCCGGAGGATACACATAGGCTCCGAAATGGCCAAAATTTCCCTTTTCAGGCTTGCCACTGAATTAGTCTTTTACCACACTTCAATAAATAGAATAATGAACATTTTAAAACCTTTTTACAAACTTATACATGTTCACCCAATGCATTAGGAATACATGTTGAACACTATTGCATTGGTTGATGTTTTCATTGATTTCACATGGCATTCATGGAAAATGAGTGAAATGGCATCCAGGCAGGTGTCTAACAGTGTCTATCAGTGGTGTTTAGTGATTTCAAGTTGGTTTTAGGGTGGTACAAGATGGATTCAGGATGTTACAGGATTAAAAAAATGAGGTGGTTGACCACTGAAGGTAGAATGTAGGTTGGTATGATTGGATCAGAGTTTCTACAGGTCAAACATGATGATGTTAGCATGGACAAGAGCTCTTATAATGAGTTTCAAGTCATCTGGTGAAAGTCTTAATTGAAACTGGCTCATTTAGGCCTAGTTCTAGAGCCTAATGAGATGTGAAATCCTGATACAAGTCTTGAAAAAACTAGGTAAGTATTGGAAGATCCTAAGAATTTTTTCTAGGGAATTTTTGAGTAACAAGTCTTACTTTATCTCTTAGAGCCAAAATTCCACAGTTCACCTAAATTAGTTTTGAGGACTGATAGTGTATGCTGAGGTAAATGAGATAGGTCTAAGATGTACAGGTGATGCAGGAGAATCACTCCACTATGTAAATAAGTCTTGAGTCATCATATTTTGGTTTGATGGGTGTGTTAGTAGGTCCTAGAAGTTATTAAGAGTCATTTAGAGATGGTAGCTTGAGTCTAAGTTTTTCAAAATTTTAATATTTGGTTTTCCCTCCAAAAGTAAAAAATAAGTCTTGGATGTCATTTTGGTTTGTAATGTATGATTTAATGTAGTATTAGATCCACTAAATAATTTTTTGGATGAAATGGGGTAATTAGAGGTGGTCTTAAGTGATCTCCTAGACTAGAGGTCATATTAGGTCATATCAAGTTAGTTAGCATTTATAAGTTAAGTCTCCTTGTCTAAAAAGACCACCAATTATCACATTTTTCTTATGAACCATGAGTTGGGAGAACATATTCAGTTATAATCTGGGTGAAGGGTATAAATGATCAACAATTTAATTGATTTCCCATTCCCATTCGAATGGAAATCAGGAAGGACTTTAAGAAAGGAGGAAAATAGTGTTTTGTGTAAGCTTTAATAAGTTTTGTGAATACCATGGTAGTTGTTGAATGTGCATGGATATATATTTCATGTGGCTTATAAGGCCTTATATTATCTTTGAATATCCTTTCTATAATTTTTCATGTGATTATCATTGTGTATGATATTGCAGGGTAGAGTAAACTTTAAAGTTTCAATAATCTTGCAAATTGTGAAAGGCTTATTGGTGCATTTTTTAATGATTCGTAACTGAGATTGTCCATTAAAGGATTTAGTGATTTATTTGGGATGAATCATATCTGGGAGTATCTATTGAAGACTAAAAATTGATCTAAGATAGGCATTTCATCTAATTTCTATCAAAAGTTGCATTGTTGATATGTTGAACGCAGGGCACTAGACTGTAGCAATGCATATGGGAGTGTTTGGGTGTTGTATGTTTGTAGATTATCTCTTTATGATCTTGGTGATGTAAATTTTATTTAAGAAACAAGATTTAATACTTACATGTTAGAATGTCTTTGTGACAATGACAGTGAAGGTAGCTATTTTCTTGATTTGGTGAAAACTGTGCAAGGTAAATGAAGGCTATCAAATCTCATGAATGAGACCCAAAATCATAATTGTAATTTCTGGAAAAAAAATCTAAGGTTTGAAATGATATTGGATTCATTAGAAAAAATTATCTTTTATATGTTTTAGTTTTTTGTTGATTAGCAAGAGAATCAGGCGACTATGACTGTGAATTTTATAAACTTAGGACAATGGGAAAATGCAGAAAAGGGAATCTTAACTCGTCTTAAAAAATTCACTATTAAAATAAAAAACATATATGGGGTCAAGATTAATCCATAGACAAAATTTTGGGTTTTGAGATAATTTTTGGAGAAGGTTATGCTAAAAATTTTCTTCTCGTGCTAGAACAATCATGCCCAACTACAGTTTCAAACTAATAAGCCCTAGAACCTCGAATACTTGGAGTTCCACTCTAGAAATTGCAAGATATCATCTTAACTATCAATAAGAATAGATTATGAAGAAATTTTGATAGTTTTTTGGATAACTTTTGGTATATTTTTGACAGTTGGAGGATGAACAAAGAAGACACAATTTAGACCTAAGAAGAAGGCTATAATTACAAAGGAAGTATATGTTAAAAGAGGAGTTAGACTCTGAAAACTTAGGGACACCTAGAAATAATTAAAGGGTGCCTAAAAATTTATTCATATGGTATTGAATCTCTCTATAAGGTATTTTATGCTTGACATTTAAGTTTGATGACCTAGATAAGGGTTTTGAGCAAGAAAACAAAAATTGATATTTAAAGAACAATTTAAGGAGTGACAGGTTGAAACTTTACACAAATATTTTGCATGGGAAATAGTAAATAATAAGTTCATTAGATCATTTTGGGTGTTGATTGTTTACTCCAACTAGTGACAATCTACAAATGTATGTCTTGAGGGTATTGGTTTACAAGTTGGGCAAGTAAGCTAAGGATAGGATTATTGAAACGTTACTTTCTAGTTTGTTGATGTTCTAAGGTTGTTCAAAGTGTTAGTATAAGGTGTAGCATAAAGGAGGATATAAGAATGACCAATAGCCAAAATTGACTATTGGAATCAAGAACAAGTGCAAGGATAATGGCTAAGTTGTAGAAAGGTGGATGAAGGATAAAATTGTAAGACATCATAGTTGATGAAGTGACGTCAAAATTCAGAGTAAGGAACATGGTAGGATGTGGTATTATACTTCTACGTGGTGCTAAGTAACCAAATTCCTTCATGAGAAACTTATAGGATCCTTCTATTGTTGAGTAAGTTAGTAGTGAGGTTTGTAAATATCTTGTTAACTGAGATATTTGATTAAAGGTTGAATTAAACATTGATTCACCCCCCTTCTCAGTGTTTCAGTTTCTAACAATACCTTCAAGGAAAATTTGATCATGACACAGGAAGCAGGTGAGGCCAGAGAGGGATTCAACAATATTTGGGAGCAATATTTCACATTGTGGCTTGGTTTTCATGGTTTAAGTTTTACATTTTTGGGTTATTCAATTCACCATGACAACATCTCCATATGAAGATCATCCTTGAATGAAATTAGATTTAGGATGCTCATACACTTCTTTCTCATTTCCCTCTCATAAAAATAGGTGACTTCTTGATCCTTCACACATAATGGTCTTGGATGCCTCACTATCTTGACTATCTCATTTTCATTTGTTTAAAGAGATTTGGACATAATGGTAGAGTTAGGGTATGATGATCATCAATTCACTCATTGAGCCTCACTTTTCACCTTTGAACATGATGGTCTCTTATTAATCTCATAATTCACCTCCCTACCCAAGATGTCACCTGAGTAGAAACATGCTTATTATGTCTGCATGCCCTCTTTCTCAATTAGTCCTCATGGATATAGGTATACTCCTCCTGATAGTAGGATTGATCCCTAAATGAAACAATTTAAAGTATAAGAAATAATAAACTATAAAGATTAATAAATGAAAACTTAACCACAACCACATATACCACATAACAAAAAGGAACACGAGTGTGTTATAATGCCCTCGCATTATAACATGAGCATGTTTCATCTTATTTGGATTTAAAATTACCAAACCATAGGTTAGGATTTTTGTTGGATATCAAAACCTAAGGTTTGGACTGTGCAATGTATGAATAAATATGTGTTTTACAAAAAACATCAAACTCTCACATGTAAACCCCCATATCACATGTGTTATTACATAATATTCCAAAAACATTATCCTACGATGTCAATATCGGTTTTACCTTGGTGGTGATATACTTCTTTCTACAATCTAATTAGTTTAAGGCTTTCATCCTTAATTTCTTTTACTAGTGCCCTCTTTTCTTGTCAAAATGTATGCATATGTTTTTGTATACAATTTATGATTTTTTTATCCAAATTTCAAAAACAAATGCCTCTTCTAAACTCCATTCTACATGCACTCAAAATAACAAAAAAATTGACTTTTTTTCTCAAAGTTACGAGGGTGTACACACAAATATTTCATTTTCAAGATGTGTGCACTTTGAAAATTAATAACAAATTACATATTCATCCAAAAATTATGAAAAATTAGTGGGACCTCATACATGGTTTTATCTAAATTTCTACTAAAGGGATTTTAAAAATAAATTTTAGAACTCAAAAAATGGGGGGACGCACACACAATAGATTCTTATCTTTTTAACACAAAATAGACATACTTTGAATGCGCACCACATTTTACCCTCTAAATATCCACCATTTTTTGAAAAAAAATTAGTTTAGAAACTAGATTTTGAGATATACGGTACTGGCATATCTTAAAACTTTGTTAGATTTTGAATGTATTTTTGGCAAATTTTTAGATGAAGTCATCAGGTTTCGAAAAAGTCAAGAATTTAAAAAATGTGTCAACATTTTAAAAGAGTCAACATTTTAAAAGAGTCCCCCATTTCCATGCACTTATCCTCTCATGATTATTTATAGCTTTCCTCATATTTGATCTTTAAATAATTTGGAATTTTAATAAAGTCCCCCTGGATCGCCTTATTCAAGCTCTAAATCAATAAGGGTCGTATTTCGAAAAAGTCATAGTTATCCATTTTTTACACCCTGGGAAAAATCCGAATATTTCCATGGAAATAGACATGTTGGCAATCTTATACCTTGATCCAACATTTTAGTAATTTTACTGTAAAGTTTCACATATTTCAGTGATAATTGTGAAGTTTTAGTGATATTTCTACACGAAAATGACAACTTAGTACCATCGTATCGTAAAAATAAGGATATAGAGACTTATTCAATCAAATGCATGTTGGTTATGGAAAAGAGTCCCTTTGATTAAAATTGGCACCTTTTGAGCAATTTTTTTGATAATATTGAAAAAATAAATTAATTTCTCACATCAACTATGTAATAGCCATACATATATATCCGCTAGTTATGCATATATAATAATTTGATTCTTAACTTTTGGTTAACATGGTGTCAGTTGGTAGTGCCACGTGTCTTATATCATATAAGCCAAGCATTTATACTTGACATTCAGGTGTATCATACCACATTCCCCTATGTTAAACGATAAATCTCCATTCAACTGATGACGTCATAGTCCATCTGGCTGTCACGCGTTGATGGGAACCTTACGAAGGAGCACTATGAAACAATAAGGTTGAAAACCATCACAATGGTCCACGGTGACCATCCCACATGTGAAAGCATTAATCTTGACACTACAACTTAAAAACCTGTTCCTCGCAAATTATCATACATTTCTTCATTTGATGTGGTGAGTAAAGATAACATCCCCAGATTAGCGGCGAATCCTCTGGTTCTTTTCAGGTGTTAGACATTGGTTCTTATGAATGGCAAGGAATGTTAATCAAAAAATGTGGAACGATTCATGAAACTGTATAAGATAGCTCAAATCACTGGATGTTTAATGAGGTATGACTGACATGGAGTCTCATTGTGGAAAGATTTTAACAGCTTAATTAATGGCTATTTAATCGGTGAATCAGTATGAGTCAACCCATACATCTTAAATATATTAATGCCAAGAGAAATGTTTGCAGCTCCCCTTCTATGGATAAATATGCATCTAGGAAGTCTACCTCAGAGATAGGGTAGGAAATTTTTGGATGCTAAACGAACTTATCAAAAATCTGTTCCAATACGTGCAAGCTGCAATGCCCGAATTTGCTGCCATGTTGTAAAGGATTATGCATATTACATACCAATAGACCATGTTGTTGTCAAATTGGCTTGTTCTTGCCCTAGCTCAATATGCTTAATTTTCAGCTCACATTTCCTAACCTTTGTAATTGTTTAGGTAATACTTGATGCATTTTTATTCTTTTGCAGGTTGTGTAGCATATTCATTGTGTTCCACATAACTTAGTAGGTTTGAATGTATTCAAACTATAGGCACTTTTTGTCTGAGCTCTTCAACTCCTCAATTTTCTTCAAGCTTTTCGTGGTTAGTCTAGGAACCTAAGAGATGGATTGCACCCCTGAACATGTGGTCTTGGTGATTTTTGTACCTACATTAGATTGACACTAGGATTTTTCATGATGCATAATAACATGCTTCCTTGTATCTCTTAATCTAGGTATAGTATTTTAATAGCTTGTATTTCCATGTCCTAGGAGATAAGATTTTAGCAGACCAATAACTAGGAATGACATTACCAATTCTATTGAGATATGGATTTGTTCACTTAAGAAAAGGACTAATGCACCAACAAAGACTCAATGCCATGATATGGAAACATAGTTACAATGTCATGACTCGGTTCATAAGTTACCAGGAGAAATTATAGGATGATTGTAATTATTTAACGGTTTTGGCACATTGGTGGGACCAATAATCTTGAAAATTATTGCAACAGAGACTTGTTTTAATGCTCCTTAGGTTGGATAGATCGCTTCAGCTCTCCAATAGGTTTTGAAAATAGCTCATAGTGATTATGTTTAAAGGGAAGATGTCTATGGTTTTGTCAACGGCCTTTAAAGTGGTTTCTTTCATGGTCTATGAGGAATGAATCTAGAAACAGTCTAGACACATAGATTACATTTAAGGTTTTTAGAATATTAAAATCTAACTCGTATGGATTAAAGTCAAGGTATTAGGAAGACAGAGTTAAAGATTTCCATCTCCACCATTGCGATGAAACAAAATTTCAACAGGGTTCAAATGGGGGGGAAAGAGCCTTATATGAACTAGTATGAAAACATTATCACCATTCCAATTTTTAGTGAGTTGATGCTCTCATATGACATATTAACCAGGCATTTTACCACTTCTATTTTTGAAATCCTTGTCACAAATTTAAATGGCAACGATCCATTGCTCTAAATGGAATCTGGATAAAATCCATTAACAAAATTAGCATTGAAGAATATACCTTATTTTGTTATGAAAACCATAGCTACATCCCATTGATCACAATCCAATACATTGCTAATGTCTAGGGTATAAATTGGAGATCCAGGTTGTGTGAGTAGGAAGTGTACTTGAAATATTTTAAGTAATTTCTATTCAAAGGACCCCATGGCCTTATAATATTGCCATTAGATTACCTGCTCTATGGTAGCATTATCATATCCAGGATTGTCAAATTAATTAATCACATACTTTTATGGCTATTGAAATTTGGAGTAAAGAAAACATTATTGGATTTTTAATGCAAAAATCTGCTAGTTGGAGCT
The DNA here is from genome assembly GCA_019776745.2 of Taxus chinensis. Classification (NCBI taxonomy): domain Eukaryota; kingdom Viridiplantae; phylum Streptophyta; class Pinopsida; order Cupressales; family Taxaceae; genus Taxus; species Taxus chinensis. The sequence goes on from CM034149.1 coordinate 184,368,717, forward strand.
TACTTGAACAGAATTAAGCAGAGCACCACTTGAGTAGACTGCTTACGTTCAAATATCCAATCTTCAAAGAACTGCATAGAAAGATTCTAATTTTATCGTAAAAAAAATTAACTGTCTGAAGGTGCATTCCTCACTATTTGCTTAATGCTTTTAATTATGATATAACTGTAATGATTCAATCTAATGGGAGGGATATTCTACAATGGCATAGCTTTAGTAGATGAGAATTGCTTGATCCAATCTGGTTATAGCTTTCAAATATGGGCACACCTTGCATTTAATATATTAGTTTGAATGGGAAAATTGAAATTCTAATGAGAACCTAATATAGAGTTTCCATGTTTAAATAACTTAAAGATTTCAATGAATATTCTACCTATTATTTAAGCCCTCATCAAATAATTATGAAGGAGGTTATGAAAGGTCCAAGAGAATGTTCAATCAATTTTAGGTACCATGGAAATTTTGTCAAAGATTCCCCCATAAATGAAAGCATATCCATAAACTCTACGATATTCCTCAACCCAAGATACTATAAAAAATTTAAGGGTTCATTCATATTGACCTATCCCTCCCTTGTTAAGCTGCCAAATCATGAAACTCATGGCCATTCACCCAATTCTATGACCGTTTAAAATACAGAAGTGCAATGGGCCTTCCTCTCAAGCCCCATATGGTATCCAATACAATTTGGTAATATTACACATGAATATGAATGGTTCTTTCCTTGCAGTCAACCCCATTTGAATAAGCTCAATTCATGGTTTCAATGGTATGATAAACTCCTTCCTTGAGGGGTAAGAACCTAGTATGGTGTTCCTACAATAAGAAGAATATGCAGAAGAAAATTACGAGGATCGAAACAATGCACCACAATGAAGTTACACTTTGATGGTGACATCATAGCTCCATGGTAATGCAATAAGAAAGATTCAAACAATGGAAAGAATATGCAAATAAGAAAATAGGTCTGCTCATACTCATAGATCGAAAAAAGAAGTACAAATAGGGGTATTATGTAACCCCCATGCCTAAATAAGGAAAGTAACTCCTATGAAACCACTGATGCATATGAAGTAATTGACGCATATGATGCCAATAAAGGAGGAGTTACAATTCCAAATAAGGAATGTAACTCCTCATAAATGCACTGACGTAAATGACAATGATGGATTCTATGAGTAGAATCTGACACTTGTCATTTGACTCCCTAAGACCTATGACTCTTGCAAGGCAAGATGAATCACCATGTGATGTGGACGATGAATAGGTAGGTCACACACACCAACAACCCCCCTTCATCAAAGCCGAGGGAGAGGTCATGGTAAGCCAAGACAGAAAAGAAGACTCCCCTAGACAACTAAGAAAGATGTGCCAATGGGGCATGGTAACTAAAGGCCTGATAAGGTGCCCATATAAAAACAACATCTTTCTGGAAGAAAGAAGAGGAGGAGAAAAGGCTATATAGCTCAAAGAAGATGGGCAGTTGTAGTAGACCTTGCCCCAAGAAGAGACCGTAAGTGAAGAAATTTCACCTTAGTGAAGGCATTGGTGAATATCTCTTTAACCTGATCAACAATCTTAATATACTGTATGTCAATGATATTTTTATGTATCAGCTCCTATATGAAGTGCATGTGAATCTCAATGTGCTTCATCTACTGCTGCTGAACTAGATTTCTACAAATTGAGATAGTGCTCATGTTGTCACATTAGATAATGGTAGGCCACTGAAAGTGGATGCCAAACTTGTCAAGATACCCTGTAACCAAACAAATTCTGTGGCAATGTTAACTGCTCCTCTGTACTCTGCTTCTATCGATGATATGGCAATGGCATTCTACTTCTTGCTGGACCAACTGATAGGACCTGAACCAAGAGTAAAACTGTAGCCTGAGGTAGACTTCCGATGATCTAGATCACTGAGCCCAATCTGAGTCTGTAAATCCAACCAAGTCAATCTCAGTCCCTCCTAAGTAATGAATGCCATCTGTGTGAGTGTCATGAACATAATGAAGGATCCACTTTGCTATTTTAAATGCAGCTCATGAGGCTCCTGCATAAATCTGGACATATGATCCTGACAACATACGATAGATCTGGACGAGTGTGAGTAAGGTAGATCAAGCTCCCCACCAACTGTCGATAAAGGGTACCGTCAACCAAGGGAGAAGAGCAATCAGAAACCAACTTGACCCTAGAAAGAAAAGGAGTAGGTGAGGACTTGCAATTAGACATGTGAAATTGAGCAAGCAAATCAAGAGAGTACTTAGGCTACGAGATCATAATTCTTGAGTCAGATTGTGAAATCTCGATCCCAAGAAAGTAATGAAGTAATCCTAATTCAGACATGGGGAACTTTTTGGCTAAGGAAATATTCATAGAATCAATGATAGATGAAGAGCTACTCATAATCAACAAGTCATCAACATATAGAACAAGAATAAGTATGAAGTCATCCTGCCACAGAATATACACATTTGGGTCAGAGTGACACTGAGTGAACCCTGATGTAAGTAAAAAGGAGTCCATCTTGGCATACCAAGTCCGAGGGGCTTGTTTAAGGCCATAGAGAGACTTCTTTAACTTGCAAACGAGGGATGGATCATGGACATAACCCAAAGGTTGTTCCATATAGATCTCTTCCTCTAGGTCCCCATGAAGGAAGGCACTCTTAACATCCATCTGGTGGAATTCCCATCTGTTAGCAGCAGTGATGGCAAGGGTCATTCGAATGTAAGTCATCTTCGTAACTGGAGAAAAGGTTTCAGAGTAATCAACCCCAGCTACCTGGGAGAAACCCTTAGCTACAAGTCATGCTTTATACTTCTTGACTTCTCCATTGGCTCCATACTTTGTTCGATATATCCACCTACACTGAATGATTTTTCTTCCTTTTGGAAGAGGGGTAAGATCCCAAGTGTCATTCTTTATGAGTGAGGAATACTCCTCATCCATAGTAGAATCCCACTCAGGAATCCTAGAAGCTTCCTGGAAAGATGTTGGATCAGAAGCAAGGTGAAGAAGGAGTGGGGTCCAATGAAACTTGAGTGAGTACGTCTCTCATCTTGAAGGATCTCCAACTAAATCTCCAGCACTCTGTAAAGTTTTCCTGGCCCAAAGAGGTCCCAAAGGATCAAGCTCAGAGTTAGAAGATTCTTCACTTGAGTGAGAAGGGACATAGTCCTCATCATCACTACTGTTAGAATCAGAAGACTCAAAAGTTTGAGGATTAGGAGGAGTAGGGAGAGGAGGAAATCGCTCAACAACATCATCATCTAATGAGTCAGAATCTGAATCAGTGGGCAAAAGAACCTCAAGGTGGAAGTAAAATTCAAGGATGACTCATCAAACTTCACACTCCTCTCAATATAGAGCTCATGGGTTGTAGGGTTCAACAATTGATATCCCTTCATGCCATCAGGATACCTGACAAAGATACAAGGTTTGGATTTTGGATCCAATGCCTTGCATTTCTTCTTGGGAATCCGAGCCATAGCCTTGGATCTGAAGACTCGAAAGTGCTCAACATCAGGCTTTTGTCCAAACTAGGCTTCAAAGGGTGTCATCCCTCTTACTGCCTTGTGTGGAACATGATTATGAATGTAACAAACACAATTCACTGCTTCAGCCCAATATTGGAGGAAGGGACTTTGAGTGAACCATACAAGTAGCCATCTCCTTTAAAGTTAGGTTCTTTCTTTCTGCAACTCCATTTTGGGAAGGGCTGTAAGCAACTGTACGCTGCAAAGAAATCCCCTCAGAAGTGTAGAAATCCTCAAACCTATTGCTCACATACTCACCTCCATTGTCAGTTTGAAGAACCTTGATAGACTATTCTACTTGTTTCTCAGCAATAGCCTTAAAGTTCTAAAAATTCTCAAAGACTTCAGACTTAAGCTTAAGAAAATATACCCAAGTATAACTTGAAAAGTCATCAATGAAGGTTAGTATATATAGAGCTCTAGTGAAAGAAGGAGATGGAAAGGGGCCAGAAACATCACTATGAACAAGATCCAAGGGACGAGTAGCTCTCCAGGATTTTCCCTTATCATTTTTTTTTTCAAGGTGCTTTCCGAGGGTACAACCCTCACAAAGACCTTTAGAAAAATTAACTTGGGGTAACCCATTGACCATTTCGTTTTGGCTCAATTGTTCAAGGTAATGATAATTTAGATGCCCAAAATGCTCATGTTATAGCTTGCTAACCTCATTTGCATGAGTGAGCAAGGCATTGGGCATCGAATCAGAAGAGAAGTGGGAAAAGGTATACAACTGTGAATGGGTGATCCGCCTTTCCCTCAGCCACAGTGCAGTCAGAGTTAAGCTCACGAATGATCACCAAGTTAGGACCAAATTCCACTTGCATTCCTTCATCAAGGTGGGTGATTTGGTAAACTGATAGGAGATTGGTAGAGAGATTGGGAACACTCAACACTTGGTTAAATGTTCCACCTTCTATCTCTACCGATCCACTACCAGAAACTGACACATGAGTGTCATCACCCAACATGATTTGGGACATGCCACATGGTTCAATGCTAGAGAATTCAACCTCTAAAGAATCCATGTGGTGTGAGGCACTAGAATCGATAATCCAAGTTGATGATGGAGCTAATCTAGCTACAAGGGCTTGACCTTTCTTCTTTTCATTTTTAGACTCCTTTGCTTTAGAAGACTCGCCCTTCTGAGCATTTTGTTTGATGGATTCAGGAACACTTATTTTATTCTTCTCAAGTAACTGAGTTAAGTGATCAATTTGTTTCCAAAAACATTGATGCTCTTCATGGCCAGGATACTTACAATAGGAGCATTTACACTTTTCCTTCTTTGCTTTAGGCTCAGAAGTTGAAGTGTTAGTGTTGGGCTTAGCTAGGGTTTGGTTGGTCTTGGTTTCTTTCTTAGGTTGGTCCTTTGTTTCTTTCTTCTTTTCATTTTTCTTGCCCTTATTTGCCACAAGGGCATGTGACTTGGATTTTAGAGTCCCCATTTGAATGATTTTGTCCTGTTCTCGAATGAGTTGGGACGAAAAACTGTCAAATGAGGGCATTTTCCAGGCACTACCCAAGGTGGCTTTCGTGGCATGGAAAGTTGAAACAAAGACAGAGTATTCAGGACCTAACTTAGAAAGAATCGACAAGATCAATTGAGAGTCTTTCTTCTCCACTTTACATTCCTTTAGAAGTAGTCTAGTGTGGACAAACTTTGAGAAGAAGGCCTATAGGTTTTCAAAGTCACTAGGATTTAACCCTAGTAGTTCATTTTCCAAATCATGACGCTCTCATGTCATCTTACTTCCCAAACATCTCATCGAAAATTTTCTATGCTCCATTAGGTGTCGAGGAAGTTTCAATCTGGAAGAGAAATTTGGAAGAGACAGACATACAAAGAAGACCTAAGGCTTCATCACAGTGGTTGAACCATTTAGATCTTTTGGGTTCATCATTAGGTTTTGTCTCTAACCCCATGGTAACATGGTACAACCCTTTACTTTGTAAAATCGATATAATTTTAGATCTCCATGCGAAGAAATTAAAAGGTGTGAGCACCAGTACTTTAGAGATATCCATAATGAAGAGATAGAACCAACGAAGGTAGAAGGAAGGAGAGAGAAAGGAAACAACCACCCCAGAACAATATTACACCCCCCAAGTTTGGCACTTTATAGTTTAGTGTGTTGATTACAATCAGATGTGATTGTGCATCGAGAACCAGTCTGTCACTCACCTTGCAATCAGCGTAATAACACGAAAGAGTGGAGACCACAATCAATGTTTTTTGGGCGCAACAGTTCAACACCGTAAGCAAGCACAAGAATGAGTGAAAATCAAGAAGGGGAAGAGAAGGCCTTGTGAGAAATGGTGTCTCACATCACACAAAAAAATCCCTTTTCCGTAAGACTATGGCGGACGTGCTCACAAGTCCACAAGCAATAAAAGGGATAGTACAATGCTCAAGATGATTCGAAATGAGCTGACACAAGCAATATAATGACACCCCCCAGAATGTGGCACTTTATAAAATAGTGCATTTACAAAATTGATAATCCTATCATGTAGTGTGTGAAAAAACATGCAAATTTGACTAAAGAAGCACTCAAAACTGAGCAACGAGTCAAAATTTATAGCAAAAAAATGATTCCCATAACTAATGGAAAAAGCTAATAAGTTGTACACATGGATTAAAAAGGTGCCCTAAACGCATGCAAATGGTGTCATATGTATGCTTGTTGGAAATGGCACCAAATTTTAGATAGGGTTTGTTTTTATTGCGAGGGGGGATTAGCCTCCTGCCAACCCTGGACCTCACCCTCTGTCTTCGACACACAAAGGAAGGACAATAAAACAAGCAAAAAATATATCCAAAAGATTATTACAATGCCATGAAATAAATATTTTTAACCTTAAAACATTAAGGGGATATTTTCACCTCCAAACAATACTAAAAGGGATGGGCTCAGGTGGCTCAAAGCATGGAGTTGGCTGGATGTGGTATTCACTGAGTCATAGTTGGTCAACGTGTGAACTGTCAAGCCAAAATCTTGCCAAGGTAGAGGTGGTGTAGGTCGAGCCGAGTTGACACGTAGAGGAGACTGTGCCTAGTCACAATGGTTGAATGCATGCGGATTCAACAGCAAGAAACAACACCAAAGCAAGTGAGCAGAGGAAGCTTACAACTCAATGATGAAAAGCACGAGTACTGGAGCAAGTTGAACACCTAGAAAACATGTGCACTATACCAGGTAGTAGGGCCAATGTAAGAAAACTAGATGAGAGCATGAGACAAACCACAAAAACATAGGAAACAAGCACCAAAATAGAGGAAACCATGACCCAAACTAGGTTGAACAGGGGCAAGCAGGGTTCTCCAAAAGCACGAGAGTGAGCCGATCTACCAAGGCATGCAGAGGAGAGCTTGGGATGCGGAGAATTATCCAACGAGGGATGTTGTAATGACTATGCAATGCTTTGAACATGCAAGACAAGCCACAGATAGATGACAACCAGATCGAATAGAAACCATACCCAAGTCCAAAGCCCGAACACAATGTAAGGGTTGAAGAACTAGTACAGGAATGAACACGAGCAATAACCAACCATGGAGAGCCGAGCACCAAACTAGAAGGCCAAGCCAAATGGTGGAGTCAGATGTAATACAAATTCCTACAAAATAGCGATACAAGGAAAATACGATGACCCCAAGTTGATCATGGCAGTGGCAAGGAAAATGCAAATGAGCTTGTTCCACCAATGCACGAGCAGGTAATTCCGAATCACAAGGAGTGGAGGTTGAAACATGAGTCGAGCAGACCAAAGCATGAGCCAACGTTGCAGAAAATGTCCATGTAAAGGTAACCTCGAGACAACAATGAACCACAGGTCCACGCCAAAGCAAAACTGAGCTCACAAGAATAGAAGCAATCACGAACTCAGCAACTGATAAAGAAAATCGACCAAAATACCCTCAAACTTGCAACTGCTAAAACCTCAACGCGAGGTGAGCAATATAATTCCAAAGTAATAATTGAAAAAACTTGCACGAGGAAATAAGAAGAAACCAGAAGTAATAAGCAACTGATAAACAAAGAGTGCATGTTTTACCGAAACCTCACACTCTGATACCATGAAAGAGGGATATGTGAGAACCGATATCGAAACAATGCACCACGATGAATTTTCACTCTGATGGTAACGTCATAGCTCCAATGCAATAAACAAGATTTGAACAATGGAAATAATATGTAAATAAGAAAATAGGTCTTCTCATGCTCATAGATTGAAAAAAGGAAGTACAAATAGGGGTGATGTGTAACCCACATGCCTAAATAAGGAAAGTAACTCTTATGATGCCATTGACGGATATGACGCCACTAAAGGAGGAGTTACAATTCCAAATAAGGAATGTAACTCCTATGATGCACTGACACAAATGATAATGACAGAATCTGACACTTGTCATTTGACTCCCTAAGACCTATGACTCTCACAAGGTGTGATGACTCACCATGTGATGTGGACGATGACTAAGCAGGTCACACACACACCAATAATTCCTATATAGAAATCTTTCAATGACTCCAAAAATCTGCAATCACTCTTCCTCCTATCAAAGCCTTCAATGCACTTGGTCTGAAACCCATGTGGTTTGATTGTAACTCTATTTGTACTTATCATCGTAACCTTGGGCATGATACAAAACATTGTAAGGCCCTCCAAACTCTCATCCATAATATTATAAGAGAACATGATCTTTTCATCGAATAAGATCAGCCTCTTCCTTCTATCTCATCCACATTAAAATCCAATCCTCCTGTAAAATCCACACCTCTTAAGGCATCTAAATCTAGTTCTTCACCCAAATCATTCGTTACAACCCCTCCATCCAACTCTAAATAGGTCCCCCCTCTTTTTATCAATGTTGTTCGTATTATCAATCATTCTCACCCTCATGTTCCTCAACCATATATCCAATCAAAACCAAAAGTCATCATCGTTGTTCCTTCTAATGATCCTACCCCATATCCCGGCATCCACTAGCTCATCCATATATGCATCCAAATTACCTGATGTGATGTAGTGTCTCTCACTGGGGGAGCATCAACTCCTCACTCTTAATTATCTCCCATGCATTGCATCTTCTTCCTCATCCACATCAGTCCATCTCCTTCTCCATCCAACAATCCCATGGACATGGATGATACAATGTCCCTTCCCCCTAATTTATTTTAATCATAATATCACTACTCTGGAAAGGAGCCAATATGGAAAGTTTTCTCTCAACTAGATTGGACCTTACATTATCACACATAAGTATAGATCTGGAACCTATCATTTAACATATATTGATGGTAAACCAGAAATGGAACATCTCAATGCCTTACACTTACGACCCTTCTACTGTTAACATACCTACAACGTAATCTCAATTACATTTTGGGATCTCATTTGCATCACTAATCCTTTCCATCTCTCACTGTAATGATTTGGAATTATGTGGTCTACCATCACTTTCCTATATGCGACCTTGAATATTGGAAAATTTCCTCCTTCTAGGTGGGAACCCCACTATCATTACATATGTCACATTTTTATTTACCTATTGGAACCATGCTAAGGGTCCATAGGTATCGCTTGTACATCTTATATATCCCCTCCCCAAGTGGTCTACTTGGTTATCCCCAACTTTATCCTAAAGTCAAAAATATCAAAAGTTATCTTATCTAAAAGCAAACTGCTCCCTGGAAGGACACTTGTTCATATAAAGTGAATTGTAAAAAGTATAGACTAATCCCTCGAAGGAAAACTATCATGCATATCTTATCCTACAATCTAAAAAAGTCAAAATCCAAATATCCAAAAATAAAAGTCAGAATGTAGACCACTCCCTTAAAATATGGCTACCATCTCATATCATGGCAGTAAAAGGCTTCCCACATTGATCAAATTTCTTAAAGTCTCAAAAAAAAAGTACAATTAAAAATATCAAAAGAAAGCATCCCCAAAAAGCTTCCCCCGTCAATCAATTTTCCCATCCTCCGCAAACTTCCCACATTGATCATTTTTCACCATATTTCTCAGAGTTGGGGCATAAACCTAGGACAACCACTTAAGGAGAACCTACTTCTCCCGTACAAGTTCCAACTTAACCCCTTTGTCTACACTATGTGTATAAGCATACCCTTCATCTTTCCCCTCATGATATTAACTGTGGCTAATCATTATTAGTTATGTGTTAACACTTGTCATTGGTTGGAAGTGCATCGCTTTTTCCATGTTCTCTTCTACGCTTTACCTCCAATCTAGTGCAAGGGAATATATTCCACGTGCATTCGTTACTATAATGAAGTGTACACTTCTACATTTTGGGTCACCTTATCGAATTAGAATTTTATCTCTCACATCTAATCCAATTTTATCTCATTATATTAATAGTATATATCATCCAGTCTATCATCTTATCTCATCATGTCCAGCTTGCATCCTCTTATCCATCTTATCTCATTTTTACTAGTTTATCTCATCTTATAAATTTGTCTTATCTCATTTAATCTATTGTCTTATCTCATCTTATCCATCTATCTTATCTTATCCATCATTCAATCTTTTTATCCAAACTATCTTTCCTATCCTTTAGACTGGTGTCACCCATTACATGCCTTTCTTTGTTTTGCATGGCTCATGTTTCCATCTTTTTTCTCTATATATCTCATCTTAAGCCAACCATTTTGGCCATATTTTTCATCCTAGTCCTACCTCGACACATATTTTTGCTTCCTCATATTTTAAGAATGGCGCATGCTCTTCCCCCCCCCCCCCCGGCATTTCGTCAAGACCATTGTTTTAACCATCCTTGTTTTTTTTTGCAATATCTTCCTTTGACCCGTTGGTCCCAAGGCCTGTACATCCATCTGATTGGATTCCCATTAGATTCCCTTCATATTGCAGTGATCTTTTCCGACTCACAAGGTCCGTATGCCAGTAACGTCGCCTCTATAATAGGTCATGTTATGTCCCTACCGATGTATTTCCAGGATCACCACCATATTTTACTTTTGCTTTTATTGTTATCTTATCAATGGTCCTTCTCACATGTTTAGGTCATCCTTTTCCAACTCATCTTTTCTCCTTTTTTCCATCCTTTTCCTTTTTCTCCATATATGTCTTTTAAACTTGTGATCATTTTTTCTTCACATCACTGATCCCTAGTTTGAGGGGGAGTACTCTCATCATCATTTCTTGCATCCTCTGGTCTTTTGTCACTTCTCATTTTTGTCTCATGGCTTGCCCAACACAAACTATTCAACAAAAAGGGGAAAATGTAAACACCAAATTTTGCTATCGTTACCCCTAATCCCGTGTTCACTCCCTTTCACCTTCATCTTCCACATGCATATCTCTCTTCCTATTTGCACTCCCCTTTCCCTCATAAATACCATTTATTCAAATTTCCCACTTTCCTATCTTATCCCATCATTTATTTAATTTCCCCTAATTCACTCTTAATCCCATTTAATTAATCCCTAATCATATTTATTATCCTAATCACATCTTGTTTATTATCCCTAAACTTATTTATTAACCTTGTTTATCCTCCCTAAGCACCCTATTTACCATCCTTAGGTTCCCACCCACCTTCATTTAATAATTTCATCTCCCCTTTCCTTTATTTAATGGTTTCCTTTCCCCCAACCACCTTTTATCCCCCCTATATAACCTTAACCCGCCTAAACACCTTAAAACTCTAATCAAACGTCATTTGGGGCTCATTCTGTTGAACTAATCACATTTCCACCGCCCAAACCGATGGTTCGCTGCAATCAGCGATGACCCATCTAGGTCATTGTCAACCCTATAAATACACCCATACCCCCCACTCCTCAAGAGGAAATTTTTGGGATATTAGGTCTTCTTGCAAATTTTTTGTGTTTCTTTCTTATCTCCTGCCTCAGTCATTGTTGACCCAAGCTTATCATTGTGTACCCAAACCAGTCATCGTGGACTCAGACCCAATCATCGTGGACTCAAGCCAGTAGTATTGGAATCAAACTTAGATGTCATGGAATTCATCGTGGACCCAAGCCAGTCATCGTGGACTCAGAAGTCGTCATTGTGGACCTAGACCAGTCATCATCGACCCTGTCTGTAGTTATCAAATCTATCAATTTTCTTGCATCCGTCCTATTTCCACAACTTTCCCACATTGAATGCAAGACTTTCCTAGTATTTCAGAGCTTGTTGTAGACCTTTTTTCTATATGGTCTAATCCACTCTGCTACTGTCAGTATCAACTATACTTGTTTGTCTTAGGTCGTCATCGACCCGATCAAGTTTGGTTTAATATTATTTATTATTATCAAATTTGTATCTTATCTTATCTAGCACATTTCAGATATATATTTAAGTTCATTTATTTATTGCATCCTATCATTTATCAATCATCATTTTATTTATTATTTTATCAAAATGGTGGGTGGTAAAATCCCATACGAGGAAGGTTTAAAATCCGATCGCGATCTCTCTCTCGCTCTCGGAGGGAGAGAGAGAGAGAGAGAGAAGAGAGACGAGAGAGAGAATGAGAGAGAGCGAGAGAGAGAGAGAGCGAGAGGAGAGAGATAGAGAGAGGAGCGAGAGAGAGAGAGAGAGAGGAGAGAGAGAGAGAGAGCAGAGAAGAGATGAGAGCGAGAAGAGAGAGAGAGAGAGAGAGAGAGAGAAAGAGAAGAGCAGGAGAGTAGACGAGAGAGAGAGGAGAGAGAGAGATAGAGAGAGGAGAGAGAGAGAGAGAGAAGAGAGAGAGAGAGAGAGAGAGAGAGAGAGAGAGAGAGTAAGAGAGAGGGAGAAGAGAGCAGAGATAAGAGAGAGAGAGATATATGAGAGATATACTTTATCTCTCTCTCAGAGCTCGATTCACTTCTATGTCTATATCGTCGCTCTTTCTCTATAAGGGCATACTAGACGATAGCTCTCTCCTCTCTCTCTCTAATTGGTTCAACACACAAACAATGAAGATGGTCATTCTGACATGATCATCTACAAGTGTCAAATGATATAAGGACCTAGACATAGTTTCCGTTCAAAAACTATATTAGATATTGTGTTTTGTGCTTTTTTAGTTGGTTTCCTAGTCTAAATCCAACTGACAGGTGTTATTTTTCAGTTCGATTATACTTAATTTATTGTCTTAGGTCGTCATCGACCCGATCAAGTTTGGTTTAATATTATTTATTATTATCAAATTTGTATCTTATCTTATCTAGCACATTTCAGATATATATTTAAGTTCATTTATTTATTGCATCCTATCATTTATCAATCATCATTTTATTTATCTCTTTTATCAAAATGGGTTAACATCCATCCTAGGAATTTTCCACCTCTCTCTCTCTCTCTCTCTCTCTCTCTCTCTCTCTCTCTCTCTCCTCCTCTCTCTCTCTCTCTCTCTCTCTCTCTCTCTCTCTCTCTCTCTCTCTCTCTCTCTCTCTCTCTCTCTCTCTCTCTCTCATCTCTCTCCTCTCTCTCTCTCTCTCTCTCTCTCTCTCTCTCTCTCTCTCTCTCTCTCTCTCTCTCTCTCTCTCTCTCTCTCTCTCTCTCTCTCTCTCTCTCTCTCTCTCTCTCTCTCTCTCTCTCTCTCTCTCTCTCTCTCTCTCTCTCCTCTCTCTCTCCTCTCTTCTTTCTCTCTCTCCCTCGTCTCTCTCTCTCTCTCTCTCTCTCTCTCTACCATTCTCTCATCTCTCGTCTCTCTCTCTCTATCTCTCTAGTCTCTCTCTCGCTCTCTCTCTCTCTCCTCTCTCTCTCTAATTGGTTCAACACACAAACAATGAAGATGGTCATTATGACAATGATCATCTACAAGTGTCAAATGATAATAACGACTAGACATAGTTTCCGTTACAAAAACTTATATTTAGATATTGTGTTTTGTGCTTTTTTAGTTGGTTTCTAGTCTATATCCAACTGACAGGTGTTATTTTTCAGTTCGATTATTACTTAATTTTATTTCTTCCCTGGTTTTCTCATCCATCATAATTTTTCAAGAAATTGTGGCCTAACTTGGTGTGATCATATACCTAATTTTCTAATGTAAAATAAACATTGGTTTCTTATCTATGACATTATTTTTTCTATCGATTTGTAATTTATTTTCTGCAATATCAAAAAAAATTGTAATATTTTATATGTGAATGTTGAGATATTTATATAAATCTATAATGTTTTTATATTTACAAAATACAAAAATGATTTGTAGATTATACATTCTGTATTTTTAAAAATGATTATAAACTATAAATATTTCAAATATATATAATATAATTATTTGTAATTACAAATAATTTTTTGTAATCATAATTTAATTGTATCATAAATATGGTGCAACTTATAGGCATAAAGTTGGCATAATCTAAATGACAATTATGAACAAATATGGCCCAAAAATGACACAAATAAAATTATATAGTGGTGTTAACATTATGCCATAAAAAATTGAAGCAAATTCCTTAAAAGTGTGGAATGCAAAACACCTAAACATGTCAATTTGTGGCATGAATTCAAGGCCCAATCCAAGATGTGAATTAAATGTAATGTAATAATGAGAGAAACTAGATTGGATCTTGATCTAGCACTTTTGTAGGTTATAGTCTTGGATTTAATTATTCGGGATGACATAAGATACATAATATACCAAGAAGAATATGTAAGCAATATATTAACCCACAATAGCTAAGGCTCGACTATTAGAATAAATGAGTAACATAATCCCCAAGACAATCAAATTTATCAGCAAGGAGATAAGAGTTGATCCCCATAAGGCTACAATAAATGTGAGTTCACCACAAGGGGAAACCTTAATAGGGTGTTCAACAAAGTGTGGATACACAAATTTGTAGATGTGGACAGTTATTTTATACTAATAATGCATTAAGCTAAAGTTAACTCTTTTTTAATTAAGTTTAATCTTAATTTAAATTTGTAAAACAAACCTAATTACACTAAATGAATTATTTTAGGAGTTTAGGATAACTAAGTTATATAATTGAAATGATTGAAAAATAGTTAATAATTATGGTTTTAGAACTAGAGATGCATTTATATGTGATTATGGATACATTCGTCAATATTTGATAGTGGAAAATAGGTATAAATAATGAGACATTCAACAAACACAAAAAAAAATAGCAAAATGAAACATCGTGACTAAAGTTATAGCACACTTTTAGTGGGATAGCCAGAATTATAACAGTACATGTTTTGGAAATAGTTAGAGAATGTAAAATTGATTTAATCATCATGTTCCTCTATTCTCAAGCTCCAAAAAACCTCACTATTTTTTCCATATATCACCATGAGTCATTAGGAACATATCTCCTTCCTTGAAACCATAGTTATACAATACCTTGCAAAACTATAAACACTGGAAAAAGATAATGGGGATGTGTTATCCCTCCATTATTATCGGGACCTTAATAATTTCAATAGTTTGGAAATCGGCACACAAGTATAATGTAGTTCATCAAGTAGCTCATATTAATGCAAATGCCTCAACTCTTATATTTTTTATGAATGCAACAAGTAGAAACATGATAGATGCTCTTCTATAAATGTTTCGATTATGTTTTTAAAATGAGGGTTTCTTCATAAATAAATAAATTCCTTATTTTTACATTTTCAATAAATGAATCTTTTGTGAATGTGATTATATTTTTCTTAGTGCACTTATGTATTTATAAACTTCTTGAATTCAAATAAGGATATTATTGGAGTGCATGTCAACATACACTAGATGGGAAAAATGATAAAAGGAGAACAAGAAATCCTAGATATCCAAAACAAAAGTCAAAAGGGACCACAAAAAGGGTGACCAAAATAGTAGTGGTAAAAGACATAGAAAAGAAAACATGGTGAAGAGAGAGAAGATCAAAGAGGATTAAAAAAATGGGAGGGAAGAAAATATGGTTAAACAAATAAGAATAAAAAAATCTATAAGAAGAAGATAAAGTCACAAGATTAAAAGTTATCGAAACATCAAAAACATGTTAAAAATCAAAAAATACAATTAAAACACGTGCCAAAAAAATTAAATCCCAAACCAATAAATAAATAAATACACAATAATAATTAATTAATCTTGTACCAAATTACATATATATACCACTTCCAAAATAAAAGCAAATACTTCATTTACTAGTAATTATAAGATAATGTTAAGATTCATAAGAACCCAAAATGTACGATGATATCTCACATCCAATTAATATTTGGCTCAAAACTTGAACAATATTAACATCCAAAATAATATTTGGCTCAAAACTTGAATAGTATTAAGTCTAAAGCCAATGCCATGGGATTCAACATGGGTTGTTAAGAATGGTCAAGTCATGGGTGGTGTAGTTGGTGGTTAGTGCAAAGATTAATACTAAGAATAATGCGTGGAACCTTTTGTTATGATAAAACTTGGTCTAAATATATTATGGTAGACACCTAATTTTGGTATTGTTTATTTGGTTTAAGTTACTATTGGAATATCCCTTACATTATATTAATAAAAGAGTGTTATATTTGTAAGGCAATCGGAAAAATCACAGTCCCACAAAACGTCATATGGGCAACAACAAAAATTCCCAAAGGGCAAGCAAAGAGCACAATTACATCAAATTAGGCACACGTTGTCGCTTCAAGAGGAGGAGGGTCATCCCGAGGAGGAAAAAGCACTCCATTGCTATTACTGATGATTCATTTCTTACTATTGCTATTTGGTTTAAGTTAGGTTTAGATTGGCATGTGTTTTATTTGTTGTCTTTCATTTTTTATGCCAAGAGGAGTTCTACAATGGCAGGAAAGGGTATAATGGAGTGTGCTGTTTAATTTCATTCTCTAAATTAAATTTGACGTTCATTAGACCATCATGTGATAGTTCAATCATAAATTTGACTTCTATTATACTTTCACTTAAATAATTTTGTTTCTATTTTCTTGGAGAAATCAATAAAAAAAAATTAATATCTTAGCCATATAGTAATGTTTGAGTCTTTTTTTCTTGAATAAATATTTTTGAGACTGATATAATCGTGTAGCTAAATGATTCCATTTTCCACAAATCAATGGGAAATTGATAGAGAATTTAATGAAGTTGTTTATTAAAGAGATGTAAAAAATCAAACCTAAGAACCTTGAAATTGATATATATTGATGTATTCCATCTAGATACATTTATTATAATATAGTTATTATATTAAATTTATTGTTAATTGTTGCCTTTTTGTATATTTATACTACGCTTGCATAGTTAGATAGGTGTCTCGTGATTAATATCTCTCGGTGTATTTTAGATAGATGTATTTAAGGTATCTATACTAGTTTATGTCAGTGATATTTTGTCTAAAAAAATTATATTATTTTGTTATCTTATTATCTTATTGGCCTCATTTGTTCTTGTATTTATAGTTTTATATCACTATTAATTATGTTTTTCCTTCTTTTCCCTAAATTTTTTATTCTTTTTTATAATTGGTTTGGTTTGGGTTATGATTAGTTTCGTAGTATTTGTGTCAAGAATGTGCCTATATTTTTTGTTATTGTCCTTGTGACTACTTTTGACCCTTATTTTTGCTTTCACTAAATTTCATAAAAAAAAATTGGTGAATTTTTCACCCACTATGTGTCTATTTGCATGTCAATAAGGTCTTAATTTGAATTCAAGAAATCTATAAATTCGTAGATGCATCAATACATTTAAGAGATGTAACAAATACGCATACGTGGAATTATTTCTTTGCACAAGAGTAATATTGAAACTATAAGAACATAATCTATTTTTTCTAAAGCATTCATATGTCAAAAATCGAATTCAAGAATTTATATTTTCATTATAGTATATACTACATATTGAATACATTGAAAAGGTTTGGACACACACATGCATTGAATATTACTATCAATTTTAACAAATCATGTGGATCGTAGTAATAATGGAGAGATAACACATGATTGCAAATTAAGATAAGTTTGATAAAGGAAATTAGCTTTTAGATGTTTCACAATAAGACAAAACAAAGTGATAAACTAATTCTTAGATTGTGACACAAAGAACGCATTCACAAAATAAAATTCTCTCTACCTAAATAAATTAATAAAATAGGATAATTAACTCAAACTTAAATTAAATAGAGGAAATTTGTTTTTCCTCACTTCTCTATGTTTTGTTTAATTAAACTTAAATTTCTTAATTTGTAATCTAAATTAAACATAATTACACTACAAGGTATTATTTTAATGTCATATTTTCCTTGAAGATGTTTAGAATGTGATGGAATATCACTACTCCATGAGGGTCTATTTATAATATAAAGAGAACATGGAATCTATGGCATGATGGCAATGTGGACATGCATGGTTGGCACACCATGCATGTGTATGAAAATATATGAAAACCCTAAACCACGTGATTGTATTTAATTCCTTGATCATGGGCAATTAAACTATTGTATTAGATACCTATTTAATTTGTAATCATGTTGGAGAAGGCACAAATATGCTTCATGTTTGTTTTTTCCCAAATATGCTTTATGTTTGTGTATTTATTTCACAAACATACCATATGTATGCCTTTAACGTCCCTTTTGATCTTTAGAATGGTTATGCCCACGGAGCATATTTTATTGTAATTTAATTAAGCTAAATTTGACTACTTTAAGATGATGTCAATACCAATAATCTTCAACTTTAATGCCTTACCCAATCTAGTCTCAAATGGGTCCGTGTTTCTCGTGTGGACGTCTTTAGGTCACAAATCATGTCCCATCTGGTCGTTGGACTTGGGAAATTCATTCAAAGGCATGGATGGCCCTTTGGAGGCAATAAAGCATTTCCATGTCCCTTATTCTTGAAGCCTCAAAGCCCACAAGGGCTTTTCTTTTAATGTTTGAGTGTTCTAGTTTTTGAACTTAAAATATTGAATAAATCATTTTGATTTGTATATATGAGGTGTATTCATGCTTTGGCCTTAAGCATAATATGACCCTTTGGTATCGAATATGGAAGTGTGATATCAGTATGTGTTCAATTAAATTGGACGAATCAGATCAATTTATTATATAAAACATGAAATGAATGTTTTGTTTTTAGGTTGGGGATGTGTAAATGATCCCCCAACTCTTCGGTCATAATTAACACAGGCTCAAAGACTACCCTTTCTTTCAAAGTCCATTTTGTCCTTTTTACTTAGTGGACATAACAAATTAGAAGTAACATTCACAAGTGTGTAGAAAGTTGATATGAACATGTTTATTGGTGAAAAATGACCATCACATATAAAAAAGGATATACATTTAAATTGACTACATCTTTATCATTATTGTGATTTGGTCACTTTAAAAGATATTACAAATACTACAAACCTTCTAAGTAAAATCAGTTGTTTTTTCATAATATTTTTACAAATATTTTAGTGTTCACATTAAAGATGGATACAATCATGCTCGGTAAAATAATATGATCCTGGTTGATAAAATAACTTGCTTAGCATATATTTTAGCGGAATTATTTTGGATTCATTTGTCCTTTTTTCTCTAAAAACACATTAAAATTTCAAGTCTCCTTACAAATTTATTAGTCTATTATTTACATATTCCTTTAGAAGAGTGTATCATTAATCATTCATCAAACGAGTTTGTCCCTTTCAAAAAATATTGTGCAATTGATATTTCTTATCTCATGATTACTCTATTCACAATATTACCAATCAAAAATTTATATTTTTAATAACTTTTTCTAGTCAATGATGTTAGCACTTCTAAACATGTAATTGATTTTAAAAAATCATAGTGTTTCACATTACCCTTTTTTTTTTCAAAAATATATTTTATCTTTGTCTTTATGATTATAAATGGTAAATGTAGAATTGTTTCTCAGAATGCCCATCACCAAGTTATGACAACGCAAAAGCTTAAGCTTGAAATATTCATTGGCATCTCATTTTTTTATGCATGGAGAATCTCATCATGAAGAAAATGCAAGGGCACATCTTGGCACATATGTTAGAAAGTAATTTTGCACTACTAATATACACTATAACTAATCCCAACACATCGCAAATAAGCTTACATAAATATAGATATATAAATCATACTTAATTGATATACTTTATCAATTGATTTGTAAAAAATGAAAACACAAACATGAGTGCCAACATGTCAAACTGACGGATGTATGTATGGTGTGATGTTAAAGGATGCAATGTGCTGGCAGGGTATCCATGCCCATTTACACTAATACACACTTCATAACATAGAATCTAAGCACTGTGAACTACCTAATATCATGCGAATGTTTTTATTTCGTTAAATTTGTGTACAAAAACTATTAAATATTTGACCTTCGTTTATTAAAATTAAGTTTAGTTATACTCTCATATTCAAGAAGCTTCTACAACATTTTAAAAACTAAATTATAATTTACTTTGTGGTGTTTGTTTTTTTCCATTAAAAATAAAATACAAATTATTTGTTACAAATATATGTGTGTGAGAGAGAGAGCCCAACATCCACTTTAATCTCTAAGGGCATCGAAACAATGTATTATTATAAAATCCAAATGAAACCAACTAGAAGACATATTTGACTTTAATAATTGAGTTGAACTAAAGTGATGGAAAATTGCCTCCTAGACAATACCAATAATCTTCAACTTCTTTGGCACCATTCAATGCCTTAGCTAATCTAATCTCAAATGGGTCCAGGTTTCTCATGGTGTACCTAGGTTTGAAGTCATGTGGACTTCTTTAGGTCACAAATCATGTCCCATCTGGAGGCAAGAAAGCATTTCCATGTCCCTTATTCTTGAAGCCTCAGAGCCCACAACGGCCTTTTTTTAATGTATAAATGCTATAGATTTTGACCTAAATACTATTGAATTAATCATTTTGATTCGTATATATTAAGAATATTCATAATTTGGCCTCAAGCACAAAAGGGCCCCTTTACCAAATATGGAAATGTCTTCGAAATTTTTAAAACATTAGTTGAGGTAAGTAATACACTATAATTTTTTTTTGCAAAAGTTTCTTTATTGTTCCGTTTGTGTATCTTCGCAATTATTAACGAGTTATTGAGGTTGAGGAAGGCGGGTTTATTTATCACTTATGATTTCTTAAATTTTATTGACCATAATGAGTGTAACTAAAGTGCCCATTTGTGTTTGTCTTCCATAATTTACTTATTATGTTTGGCATATTTTAGTATTTAAAAGTATTTTGGATTCTTTGGATAATATTTATAAACCAGTTGGGTCTTTATACTTTGCTCAAGTTTTTGTGGAGGTTGACCTTATTAAGGGTCTTCCAAATAGAGTGATTCTTAATAGGGGTAATTATTAATAGGAGCAAGTGTTAGATTATGAAAATATAGTCTTTAGGTGTCTAATTTGTACACAAGTTTTAGTATACTCTAGAAGAAAAAAGGGTTATCCTCCAAAAAATTAGAGTTAGCAGTCATATGAGGTTTTAATTACATAACAAGAATATGATCAAATTTTAGAAGATTGTTCAGATACAGAGGATGAGAAAGATATTATAGAAGTAAAAAAGGGGATTATAGCTCTTAAGACGAGTTTGAAGTAAAACGAAGAAAAAATAAGTATGGAAATAGCTGGAAATGAAGTTTCTACATGAGATTTGAAAAGATTATCTGAATATGAAAATTTTGAATCCGATAAGGAACCTACAAATCTCACATCACAGAATCCTCATTTACAACAAACTCTTGTGAATTCAACAGGATAGATAGAAGTAAAGAAAAAGAAAGGAAAAAGGGAGGAATTGAGGACAATGTACCTCAATAGTTTTGACCCTCTTGGTGGGTTGTTAATTGAAGTTTGGCCATTGTTGGTAGGATGACTTGTTGTTGACTAGTGGGGAAGGGATGACTGATGGTTCCCTTCCCTAGTTTTAGCCTCTTTTCTCATGTGAACTTTATTGGATATCTTTCATATTGGGTCTCATTATACAAGGGAGTGGTCCATTTCAAAATCCTCACTTTTACCTATAATTCGGAAAAAAAATAAAAAAATTCTTCCAATCTAACATATATGTGAAACAAGGAAAATACTTGGTGAGATTCAAAGGCAAAGTAAAATAAGGAAAATACCCGAGCCCTAAAACCTCTGAAAGCTACGAACTCTCTATGCAAGGAGTCCGAAAATACTCATCGGCCAAGAGATGGAGAGGGAGGCAGCAAGGTTTTGGAGAACATTTCTGCAGATTCACACCCGTCCTGGATCGATCTCGCCTTTAATGTGGGATGCTCCATTTCTCAAAGTCAATCTCTGTCCCAGAGCGGCGGCACAAACCTTAACTATAGATCTGACGGGAAACCAATGCTGGATGGTTCTGCTCTAGGCAGACTTGAACAGGGAGACACAGACATGGCAATACCTGATTTTCTGCCACTGGATACGAGAGAGGCTAGGCGTGACCCTACTGGGACCTCCTTCAAGGATGTTTTAAATGGCAAGGAGTCTTCCATGAAACCTGCAGACACTACCCCATGTATTACATTTGGGGAAGAGGTCATTTCATCTGAGAATTACTACAAAGAACATGCATTGATTTGTAGATTTGGGGGACTTTGGCCCAGCCTTCCTATTCTTCACGCGTGGATCTCTGAGCACTGGACTCCAATTCTCACCAGAAGGATAGACTTGTACCCGTGTGCTAAAGGTATTTTCATTGTGACTTTCTTTTCAATAGTTGATAAAAACATTATAGCTTCCAAGCTTTGGACCTGCCAATCTAAATATTTGGTCATTAAACCTTGGTTCCCCTCATTTAACCCGCTCAAGGAATCATTCTCATGGAAACCTGTTTGGATCAGGCTACCCCATTTACCCCTCCAATTATGGAGTCGTGATTGTTTGACATCTATTGGCAACATTTTGGGAACTACACTCTTTATTGATTCTCAAACCTCTAATTACACCCATACTACCTATGCCCGGATCTTGGTGGAACTTGATACTGATAAAAATCTTCCTGCAACCATAGATCTTAGAGTGCAAAATAGAACTTGGTCACAACCTCTAGATTATGAAGGTCTTCCTTTTTGATGTAGAAGGTGTTTTTGCTTAAGACACACATCTACTGTTTGTAGGATGGCAAAACGTCAACATGAGAATCGTAACTGGTGGAAAGATGCCCTCCCGGAACCCCTAAGTTTCGGTGCAAGAAAAGATCTAGATATAGATACAAAAACTGATGCCATTTCTACTCCGAAAACCCCTTTATTTGAAACTCAAATTGTGAGCAACATGAAAAATGCACATGTAGTTGGTGACAACAAGGAAAACGATAAATATCTGGATAACAACAAGGTCATCCCAGCTGGTACAAATGTAACTAAGGAAAATACTCCTCCTTTTCCTTCATCCACGGAGGCTTCATCAGGCTGGGTAACGGTTAGCAAAAAGAAAAAAATTATCACCAAGCAGGACATCTCTTTGCCTTGATGATTCTTCAACTTGTTTTTCTTTGCAATGGTGATGTTTGTGACATTGCTATTTGGTCACTTTACATCAGTTGTTTCTTTGCTGATGAGTTGTTGGTTGTTGGTTTTTCTTTGGAGACAATTTCCTGCAGTTGGAATTTATTGTTCTATTTAGATTTTTATCTCCTTTCTTATGCTTTATTTTTCAAATCTGACTTCTGAGCCTTGTTGTACAAGGGTGTAGTCCCTTTCAAAAAACTATTTACCAATAATAAAAAAACATATATATGTGAAACTAAATTAGACGTGAATTAGATTAATTCATTTTATAAAAAATGAAATGAAACATTTGTCCTTAGGTTGGAGAATGTGCCAATGATCCTCCCAACCCTTCGGTTGCGATTAACAAAGGTTCTAACACTAATTTTCTTTCAACATCTATCTTGTTTTTATTAATAAAGACATTTTAAAATATGTAAATGAAAAATTTTGAATAATGATGTGGAGAAAGACATTACATAAGAAATAAAAACATAGATTACATACTCTAATCTAACTTAGTAGTATTATGAAAAGTATATATATGAAGATTAAAATCAAATGAAAGTTAAAATACTCATTTCTTAGCTAAGGAATAAACCCCATAAAGTCAAATGTGAGATAGGGAAATAGAGTGGGATAGTGAGATGGACCACATCTAAAGAAGAGCGGGAAGACAACTTGTATTTTTTTCACCACATGGGTGATAGAAACATATGATTATTTCATCCTTGATTGTCCAAGCTACACATATATTTGATCCAAATATTAGTAAACATTAAAAGTTAGTTTCATGCTAGAATTATTTGAGGGGAAAAATAAAAGGGTTATCAGAGTTTCTAACTCAGCAAGAGTAGGAACATTATATTTAAGGATGTCACATGTCTTAGCTAAGAAATAACCCCCATAAAGTCAAATGTGAGACAGGGAAATATAGTGGGATAGAGAGATGGACCACATCTAAAGAAGAGCGGGAAGACAACTTGTATTTTTTACACCACATGGGTGATAGAAACATATGAGTATTTCATCCTTGATTGCCCAAGGTACACAGATGTTCGATCCAAACATTAGGAAACATTAAAATTTAGTTTCATGCTAGAATTATTTGAGGGGAAAAATAAAAGGGTTATCGGAGTTGCTAACTCAACAAGAGTGGGAACATTATATTTAAGGATGTCACATGTCCTATAAATCTTTGAAAAGTTACAACAATTGGTACAAATAGTGGTCACATAGACCATTTGGTCTAACAAACATAACTAAATACATTTCATTTCATTTATAATTTCAATACAATATAATTTGTAATAGAAAAATGTAATATTTACATATGCTAGCAAGTTGGCATATCAACTTGTGTTTTTGCACAAGATACCATATCATAGAAATACCTTCCACATTTTTGACCTTGAACTCGTGTGTGTGTGTGTGTGTGTGTGTGTGTGTGTGTGTGTGTGTGTGTGTGTGTGTGTGTGTGTGTGTGTGTGTGTGTGTGTGTGTGTTGTGTGTGTGTGTGTGTGTGTGTGTGTGTGTGTGTGTGAGTGTGTGTGTGAGTGTGCGGTGTGCGTGCGTGTGCGTGTGCCGTGTGCGTGCGTGCGGTGCGTGTGCGTGCGTGTGTGTGGCGTGCGTGCGTGCGGTGCGCGTGCTGTGCTGTGTGTGTGTGTGTGTGTGTGTGTGTGTGTGTGAATTACACATTTAAAATATATCGGAATTGTTAATTATAAATTGAGGTTCAAAGTCACAAATGTGTGTATGTATACATATGCATGCATGCATGCATGTATGTATGTATATTTGTAAAGCATCAATATGTATTAATTTTGAGACACTTACCTTAGATTTTTCATATACTTTTTACGGTAGAGGTTTATAATTAATTGGTGATAAATGACTTTAATTTAGTTTCACCACTACATTATGTTCAAAAATTATTTTTGAAGGAAAAAACAAGGTTCAAACTTTATTGTATTCGCAAAACATTATAATTTTTTTATTGCCTTCTCCACATAAGAAGAAAAATGGCCCTATAAACATCAAAATTATATTCATTCATTTTTTTATATACTTGACAAGATATAAATACTCTCACTCCCATTCACAATCTATTGTTGTAAGCTCTACACCTATAAACATAACCTATACTTGGTTGTTATTCAAAAAAAATTTATATATTTTAACAATTTGTTCATGTTGAATATAAATTTAACTAAAATTTAAATAACATGTTATAAAATTGTAAGAAAGTATTACCAAATGACATACAATTATCATCAGAAAACATGACAAGCATAAGCATGTTCAAATAAAGGATTTTTTTGTAGTTGTATATCGTTTCCTTCCACTTCTATGACCATGTCTAAATGTTATTGAGATCAAGAAGGGAAAATGGAATAAAATTTTCATTCTAAGGAGGGGCATCCCAACTAACCCTCACTATGGGAGAGAAGATATGGAGGAAATAATTGTCTTCTTCTTAAAGTAGTAACAATAGTGAGAGTGAATCCTTCTATCATGACCTTGGCCTGAAATTCAGTGGCCGTCGATTAATTATGCAAGGAGCATTATCTTAGTGTCCAATACAAATCGTGAGATGTTCCACCTCAATAGCCATATTTTTTATATCCATTTGAATTAAGAGACTTGGAAATCATAAAGATTCTATTAATAACTTCAAATATGCATACAAATATACTAATTTAAATAAAAAAATAACAACAATATATCTTTCCATGAATACATGGATCCTATGTATTTATTAATCATGAATTTGTATGCTTCCAAATACTTTAAAAATTTGAATAAAGTTTCTAAAAGATAAAAATAAATGAATTCAATTGTTAAAGAAAATTCCATATTAGAGTAGTTTCTTTATAATGTCATCTTCATAGTGCAAACAACATACTAGATATTATGTTTTGAGTAATCACATGTGTACAATGCAATGTGAATGCCGAACGGTATATGTTATTTGATTTAGAGGGATAGTTATTACTTTTGTAGTTGATGTTGATAAGGGGTGTGACTGCTTTTGTAAGTGTAGGAATATAGACGAAGTATTACATTTAAAGGTTCTATCTGTACATTTCAAATTTGTTACAAATTCGTACATATACATTTGTAAATATTATATCATGAGTGGTAGTGTTTTGTGGACTATTTTATTTGAACTAAACATGAATACATGAAGACTTCCGTATATTTTCAGATTTGATATCATGAGTGGTAGCCTTTTGTGGCCATTTTTTCAGCACTAAACATGAATACATTTGATACCGGTTTGGATAGTTAATTACTTTTGTAGTTTATGTGTTTTATAATTATTTGGGGAAAATTGTGTTATTGTTGCAACGTGTTTGAGATGGTGGTTACATCGGTTGTTTGGTTTTTTTTGTTGAAAAAGCCTTTTTTGTATTGTCGATAACATGTTGATAAGGGGTGTGATTGATAGTGGAAGTGTAGGAATATAGATGAAACATTACATTGAAAGGTTCTATGTGTACATTTTAAGTTTATTATAAATTCATACATATACATTTGAAAACCACCTAAAGGGTATCTTTAGGTATATAATTCTTCTCATGTTAAGTTCAAATAAAACAGTCTGCAAAATGATACCACTCATGATATGAGATTTGTAAATGTATATGTACGAATTCGTAACAAGTTTGAAATGAAGAGATGAAACTTTTAAATGAAGTGGTCCGTCTATATATCTGCAATTACAAAATTACACTTTTCAACACACATGTTCAATTTTTACTTTTTATTGTTGCCCATTTCTTTATGTTAACCAACAAAAACACATTTTTAATGTCTTCATCTACACACAAATACCTACAATTTTAAAATACCGAGAAAGAACAATGCAATTTATAGTTGTTTCCATCCAAATCTTTGTACATTATATCACTTTTTTGCATTTTGAATAGTTTTAAAGGCTAGACCTCATGTTTGCGCTTTTTAAATGAAGTGACTCATCTATATTTCTACACATACAAAATCAATCACTCGTAGTTTAAACAAACACAACTACAAAAGTAAAAATTGTCCATATACTACAAATAACATATACCATTTTTTGTTTGCAAAATGCCTCAAATAAATGTGGTCTCATGGAATGCTATGATTGTAAGATATGCACAAAATAACTCTAACAATGATGCACTCAAACTCGTTGAGGTAATAAAGAAATTTGGGATGTACTATAACCATTTCAGATTTGTTTATATATAATTGCATATTCTATCTCATTTTAGTTTCATGAAGAGATAATATGTTAAAGCACTTAGTCATTCTTTCAATCTACTTTGACAACAACACTTCACATTCACAACATTCTTGAGAGTGAGTATTAGCAAACTTACATGTCTCACTTGCATTTGTATTCAATTATTACACAACTAACTATTATCTAACATCCCTTCTAATGTATTTTGCAACATTTTTCTGAATTTAATAGAAAACCAGTATTGTCAATCACACCCCTTATCAACATCAACTACAAAAGTATTAAATGTCTTTCTAAATCTAATAACATATACCATTCGGCGTTCACATTGCATTGTACACATGTGATTGCTAATAGAGTAGTTTCTTTATAATGTCATCTTCATAGTGCAAACAACATACTAGATATTATGTTTTGAACAAATTGTTTTGTTCATTGTGAACATTTGATTTTTCTTTGTCTACCCTAAAAACCCTAATTTAGATGTTTAGATGTCAATTATTATCTTCTTATCACTTTTAAAAACAAGATATACATAAACCATAATCTTTACATTATTATATTAATCTTAAAATAACTAATTAAGTCTAATTTATCAATATATATTTGAAGTATAATCAATATATGGATTTTGATTTTTAATGGACTATAAAATGAGTGGGAAATTTATTTTAAAAAATATACTAAATATGTGTAGTTTAAATCACTTTAGATATTCTCTTATGGATAAGCTTAGAATTACATGTAAAACAATTTAAAATAAGGTCTTTTTAAATAGGACTTTAATTAGTCGATGATGTATTCTTATATATATATATATATATATATATATATATATATATATATATATATATATATATAATGTTGATTTTAAGGTTTTTTTAATATATTTTTTGTCTATATTATAATGATTAATATTGTAAATGATATTTATTTAGTTTCATTAATATATTAGGCTAAAAAAATGGGTTTCAAACTCTATTATATAATGAAGATATTATGTGGATATTATGTTTTGATGACTTTTAAAATGTAAACAAAAAAATGGTGGTGAAATGGATGTTAAATTTAAGATTGAAATTATATTTTGATGGTCAAATGAACATTAAATTTAATATTGTTGTTAATTATTTGTGTATAAAATTTTAAAAATCAATTCTTACTTCTAAACAATAGATTTCAAGAACCTCAAGAGACTACATACTTGGACAACATAGTCGATATCTACAAGGAAACATACATTTTATTGGTTTCAAGGTCCATGATCTTCAAATAGTAGAATTTATTACTGCTTAGCACCCCCCCCCCCTCCTTTTTAAAAATGGTGTGCTTTTAAAAATAGGGATCCACTTTGCTTTAAAAGCATTTGGTAATACTTAGATACTTACCTTTTTACCTTTAAAAGTGTTCCTTGTTTTTCCTAAGTCCTTGTTTAGTAGTATCATTTTTAATTTTTTAGTACTCACACTAAAAGATTAAGTTTATTTGTATACTTAAGATTTATTTAGTGCTCTCACTTTGAAAATTTTGGTACTCACACTTCATGCTTACGAGAACTCGTACTAGCATACTTTTTGATCCTCACACTCGCACTTTAAAGTTTACTCACACATAGAACTTATCAATTATTTACACTTCAGAAAACTTTAAGGTCTTGATCTTGTTCAATTGCTCACACTTTGAATTAATTTTTTGCTCACACTTACTGTTTCTTTGATATTTCACACTACCATTGACTCGTAGTTCCCATAAGTAATAACTCGCACTTCATGGATGCGAGAATTTTTTCTTGAGGGTTTCACTAACTTTAAGTTTGAATTTTCCTCGTAGTTAACAGAGTGAATGCTCACACATCATAAGTGCGAGAGTTAAAAACTTGCCCTTCGCAAGTGTGAGTACCACTTCAAGGATGCGAAAATCCAAAACTAAAGACTCGCAAATGTGAGAGACCAAAATCCAAAGCTCGCACCTAGAACTTCATAGTCGTGAGGACTCACACTTCACAGATATGAGATAAATACATGGTCAAAGACACTTCAGTAACTAGATAATAGTGAGCTAATCATAGTATTACATGTGGTTCATTACATGGCATTTATGTGGCACCTGAAAATTAAGTGGTTAATTAAGGTTGATGGTTATGATTAAATTTGGACATTTACATTTCTCGAAGGATGGGCATTCCAAAATTGCCCACACCTTTTCTAGGTCCATTTTCAATCCTTCCCGAGATGTTATAAAACCCAAGTAGACTCAATTCCTCACGCATAAAGTTGTACATTCCTGCATGAGTTACTAACAACTTCTCTTCATTGCAAGCACTCTTGATATAAACCTAGTGTAGGTGTAATCAAGGTGGTCCATTTTGATAAACACTAGTATGTCATCTAGATATACATTTGTAGAAGTTAAATTCCAAGGAATGGCTTTAGGACTTCATTCAGTCGAGTCTTCATGAAGGTACTTAGGGACTATACAAGCTCAATCCCTAGAAAAATGGGTGGGTGAACCAAGGCATTCATACATGTGCATTCCTTCATTTTGAATCGTACTTTTTCCAAAGAATAGTGAGAGATATAATTTTGACCTTGCATCATTGGATCACAAATTTCCCCAGTATTCCACTATATTTTCAACAAGTACCGACCACCATTGAGATAATCCATCAGGTGGACCCCATCTTATGCAGCATGGACGTATAACGATGAATTTTAGAGAGTCATTAATCTTGTTGATGGCATCTGAGAATCAGACACACATGTGTCATTCTCCTCCTTTATATAGTGCTATTATTGTTGGTACTATACATGGACTAAATATATTTTATGCTACTAGTATTCACATTAAGCGACTCTTGCACTTGTCGTTACGCACTTCCCAAATGAAGAGAATAGGGTTGTTTTCTATTGGTGCGTTATGGTTGGCAAATTCTATTATAAGCTTTCCCAAGGTAGATCATTGTCTATAATTCCACCCACTGATTACTATGCATTGGCAAGGCCACATGCCTTGTAAGAATTCATTCTATCAACACTAGGTTTATGAACTCATTGACAATATCTTGCTCACTTTTGCGGTTGAATCTCTTCCTTTGTTGCTAGAGATCTTCATGACCCTGGGGTGCGCATTGGAGTGCGTCTTCATGTTCTATCTTCGTATGACAACCCCTTCATCAACAAGCTAGATGTTCCTTGGATCCTGATACATAGTCCAGTGATCATTGATGAAGGGTAAATCCTTGCTATATGCGCACTGTAGTCCTTTCAACCTAATTTTCTTTCACAAAGGGATTATTAAGTTATAAATTGAGATCTCATTTTTCATGGACAACTCTTCCTATGCATAGATGCCATATGTGGATTCCTAGTCATACCTTGAAAAACGTCCATCGACATCACATTACATAATGCAACTCGATAGGCAATATGAATCCAATATTCAAAACTATATGCCCACCGCTTTAGGGCTCACATTTACCATAATCATTGTGCCATTTCCTTGTAACCATGCCACTATTTGTATAGGGTTTGATCATTAGCACAATCTTCTTCAATCCCTAGGATTTTCCACCATATCACAAGAAACTAAGATCCATTTGTGCTCCCATTGTCGATAATCACCTTATAACATTTTACCCCCAGACTTACACAATGGTCATGATTAAAAAAAAATTAACTCTACCATTACAACTACATCTTCTTTGTACTAGATAAGTTCCTCGAGACAAGGACTCTACTTTATGAAATTAGCAGATGGTATTTGCTACTCTGGCCCTGTCAGGAATGTTCCAAAAATCCTACCGACTCCACGTCTCCATGTACTATATGTGTTTGCCAATTTCAGTGCAGCTTGCTTGAAACTTCACTTTCACATATTGAAGGTATTTGAATGTGTGATGCCACAGACTCTAATTCCACATTATCAGAGCATACGTTTGTGTACATATTATCCAAGGAAGAGAGTCGGCTAAATATTTTTCATCCTCTCAACTAGGGCATATTTATGCTCACATCATGCCCATCGCATGTAGATCTAAATGAGTAGGTGTGCGTTTCTCAAGACGCACTCATCTTATTTCGGTACTTCAAACTATGAAGACCATAGGGCCAGCTTCTTGTTTACCCAGATGTACAATTACGAAGAGATTCCTCTTTTGGCTGTGTTCTGCACATGCATATGTGCGTCATCTTCCAGAACTTCCCACCTTTAAGTCACATTTCTCCCAGTCCTGATCCAAGATGATAAACTTAAAAATGGAGATTAATGTTTGCTAGTTAACTCGAATCTAGGAGGACATAAAAATGTAGTAAAGAAGCATGTAAATGAATTAAGCAAATTAATATAATAAAAGTAAAACCCTAATGTGCAAGAGAGAAGAGGAAAGAACTCAATTGAATAACAAATGCTCATGGGACTGTGTCATAGAGCTGATTGGAGAATCTATGGAAGTAGGAATGACTGTAGGAGCTCCGAAAAGGATGGATCTGGAGCAATTTGGCTGGACTTGAGCCTGGAGAGGGACTGGGGCACCCTGCGATCACTCTGGTCTGCAAACTGGGTGCCCTGGTCTGTGTAAAATCTCTGAAATTGAATCTCATAGGTTCAAAGGTGGTCTAAAACCCTCACTGTCTATCACATCAGATTTCACTGCTCCTACTTGCTGAATGTCACCAATAATCCAAGATGAGTAGAAATACCTACAAAACCCTAAACAAACATCAATCCTTAAAAAATAAAAATGCAAATGAATGGGTCATACTGGCCTCAACTGCCACAACATTGGACTTACTAACTGAGCATTGCACTACATTTTAGACCCAAATGTAGTTCTGGTGAGTGTGTGCATAATGTGCCCTAGGTACTCTTGTGTCAGTCACACTTTATAAAGTAGCGAGAAATAACTAGATGTAGAAAATGTAATAGCATGTGTGTATGGAAAAAAATACAATCCCCCCTAAAAGTGTGTGATGCATATGTTCTAGCCTTCTGCCTTGTGATGGAGCTATGTGGATGCAAGTGATCTCCAATGCAATAGATGCATGCAACTCTATATGGATGATAGTAGTAATGATGTTAGGTCCCTCATTATGGTCTCATAACTTTATATTTATAGGATTCTCTTGATCTAATTTCATAATTAACCCTGAAATGGCCGACCAACAAAAAGATAAATATCTCAAATGTCTTGAAAGAGCCCAAAAAATGGCGAGAAAGTGCAAAAAGGACCGGGGTGCCCCTGGTGAGACCAGGGCGCCCATGGGCGCCCCAATCAAAGATAAAATGATGGAGGATGATAAAAATGGACTGGGCATGTGGGTGCACGAGGTTAAAAATGAATAAAGGCAATACAATAAGATGGCCAAAAGATAGGGGTTAATTTGTACTTTCTTCACTCAAAAAAATTTTAAATAGTAGTATGATACTGGGACTAAATAATGTCTAAAGTGCATGATTTTGTGTCTACATTTACCCCCACTTTATGTTGGTGAGCAGAAAGCTCAATAACATAAGGTAGATAGAGATATGTACCTGACGTTGATGTAGAGCAATGAGGAAGGTGTGTCGAAGGACTAGATAAAGCATGGAATGACAAAAAGATGATGGAGCATGAAAACTAAAGATGAAAAATGCAAAAAGTGATGAGAGTGAACCTAGGGTGGAAATTTATGTGTAGCTATAGTTATGTGTACCTGTATGGTTAGTATGCAATGTGTGTTGCCGTGAAGTGTTGTTGTTTCCGTTGTTGTAGTAGTTGTTATTGGTGTTTCCCCCAATTTGACTGTTTGTTTTTCATACGGATGGACCTGTAAGGAGAAAATGATCAAGTAGTAAAATATGTATGTATATGTGTGTAAAAACGGTATGTAAAATATGTATGTGTATGTATGTCAAAATGCATGTAAATGTAAAGTACACAAAATGAAAATTGTAAATGGAACATGTGCACCTAATCCATGTCAAGAGAAAGGGTGTAGAAGGATATCCTATACAGACGGGTTTTTTGGGTGATCCGACTCCATAGGCCGAAGAAGTATAGGGAGGAAATGCTTTGTGTCCTCTAACCTTTAATTGATTCCCTGAATTGTGAAGAGATCTCTATAATGCCCTAGTTTTTTGGGCGATCTGACACCGGTGGTAGAAAAAGTGTTAGGAGGAATTCTATTGCATCCTCCAACCGTTAACTACTCCCCCGAATGCTAAGGACACCATGTCCTGTAAAAGCCACTATGTATGGAGTTCATAGACTAGTATGAACTCACTCATTGTATGTAAACCCACAATGCCAAGGGTGGAAAGTACATTAAACTGAATCGGTATAAACACATTGTGTAGATTGATAAACCCCAAATGATGCCCCCCTCTTTTGGGGTGTATGTGATGTTGTTGATAGGAGAATGTGGCCCCAAAATAGGACCAACCGCATGAACCATGTACCCTGCAGGGGGAATGGAAAGCGTCTGGTAGAAACCAAAGAAGGCACAAACAATAGGGATAGCCAAAACAAGTGTTAGTAAGAAAACATATGCATGTAGAAAACAAGTGTAAAGTATGCAATTAGTGTGTAAGCTACTAAATAAAGTAATGTAAACACGCAAGAAGACAAGTCACACAAAGTGATTTACAAACATGGGACATCACTCACGATGTCGCAATACACACAAGGCCATCATGGCTGCAAACAAAAAACAAGTGTGCACACCAAACATAGGGTAAAGCCCGCATACAAGAAGCAAACAAAGATAGACAATGTAACAAACAAGTAAGGAAGAAAATATTCCTGCATAACAAATGTTGCACATGAAGCACCCGTTAGCATGTTAGAAACATAACCATTATGTCAAAAGCATGTATAACCAAGTGATGTAAAGTGCTAAGTACAAATTGAAACAATAACACCTGAAAGAGACGAATGTGGATGCCCCTAGTGACCAGTGCAGGAAGGGTAGAAGGTGAGCATCCATGTTGTGTGTAAAATATTTGTATCTGCAGTCACAACTAAACAAATAAGTGAACATGCATGTGTGTATAGTATAGATAATGACATATAAGAAATCAATCTAACTTGTGTAGTAAAGAGATCATGTAAAACACTAGTAAACAAGAGTAATTGCCCCCGAGATAGTGCAATATGTTGTGGATGAATGGAATGGAATGTAATATGTAATGATAGGAATTGTGTGCTCCCCAAGTGAATGGAAGTGTATGCATTGAGGTTCATTTAGTTTTCCTCCTCATCAATCAAGAATGAACCATAAACGAGAGTGTGTCATTGGGAAATGGTCAAAGTGTGTGTTGTGTCTAACGCATTGTGATGAGTATGTATGTGTAGTGATGAGATGCGACATATAGAACAAACGTGTGTGAACATTATAACCTAAACATATATCATGACATGATGAATGGATGAGTGATGATTTAGCCTATGTGTATATCACTATAAGATGAAATGAATGAGTGATGATTTAGCCCTAAGTGTATATCACTACAAGATGAATGAAGGGATGTGGTGATTTAGCCTAAAGTGTATACCACTACAAGATGAATGAAGGAAGTGATGAGTTAGCCTATAGTGTGTGTGTCACTATCATAGAAATGTCACATGATGAAATGAAAAATGGTAAACGTGTGATGAGTGTAAGGTCCATTTGATTGGTAAACCCTCGACAGTCAACTATGGACCGCAAAACTAAAGTGCATCATAGGGTGGTGAGTGCAGCCCATAAAATATGTAGTGGTATACATAATGATGGAAAATGACCATGTGATGTATAGGATATGTTAAAACGCAGTGTGTATAATGCGATGCTAAATGTGTAGAATGTATAAAATGTAATGTATAGTGCGCAATGTAACATGTGTAGGTAAACTAATAATGTATTATGTAAGATGAAATGGTGCTAGACTCGTATGTGATGAAGGCTAGTATAGTATTTAGAAAATGTGTGAGGTGAAGATGCGTAGTGTATGATGTAAAGTATGTGGTTATGTATAGAATGTGAGGCAATATGCGTAAATATCCTAATAGTGTATGTAATGTATAGGATGAATAGTCTATGATGTTAAATGTGTAAGATGAAGACTATTATAATGTGTAATGTATGAGTGTGCAAATACCAAAATGTTATAGAGTACATTGCAGAATGTATGGTGTATGATGTGTGATGTGTGAAGAGATGCGATGTATATGTGGTTTAGTGTATTAATCCCTCAACATTCAAGTGTGAAATGAAACACAAGAGTGTGTCATCGGGTAATAATGATGTTATAACGTGTGATGAAATTGCCTATATGGGAATGCAAAGATGATAAATGATAGGGTGAGTAGGGGGGTTGTATTAAGGGCTATTCCCCTCAAGTGTAGGATAGAAAATATGTCTATGGACTGCTATCAAGAAGATTGTCATTATCATGATTGAAACCTACTGGAGCGTCATCGGAAACTTGATAAGCTATAGAATGAGGAGGGTCATATATGGCTCCATTACGGTAGAGTGTGTACACATTCATTGCATATTCTTCATCAGTAAATGTGATCGGTGGACAACCATGAGCACGCCAATGAGAGATATTGGGAACGTAAGTAGGAGAAGAATAATTAGAAATAGAGATATAGCCAAAAGGCATAAGAAATATGAGTGAAGAGTGGTGAGCATATATTGTACCACCAATATAGTCAAGCCATGACTGACCAAGTGTGAGGGGAGAATCACAGTGGGTATGTGCAACAAAGACGGTCAAATGAAAGATACGCAAGCCATAAGTTGTTGTAATGGGAAAGTAACCATGATAGTGATGTGGCAAATGAAAATGTCGTAAGATGTCATTAAGCATCATACCAAACCTTGCCAAACTGTCACGTGTGCAAATTGTATCCAAAAAAGTAGAATATATGGGGATGTGTTGCCAAAAGGACCTATTAATTAATAATGTGCATGTAAAAGGAGGCAACGGAGCTACCAACAGTGGAGGAGGAGATGAAATAGTGTCGACACTATGCACGGATCCCCTATATAACACCATAGAATTAGTAGATGGAGGGGTCTTTAACCTATACTCTCCTGGACCATCAGCCACAAAGATTTCTTCAAACTAGGAATTGTCTACACCAAGAGGAGTAAAATTGAGTTGCCATAATGATTTATTAGTAAGTTCTATAGTGTCAACCTCATCATCAGAATCCTCAGAATCATCTGTGTGAGCATCATCGTGTTATGTGCAACTATCAAGTATATTAGCAGGTGGCACCATAGTCAGAGGAGTAGAAGGTGCCGCAACTGGTGGAGATGGAACACTAATAAGGACGAATAATGTAGGTGAAATAATAGTCGTAGTGTGATTGAAATAGTAGGAGCACTGACAGTAGTAGTAGGGATTCGTGAAGCCCTAGACTGACCAATGTCATATGTGTCAAGACTGGTATATGGAATACGTTGGGAAGGCGGTATGGGCATAGCAGTAACAGGGTCTATACGATAGTATTTAAATGGCTCTGGATCTGTTATGATAGTATGTTCATAAGCATCATGCAAAACTTGACACATTTGTGGGTAGTAGATGGGAAGGCTTTCATTGTGTGAATACAAGGCCTTCCTAACAAGAGATTGAACTGAAAAGAGGCATTGATGACATAAAACTTAGTGAGAACAGTCTTAGGTCCAACCCGAATATGTAATGAGAAAGTCCCTAAGCATGTGTGAGTGGTAGAATCGTAACCACAAATGAGAGTGGAATTCTTAGAAATTAGATTATTGTTAGTACCCAATTGTCATAAAAGAGAATGAGTGCAAAGATTAACAACTGATCCATTATCAATAAGGACTCGTTTGATGTAATTAGTCCTGACAACAACAGTAATGAGCAAAGGAGCACACATATTGCTTTTATCAAAAGGTGAGATATTTGCATCAGTAAAAGAGATAGCATGTGGTAAATTGCAAAGAGATTGTATGATATGTGCAAAGGCCTCGGTGGATTTATCACTTTCAATATGAATTGTGTGAAGGGAATATTTTAGCGTAGTAAGACAATATGATTTGTTATGCAATAAGTCATAAAGAGAGATCTTAGCGAGCATATTTTTAAGTTGTTCGATGATGTCATAGCCCATATAAGTGGTAAGAGGAGCTACCAGAGTAATGGGTGGTGGAATATACGCATGTGGAGCCGTAGGTGGATTAAGTTGAGTATGATGAGTAGTAACTACATTAATAGATGAATTAGCCCTAGGTATGACAAAGTGTGGAGGATGTTGGGTACACACACACATGAAATCAGTAGCAGTAGTAACTATGTCTGAGACCTTAGTGGGTGCATAGGTAAGATAAGAATATTGAGCCATAACTTGATAAGGAGATGACATGATACAAAAGGAAGTGTTGAAACATCGGGTTCACCAAAATGATTAACTTAGAAATGGAAATAATGTATGCTAGTTAATCTAATCTAGGAGGACATAAAAACACAGTAAAGAAGCATGTAAATGAAATAAGTAACTAATATAATAAAATTAAAACCCTAATATGGAGAAGAGGAAATAACTCAACTGAATAAAAGACGCTCGCAATACTGTGTCACAGAGATGACTGAAAAACCATAAAGCAGGAACAACTATGCAGGAGCCCTGAAAAGGATGGATTTGAGCAATGTGGCTAGACAAGAGCGCCTGGAGAGGGACTAGGGCACCCATGAGAGCTCTAGTCTGCAAACTAGGTGCCCTCATCTATGAAAAAGCTCTGAAACTGGTCTTCACAGGCTCAGTAGATGCTCTGAAACCCTCATTATCTATCACACTAACTTCACTGTGATGTCGCCAATAATCCAAGGTGAATAGAAAGACCTGTAAAACCCTAAACAATCATTAATCCCTAAAAAAATACAAATGAATGGATTGGACTGACCTCAGCTGCCACAACAGTGGACTTATTAACTGAGCATTGCACTACATTTTGGACCCAAATGTTGTTTTGGTGAGTGTGTGCATAATGTGCCCTAGGTGCTCTTGTGTCATTCGTAATTTGAGAAGTAGTGA
This sequence comes from Taxus chinensis, assembly GCA_019776745.2. NCBI lineage: Eukaryota > Viridiplantae > Streptophyta > Pinopsida > Cupressales > Taxaceae > Taxus > Taxus chinensis. The sequence goes on from CM034149.1 coordinate 184,406,985, forward strand.
GCAATAACTAGATGTAGAAAATGTAATAGCATGTTTGCATGGAATAGAATTAAATCCTTTCCCTATGAAGTTTGTGAAGCAGATGTCCTAGCCTTTTGTATTGTGATGGAGCTATGTGGATGCAAGTGATCTCTAATGCAATAGATGGATGATAGTAATGAATGATGTTAGATCCCTCATTATGGTCTTATAACTTTATATTTATAGGGTTCTCTTGATCTAATTTTGTAATTAACCCTGAAATGGCCAACCACCAAAAAGATAAAGATCTCAAACGGCTAGAAAGAGCCCAAAAAAGTGGCGGGAAGGTGCAAAAATGACCGGGGTGCTCCTAGTGGGACTAGGGCACCCATGAGCACAATTATCACCAAATTACATCACACCCCGAATAGCTTGAGTTTGGATGGGGCATTCAGTGTAGTTTGTGTAACATTGGATCATCTCTCAAGCTATGGGACTTGTGGGCTTGAGATGACCCTCCAGAGAAGGTTCGTTCATGCTCCTAAACTACCTGCCACAAACTAATCATAATGCAGGAAAAGATATCCAATCCTATCCTAATATTCCAAGGGACCAGAGAGATAGAATGCATGAAAATAAATCCTACACTAACAACGACGATACACCAGAAAAGGAGGTTGTTAGCCAAGAATCCAGCTGCCTGAAATGGAGAGAGGTGAGTAAAGGAGAGGGTGAACAAGATGCACCACAGACTAGAGATAGATTCACATAGGACACCACTTCAAACCTATTAAACAAAACTCCCAAAAACCTGAAATAATCATCAAAATAGGAATAATATACATTGTAATGAAGAGAGGCAAGTAGAGACAACAAAATATGTGAAGGATGGACAAAATGCATCACAAAAACATAGTTTATTGCTCCACGAGCTTACACAGTACATCATCAGTGGGCAAGAGGCAATAAAATTCCATTACAAAGCTTGGAGAGGAGGCTTAAGCTCCACATTCAACCCTAGCAGAGAAGAAAGAGAGAGAGGGCAAGAAGGAAGAATGACTCACTCCTTTACAAATGAGCCCTAGATCACAATTTATAGAATGAGAAGAAGGGAAAGAATGAAATCTCGAAATTTCTTTTCCAACCACTTACAAGTGGCAATAAATGAGGTGAAATGATGGAAATTTATTTGAAAGATCTCCCTCATGTTGTCCTATAACCTGCAGTAAAGAAGGAATGATTGCCCATGTCTATTTAATGTGTTCCCAACCACTTTCTAGCAACCAAACTAAACTAGGTTCATTTTCTATGAATTTCACCATCAAATCTTCATCAATCCCTAAATTTCTTGGATTTTTTGCATCGGTATTGGAGCCACAATTCCAACGAGACCAATTTTGTTTGATTTCATTGAGAATTACTCAAGTTATGAGCTTCTGAGTATAGATAGGTAGTTTGGATTTTCCAGGCATTCCTTCACTGTTACGGGACTGAGAATTAATTTTTTGGTTGAGAAAAGACAATTTTAATAATTTCTCCTCTTTCTCTCTTGTTTTTGAATCATTTAAAATGATCCGGACATTTTGAAATGGTGGGGTCCATTATACATCTTCATTGTTTATAATTGAACTGGAAGGGGGTTCGTATTTTAATGTGGCTCCTTTTAAATTATTTTCCAGCTCGGCCAACTTGGACAATTTGGCTCCTTCGATGCATTTCCAACCCCTCCTAATCTAATTCACTCTGCCATGTACATTGCACCACCTTATCAATCTAGCATACCAACTCCATTGCATCAAGATCGGTGCTTCCACCCCCCCACGTGTATTGCATCGACGATTTTTCCTTTCAATGAGTGTCGACCGACTCATGACACCCACCGACCGAGCCACCTTCTTGCTTTGGGTTCTGAGCTCCCTTTTTTATTGAGCTTTCCTTTTAATGTCAATTCATCTATATTCTGTAAACTTTGATGAGTTGTTCGTCTAGTCGGCGAGTCCTCCTTTATCGGAGAGTCAGACTTTTGTGAGATGTTGACCAAGTTAGATGTGTTCATAGCACCTTGCTCCACGTGGAGGCCCCGCGCGGCTTTGGGGTCTCCACTTTGCCTTGACCCTTCGGAGTTGCGCTGAGGGGCCACGTGGCGACCTCAGGACACTCCGCCTTCGCTCGCACATAGTTGAACTTCGTTTCTTCCCGCTAGAATGGAAATGACTCCCCTCCATTTGTGTTGAGCTCAGCCCATTCAAAGTAACTTGTTTCTTTTAAACCATTTGCGTCGGATCCACCACACTGGTCTAGTGTTGATCAATACTGAGCTCATGACTGCATGGCATGATGGAAACTTGGTGCCTCTTGAGATGAATTTTCCCTGAACTCGACGAGTCCATTCTCCTTGTATGAATTTGCTTCTTGTGGTATTTCTGGCCAAGTCATTTTGCTAACTCAATGTCTCGTTATGCATGTGATGGCTCGACTCCTTTTATTTGACCAGGCCATGCCCACAATGGTCTGCCCCATATTGTTTTACACTCAATGGCTCAAGTCACTTTTTTTCCAACAAGCTAAGTAATGAGCTCGATCTCCCAACGTAAAATTTTCTCGCCAAAGGTGGCTTATTGTTCCCATGACTCGTTCTTTGATGGTTGCCCTCGGCTCTTGTATTAGCCCTATCCTCATCGACTCGACCTAAGGGCTCGTTTATACCTGCACCAACTCAAGCTTCAAAGAGTGGCTCGGTTCCATGTAACCTTGGCAGACTTCTTTACAAGATTGGGGAGCTAAAAGTAACTTGGTTCTAAACAATTAAAATAGGATGGCCACTAAACATTGGCTCGATGAATTTGTGACAGCTTGGTTACTCATTCTCAGGCAGCTTAACCTTCCTTTGCATAGATCGGTCCATCATGATCTCACCCCTATTGATGTAGCTTGATCAAGAGCTCAAAACATAGCTCGGTTTGTTGCTAGAATAGCTGGACCACCAATGATTTGGCTCGGCCTGGCTCTACAAGCACCCAAGGCACAATTTTTTAAGAATTCTTCCAACCTTTACCGAATCTTATCAATCTTCTGGGTCTCTTGAGGTGCATTAGAGACTTTATAGAATATTGGAGAAGCTTTCTTCATGTAAGCTTTTCAGTCGTCCAATTTCACCATAGTAGTGAAATTGGATAACAGGCACCCCAATACTAGCCTATGCGCCCCAATAAAAGCTAAAATGACAGAGGATGATTAAAACTGGCTGGACATGTGGGCACAAGAGGTCAAAAATGATGAAATTCAATACAATAAGATGGCCAAATGGATGGGGGTTAATGATTACTTTCTTCACTCAAAAACATTCTAAATAGTAGTATAAGACCAGGACTAAATAATGTATAAAGTGCATGATTGTTTTTCTATACCACGATGAATTGAATTAGAGAGTGTTGCAAAGGTTTAAGAAATAACTCTTAAACCAATCACAAGTCCATCATTGGTTGCATACGATATATCCTCTTTAGATGAGAAATAATTCCACAAGGAAACCATTGAAGAAATTGGATTAGAAGCAGTTAAAGAGGTGGGATAAGTTTAGGGAGGACAAGAACATACAACCTATACCGACACACCTCCTCAAGAACCTAGACAAGGTTAGATAAAATAGGCCTTATTAGCACAAAGGGAGCAACATTGTTGGACTGCCCAAGAGGACCCTTAGATTAAAATTGAGTTGAACCCAAAGGTAGATACCATGAAGAGGATGATAAGAAAAAAAATGTGTACAAATCAAGTTCTCATATGACATGAAACTTATGAGGACTTATTTTCTCTTACCAAAAATAGATTAACAAAAGGGTCACATGTGGTTGAATATCATGAAGACCTATTGTCTTTCATCCAAGCCTCGGTAGAAGTGGCAGTACAAATGGTCAAGGAATACAGGCTAGAAAAAAATAGTAGAGGAACAAGGGAAAGCCATTATTCCAAAAGATCTTTCCAACGAAGTAGAGAAAGCCTTATTATCCTTGTTTGAGATAATGAAGGAAATTATTGAGGAAAAGAAGGTACAATATTTCTCTAAAAAGGATCATAGTGTTGTTAATAAAATGCATGTCTTCCAACAAATGCTTAAGGTAATAGACATGAAAAATGATGAAAAGGTATGTAAGGATCCCACGGTGCTCACAACAAAGGATATAGACCTTTGCCAAATGTATGCCAATTACAATAAGGTTGCATTAGATGATTGAGATGAACAGTTGGAATGGTTACCCCCACAATTAGATGATGTTATTTCAAGGGGCAACCAAATATTTACAAAGATAGTCATTCCCATGGTCTTTACAAAAAACTAAGAGGTGGTGCCCATGGATGAATTCACAGGGTATCTCAAGCAATTCATGACCTATTTTCATGGAAATATCATAGAGGAAAATGAGGATGAAGCCTCAAAGTTCATTGAATTGGTATTTCAAGCTTAGGAGAAAATTCAAAAGATAGAGACCCTCAAGTAGGTGTCAGGAAAAATCATGGCTTCCCAAAAGGTTGTATTGGATAAAGCTCCCAAGCTCTTTAAGAAGCCAATAATTGATCTCAACAAACTCAATGAGGACTACATGATTTGTAGAGATGCCTTGGCATCATCGCAAACAAGACCCACACCGCTAACTCCAACCCAAAAGGATCCCATTATAAAACAAGAAAAATGAATGATTACTAGGAATATTCTAGGGGCACGCTTGGCCATGTACTCAGTTATAATATCCTAATTAAAATCAGTTATCATATTTTTATAGGAGGCCATTTGTCTAGTATATTTTCTTGATCCTATGTAATAATAGCATGGTAAGGGAAGTGAAGCAAGGCCCCCTTTTGTATAAATGAGCATGTAACCCTTCATTTCAAAGGGAGGTTAATTCTTGATTATTAATGCAAGTTGGTTTTGTAATTCCTACAAGTTGAAGTGATCCGTTCTCATCCCCATCTTTTGCATATTTCTTTACGAAGTGTCATTGATATTATAATCATCTTTATGCTTTTATTTGTGATCTTTAAATTATTCTATTGCAAGTTTAATGAAAGTGTAGCATTATTTGTAATTTGAAAAATTATAGTGAGCTCCAGTTTGGCCTTTGTAGCCTCTTTGATCATGTCTCTCATTAGAGTGCCTAACTTGATAGTTATGGTTTTTACACTATTGTTGATTTTTATGATATAATTACATTGCTTCATGGAGATTATGAGGCCGACTTCACCCATGCATGCAAGTTTTGGGTGGTTGTGAGCCAAGTCACTAACCACATTTATCTCTACGCGTTGATGGTTATATTAGTAAAAATCCCTCCTTGTAAATTAGCACTCATTTGACCAATCACTGAAGGGGCTCAATTATCATTAATTGTTCGTGCATCAAATGTTTTCCAGTTCCTACAGTTAGTCGAGATTAAACTGAAAGGGGGCTACAAAGTGTTATAAGAAGCCAAAATTGTGGTTGAGTTTTGAGCTGGGAGCCTGTTGGATTTTTCTTACTTCTTATTTTGGCCACTTTAAGCACTAATTGTACTTAGGAAATAATGTGAGTGAGATCAAGACAATAAAGTGGAGCATAGATACAAAATTATTTGGGTGGGAACAATTTGAGTCATGGAATAGGTTTGTGACATGCAAATATTTAATCCCCACGTTTAAGTCCCACATTTTTCTTTCAACTTTCCATTCATGTCTTCATTTTATCTAACAAATGAAACATTGTCCAATTGAAAAGTTGTCACGGTAACAAATAAAAAAATAAAAAAAATAGCAAAGCATATATTATTTTCAATTTTTTTGTTTCTTTCATTTGTGTAAGGGACACCTATTAGTGCCCTAGAACTGATGAAGAATTTAATGACACTGACTAAGAAACCCCTGCATGGCTTAAAAAAAATGCAATACAACATTATTCTCAAGCATGATTCTATTTGTATTTAAGTTGACTCATGCTACTCAATATTTATTTTAACATATTCGTGCAACACCCTAGATAGATTCTCTTTGTTTTCTCCTCATATTGAAAAGAACTTTTAATTGAACCTTTTAGATATATGTCAAAATATTTTTCCAAATTTGTCACCTCTCAAAAAGTAATAAAATATATAACGAGAATAACATGTCAAATTTAGTATATTAAAAAGTGTCGCGGTTATACCTACGTTGAAAATAATTAAGCCTTTGTAAACCATGGAAAGGCCACCCTATATGTTTGTCCTCTTTTGGAGAAGAATGTCTATGATGAAAAAGGCAATTCCCAACATTAATACGCTTCCCACATTTAGCTTTTTTATCTTTGTCATCTCAATTTGTAACATGTCAAAATTATTTCCTATTTAAAGTGCTATGTGGATGTCTCATGAAGCACTTCATTATTAACTTTCTAAAAAACACCAATGTCGTGTTTTGCAACTTCAAACATCTCTCATCCCCCCAAAATTGTAATGAATGGACCCACTATAGTGTATTATTATTGATGTTAGCGTAGACACCCAAAAGCCTTTGAAGAAAATAACAATTAAATTTCCTTCCTTTGGGTATTACTCTTCAATTAAGAAAATAATGATTTATGATGTCTCATGCTTACTCAATGAAGGATTTCATGCCAAACAAACATATTCCACTCTAATGTACCATGCTAGAAAAGGTAAGTCTAATTATTTATTGTAGTTCTAGCAATCACATGTATTGAGTATGGAAATGTGCATGACATTGGTGACATAAGGAACCCTAAACGCAGAGTTTCTGAATCTAACATATGCAGGGTTTGACATTCAAACATTTGCAAGTTTCCGTGGAAAGTATTCATCGACCACACATTACTTTCTAAGATATCTCCAACATGCATTGCCTCCAGAGACAACTTGCACACCGCACCCCTTTTATCCTTCAAACAATTGACACAAATGGAGCATGTTTCAAATATGCATGGTCGTGAGTAAGAAGAGTTTCAGGTTGCTTCCCCGTAACATTTCCCCCACCCTTTGATTTCTCCTCCCTCAAACCCTTTCTCCATCACCTCTCCCTCTGATATTTCCCTCTGTAGTGTTTAAATTCTACAATACATCCCCTTTAACGTTTCCATCACACATTTTGCATGCAATTGCTAATATCTAAATGTAACTCCCACACCCTAACTATTATAAACATGTAATCATATTGAAATTGTTTCCCGGTGTAACACACAATTTGAAGCACTAAAAAGAGTGGACATAGTGTCGAATTCCAATCCTGATAATGTTAATGTGTACATAAGTACACTTCCAGCAGTGAGTCACATGGGAGCTGCGCTGGCGCTCAAGGTTCCGGACAACTGACTTACTTACGACCTGGTGAACCGGTCAAACCGCAGGACAAAGTGACGTAACTGTCAAGCTCATGTTAACGTAAGTGATTTCTATTCGTACAAAGAGCCGGGGTTATTATTTATAGATTTTCTATTTTCTATTTTCGACCGCATCCATAAATTATATTATTTTTAAGAAAATAATAAAGTTAGAATGGTTACAAAAAAAGAGGGTCTCGATATACGTGAAACAATCGAAAAGAAGACTTAACAGTTCTTAGAAAAACATAAATTAAACGTATTTGTACCTACGAGAATCTCCTTAAAAATATTGCAGAACTTTCACAAATAACAAAATTAAAAAAACTGAATTATTCACAAATAAATTTTAAACAGAAATGTATTTGAATCAATATTCTAATCACCTTAAAGCAAACCCAAAATAAAAATCTAGTGAGTGTTGGCCTGCGCACATGAGGGAAAAATAGCTCAGACCGAGCTAGTTCGGCTTACGTCAGTGGGCTATTTCCCTTATTTAGCGCACATGAGTGTTTCACAAATCAAAGCCTAATTCAAAATCTTCACAGATGGTAATATTCCAATGATTTGTTTAATAGTGAACTGATTAATTTGATAGAAGATAAAGGGGATTTACGTCGTCGTAAAGCTCTTTACGATAGAGCTTTGGAGGGCTTGAAGTGCGCTAAAGCGCACTTTTCCCTTCCATGTGTGCAACCCACATGTTACTTAACTATCACCCTCTTTTGAGCCTATTATTAATTTTACTCAAAAAATTGGTCTATTATTATTTTAGCTATATTATTTACATTACTATTTTAAAGGAGAATCATGAATAGGGTAGAATTTCTCATCTTCTATTCAAGATTTCCATAATGGTCGAAGGGTCCTTGGTCTATTGGTGTTTATGTATGGCTTTCAATGAGCTTACCAGGGATCAAGTCTTATTACGTGCAAGGATTGGAGACACCCGATGCGAAGAGTCAAATGATTGACCCCAGAATCATGTTCTGGGTGATTTTGATGACGTGGATGCCCCTTACTCGTAGCTGCTTAGTTGAAGTTGATCATTAGTTTAGTTTCTTTGCTTACTTTGTATCGTTGAATCTATATGTTCCCTCTGAAACTCAAGCAGTGTCTAGTTGTACAACACCCCTAGAAGTATTCAATCAAAAAAAAAAAAAATCCATAATGTAAACATGACATATTGCAATCCCAATTATGTTTTTAATGTCCTTGTTACATGATAAATAATTAAATATGTTTTGAACTCACTTGAATAAGATATGGGTGTATATTTGTCTTTTCCCCATAATAAACCAAGTGCAAATGATTTAATTTGTTTGATATAAGGTATGGTTTAATTTGCACATATTACAAGTAAAGTGGTTTTTGACTTGGAGAATGGGATTGTTTAAGGTTTTCATAATTTGGTTTGGGGGGCGAAGGAATGATGACATAACAATCCTTGGGTGATATAAGTCCATAAATCGATATTCCTTTGAGCATGGGATGACAATGTTTTTTTGGAATGACTTGGTAGGAAATCCAAAAGCATTCCAATCATACCTTAGCATAAGGACAATTATTGATCTTAGAAGTTTCATTAATGACAATGTGTATATAAAATTTATGGGGAAGGTTTCATTGAAGACAAAGGGTGTATAAAACACTTGATGCTCAGAATGTTTTGAGCCTTCCAATGTTAGATGGCCCAAAAATAATTGAAGCAATGCATGTGATTTGATGAAGTTCACACTTCGAAAATATTTTTATTGAAAAAAAAACCATGGTCCAAGTGAATGCATCTTACTAAATAATTTTAATTTTGATGAGGGCCACAATTGCACATTCTTTTAATTTTAATAGTTTATTAAATTATTAATATTATGGGGCTCAAGGTGGCTTGTGAAGAAAATAAATACTTTATTAATGTTTATGAGATTAAGTTATAATAATGGTATTTCAAATCGTCATAATCATTTGATTAAAATAGATAAATCACGACGATAATGGTATTGGTGTTGGTGGCTGATATACAAGTGAAGAGATGTATTAATTGTTGGAAGAAATTTCATGGAATAAGTTAATGATTGCTTAGTTAATATTTTTTTATATATATTTTAATGTTTTCAATAAATGTAAATGTCAAATGTGGTTTTGCACTCACAAATTTATATTAAATTAATTGTATTTATCAACTAATTAAGTTTTGATTTAATTGTATTAGTTGAATTATTTTAAGAACATAAATAATTTGAATTGAGCGAAATGTCTACATAATACTTGAGAATTGAGTTATTAGAACAATATACGTTTGTCCACAATATCATAGATAGTTGTTAGAAATGTGCAATAGAATACAAGACCAAGCAACAACTTGAAACAAACCCTGAATATTTTGAAATTGTGACATTTCAGTTTTGGCAACTATTAAATATAGTAAAATTAAATTAAATTTCTTCATCCTCTACTCCAAATCTGCTTGATGCTTTGCAAAATCAAACTTCACATCTTGCAAGCATCCTTTCTCATCTAAGTGAAACTTGGAGACCCATTGCTGCAGATTTGTCATAAATTCCAACTTGTTTTCTTGAATGGGATGCCCCCTGACTGATTTTCTGATCTTCAACTTCATGAATCAAGTTTGAGGATGCAGGGGTGGGTTGAGTCTCAACTGAATTTAACAACTTTTGTACCAAGGGATGGGGTTCAAAATGTACTTGTGAGCAAGGGGAATTGGGAACAACAACAAAAATAAAGCTCGGAATCTGATAGGTAGACTGAATTGGTTGACATGGAATAGGCACTGAATTCTAATGAGGAAGGTAAGTGGGAAAACCCTATTGACAGGGCTCTTTTAATTCAAGCTTGTTGTCCTATTCAACTTTCAATTGCTCAATTCAGTTATTGAGAGCTTGAAGAGTCTGCTCCATTTTATAAATTTTATTGTTAAACACTTCATTATACATATAACTGCTCTCATGACCCGCATTATCTGCATAACCTAGAAACTATCTCTATTCTCGAATTGAAAAATTGCTATAAGGGTGGCCATATTGATTAGAAAGGTTGAATTTGGCTCATAGGGATATGGATTATAATAAGGGTTTTGGTACTGATTTGGTGGAGGATATTAACAAAGCAGAGGTGGATCTAGATTTTTCAGCTCTTGTAGGTAGCAATCCCACCTAGGAATTGATGTCATGATTGAATGACCTCATAAAGAATTGAAAAATGGGGAATCAGGTTTGCTGGAAATGACAAAAAGTTGTTTAGACCAGAAATATAACCAAATTTGTGTAGAAAATTACCTCCAAAAGTCTTGAATCTTACTAAACACAAATTAAACTTGGTAACACTGTGAAAAATTGAATTTGTGTCCAACTTGGCATGCCAAAAATGCTCAAAGTATCAAGTTATGAAAAGGAATTATTTGTTATCTGAGCTAATGAAAAATGTAACTGTGACTTGCCACAAACTAGAGCAATATAAGATAAGCAACTCACATAGAATGTTGACCTTTAAAAAATTAATGTCACAAGTTGTATTGATAGATGCCAACTATGTTCTTGTTATAAATATAAGGCTCTTAAAAATACATGTTTGGTCATCTTCTCATATGCAGGATATCCATAATGGTCAAGTTTTACCTTCACGTGGGACATACTGTTGTTGAAAGTCACAAATTAGTGTAAAGAAGTGATGATATAGTTATATATTTTGTACACCTCTATTAAGAACCCTTACTGAGTGCCAAGCTAGGCCTATAAAAAACATTGAGTGAGATTCTCAATCATGTCATTATAAGAATACATTAGAATGAGATCAACCTGGAAGAATACTACACATGTATTATAGTATCAAGATGTTAGGAGAACATATGAGAATTAACCTAATTAACCAAAGAGGCTTCAATGAACTAGTGACAATAACTCCTTCTCTACTCTATAGAATGTGCAGAGTGTCATTGAATTGTCCTAAAAATATAGAAGTCTAAATTTGAAAGGCTGACAAAGTCATCACTTCTAGAAAAAATCATCCAAGTTACTTTATTATGTTTCAATGAATTCTTCACTTCCATTGGAAGGTGAGTTAATCTCATGGAGGTGACATCAGATATGGATCTATGTTGTAACATCTATGTATTTCGCTAATATGTTCAAGCCTGAGGAAAGGATCACATCAATATAGGATGTTAGTGAACATTCATTACATCTTCATTTATTATGGACCTAGAAAGGGATTACTTCCATTGGATTGAGTTGACCATTGATCACACCTAAGTAGACAGGAAACTCTATAAGTGACATGCCTTTTACCAAGCCATGGTGGCAAGGAAATAAGCCCACCAGATGTTTGGTCATTAACACATATGGAGAAGGATGTCAGAGAGAAGCCTTAGTGAATTTTCCAAAGAAAAAAATATCAAATGGATTGCAGACCTAGTTTTGGTTGATGTTATAAAAATATAAGATTGAGGAATTAGATGCTTTAATGATGGAAAAAGATATGTACTCCACAAGGTATGGTCCAAATCCAAGAAACTTTGAGTATGGGCTAGAATGAAATGATCTTTCAATCATAGGTGACTATTTTTAAATTCAATTTCTCGCTCAAATGATACTAAGCCGACTTGTGGTAACGTAATGCTATGTGTAAAAATGACTATTAAGGATTTAGAGAAGTAAGTTTTCGGTCACCAAGTAGGGATTCAAGCCTATTTGCATGGAGAATTATTTTATCATGGCTTGGAAAAAAAGTCCTGACAATAATTCAAGTTTCCATTCTGTTATGTATAACAAAGATATAGTGTCCAAATGTGTGAACACATGTGATCTACATATTCTAATAAGGACCTATAGATTTTCATTAGTCAAGTCGGTGATTAGCCTGTGTGACCTAGAGGCTGTAGAGTTCTCAGAGTGACCTGAAAACGTAATTATTATGCGTGTGGACATAGAAACCAGTCAGTTAAATCCAACAAAGGATGTCATAAGGCATGTGATGAGAAAAATGCCGAGGCGACCCTCAATAGAATTTTTTTGTCTGAGCAGATCTATTTCTGGAAGAGCTACATGGAAGATAAATCAATTTTAGTACTTTTTTTGGAGCTTTTAGTATTTTACATTTTGGGGGGTATTTGGAGAATTTATAGAATGTTAAAATCTATGCAATGAAGCAAAGAAAGTCCTATGTTTATAGTAATGTTAATTGGAGGAGACATAAGTTCTAGTACATAATCCCAACTTCATACAACTGGTTCACTAGATAAAAGTCTACATACTAGAAAAAAATGATCCCAATAAGTAGAACTGCATGTAACCAGTCCACATAGGTAATAGCATAGTGATCCCATGTGAATTTAAAAACTTTTAGTGCTTTGAAAATCCATGCCATAAGGTGGATAGCCACTAGTACTGCAAACAACCATAGCGATGTGCAATGTTTGAGATACTAAAGTCAAGCACAAAGAACCCTGTGCATGATTTATATTTTTAGCATTTCTTCATACTGTCTCCAAAACATGTATTATTATGAGGCATACAATGTTTTTACATCAAGAGACAGATCTTTGGACATACGTATCTCTTATGGAGTTTGATAGTATGTATACCAAATGGAATTGCAATAATTCGTGCCAACTTATCGAGTACAGCGCTATGATATAGATAAATGAATGTGAGATATAACAGTCATTAAGCACCATTGTTTGTGTGGTTTCCATCAGGTTGCACCTCAATCTAGATTTGTGGTATTAGAGAAAATTTGTTCCATTTTTTCATTAAAAAATGCATGATGTCAAATACCAAAAGCATGTTCCTTGTCACATAAAACTTTGGCTTACATTCCTTGTTGCTTCTAACGAAAGTACAAGCAGTGCAAGAGGAAATGGGAGATCCCTTCAGAGAATTAATTAATGAAGCCCTTGAGAGGTAGAGGAGGGAGATGATAGCATATTCACTAATGTCCTCTCTTGGGTCATCCCTAAAACTATCCCCCACCTCCACAACTACACCCATATCAAGATAACCCTTCAAGGGTTCGACACCATTCAAGGTATAAGTAAATTTTGACATTCTGCATTTTAAAGAAAAAATTAATGTTGATAAATTGGATAAATGGATCAATAAAATAGAATCATATTTCTCTATTAATAATTTTTTTGATGATGAAAAGATAACATTTTCACTTTTGAAAGCATCTCTTCAAGTCCAAAAATGGTGGGAACCATATTCCCTAAAAGAGGATGAAAATGATTATGTAACCATCAATCCAAAACCCCGCAAAAAATGGGACAATTTTGTAGAGGCCATCAAAGAGGAATGTTATCTAGTGAAGAACTAGGAGGACCATTTTAAGACATTGCACTAGTTGCATAAGGTTTGTGATCGATCGAACATTGTAGGACTACACCAATGAGTTTCATATGGTATCTACAAAATTGGATGCATGGGACATTAAGAAGCATTAAATTCTCAAATATTACTATTATGGGCATGGATTTATTATTTTGGGCATGGATTTACGTCACTTTATACTATTGGTCCTCTTTTGGGGCCTCCTTCTACTATCAGTGACATCGCATGCACCCCCAAAGAGGGGGGGTTTCACTTAGGATTTCACACTACATGACGCTTTCCACCAGTATAGTTCAGTTCAGTTTCTATCCTTGACATTGTGGGTTATACAACGAGTGGGTTCAGACCAATCTATGAACCCCATACATAATGACATTTACAAAACATGGTTGTCGTTGTCCTTAACATTCCAAGGAGCAATTATAAGTTAGAGGATACAAAGGATTTCCTCTCTACACTACTTTAGCAAGTGGCATTGAATCACCCAAAAAATCAAGTAGTACAAAGATCTCTTCACACATCTTCAGGGAAGTAGTTACAGGTTTGAGAATAATGCAGCTTTATCCCTACACTTTTCGGCCAGGGTGGTGTGAGATCACCCAAAAAACTTGCAGTACAAGATATCCTTCTACACCCTTTCTCTCATCACGGATCAGGTGCGCATGTTCCTTGTACACTTTTCATATTTCCATTTCAGTCTTTTCATTACTATATACATGTGTTTTTACACATATATACATGCATATTTGACTACTTGATTGTCTTCTCCATGCAGGTCTGACCATATGAGAAGCAAGGAGTCAACAACAACTATAACAAAGACATCAACAACAACAACATTTTGTGGCAAGAAAACACCTCATACTAACATGCAGGTACATCACACACATCAACAACTACACGTGTTTCCACCCTGGGTTCACTCTCACCACTTTTTGCACTTTTACATCTTTAGTTTCCACACTCCACTATTTTCTCATTCCACGCTTCGTCTAGTCCATCGACACGCTTTTTACATAAACTCTACATGGATTATCTAGTACACATCTCTATCTACTTTATGTTAGTTGAGCTTTTCGCTCATTTCAACATAAAGTGGGGGCAAATGTAGTCACAAAATCACACACTTTAGACATTATTTAGTCTCGGTCTCATACTACTATTCATATGGTTTTTGAGTGAAAAAAGTACTAATTAACCCATGTCCTTTGACCATATTACTTTGCTTGTTGTCGTCAATGCCGACCTCTTGCATCTACTCACCCAATAAGTTCTTCCATTTGGCGTTGTTTTATCTCTAACTGGGGTGCTTGGGCTAGTACGGGGCCGCCCACAGGTGACCTAGTCCCAGTTGGGGTGCCCTGAGCCTTTTTACACTTTCCTGCCACTTTTTGGGCACTTTCTAGCCATTTGAGCTTTCTATATTTTTAGTGATCAACCTTTTCAGGGTTAATTACAAAATTAGAACAAGAGAACCATATAAATATAAAGTTATGATACCATAATGAGGGACCAAGTACTAAGCACTACTATCATCACCTAAGGTTGAATCCATCAAAGGTTCCATTTGCATTCATCTAGCTCCATCAAAAGGCACAAGGTTGGTTCATCTGCATCACACTACATAAGAGGGAAGTTTATTCTATTACATCAACCATTTTATGACATTTTTACACATAGTTATTGCTCGTTACTTTCACAAAGTGCAATTGGCACAAGAACGCCTAGGGCATGATTGCAAACCCACACACACACACACATAGAACTACATCGGGTCTAATATGTAGTGCAACACTCAGTTAGTAAGTCCACCATTGTGGCTGCAGAGGACAATCCGACCCCTTCATATGCATGTTTCTTTTTATAGGGGTTTTATACTTGTCTTAGGGTTTTGCAGGTCTCTCCTTCATCACAGATTTCCAGCGACATATTGTGCAGTCCAACAAATCTAGTGCGACAAGAAACAAAGGAAGACGAATATCTAACAACACCCCGAGGAGGTTTGCAGACCTTTTTCATAGACGAGGGCACCCATATTTCATACTAGGGCACCCACAAGCGCCCCTATACCTCTCCAAGAACCCTAATACAACCTACTGTTCCAAATTTGTGTTTTCTGGAGCTTCTGTGTGTTCATTCCTGATTCAGTTAATCTAGTTTATTATGCGACATTGTCCCGAGACATCGTCGAATCATCTAAGCTCTTTCTAACTATTCTCACACTTTAGGGTTTTATATTTTCATAGCTTAGATCGCTTGGGTCATTTCCTTTAGGCTTATACCTGTTATTTACTGTTGTTCTTTATATTAGATTAACTATAGAATTAGAATAAAGTCCACATTTTTAGTTAACCACCCTTTAGTTTCTTTGAGTCTAGACACCAGTGCCTAGTTAGGATGCTAGCGATAGGTGCCCCCATCCTCTCTTGGTCCCCCTAACCTCTTTGTACTTTACTCACATCTTTTGGGTCCTTTCTAGCCGTTTGGGTATCTTA
This sequence comes from Taxus chinensis, assembly GCA_019776745.2. Taxonomy (NCBI): domain Eukaryota; kingdom Viridiplantae; phylum Streptophyta; class Pinopsida; order Cupressales; family Taxaceae; genus Taxus; species Taxus chinensis. The sequence goes on from CM034149.1 coordinate 184,423,121, forward strand.
TATTTTTGGTAGCCATCATTTTTAGGGTTAGTTACGAAATTCAAGCAAGGGAATCATATAAATAGAAAGTTATGTGATCATAATAAGGGACCAAGCACTAAGCATTAACTATCACCCCATAAGGTTGCATCCATAGGCTATTCAAGAACATTTAAACTCCAATTAAGGGAAAGGGACTACATTCTTTTGCATACACTTCATAGGAGGGGAAGTTCATTCTATTCCATGCACAAATATACTTACATATTCTACATCTAGCTATTTGTTCGCTATCAAGTGCGATACGCATAAGAGCCACCTAGGGCACAATTCCACACACACACACCTAGAACTACATTGGATCTAAAGTGAAGTGCAATGCTTCGTCGTAAGTTCACTCATTTGACAGTTGAGGATAGTATGACCCCTCATTTGCATTCTTTTCTTTTTTTAGATTTGATGCACTCTTGAGGGTTTTACAAGTCAATATTTTATTATAGGGTATTAGTGACATCAACGATCATTGCATGACATACTAGTGACAAGAAGTGAAGGAAAACAAACATTTCGCAACCTTGTGAAGGAGGTTTCTTAAGGGTTTGAGTAGTCATAGATGCCCAGAGTAAGTCTATGTCACCCACAAGTGCACCTACCCCATTCTAGACACCCCAGTCCAGGAAGATCTTCAACTCACACATTTTTTTGAGTCTCTGTGCAACACTTATCCCTCTTTGTTCACCTGGTAAACACTTTGGCACAGTCCATATTTTGTTACGACTCAGCTAAGTCTTCTTATCCCTTCCTTGCAACTAGGGTTTCTTATTTACTAGCTTAATTTGCTTGAGTTAGATTTATTCTTATTTCACATTCATTTTATTGCTACATTGTAATTAGTATTAGGCATCTATTTATTTAATATTTTCTTAATCAATGTCTTGATTGATCGAATGTTGATCTGAGCATGACTATGGTTTTCTAGATTTGTCTTCCCCAATCGGAAAGGGGTCTCTACTGCACCATTGGATTCATTTCTCTTTTTTCCTTACCCTTATTCTCTTTTGCACTTTTTAATAAACTATGTTAGGTTTAGGACTAAAACTTGCAATCAATTTATATTGCTAATTGTTTATGATTGTAGGTGATACTCATTGCACACCATCTTTTGCAAAGTGAATTCTTGTGAATGACCTGATGGCCTCATGCACACCTACACATAGCCTTCTAAGGTTGAATCGCACCATTTTCTCATAGCGTACTCCTGCACGTAGTCCCACCAAAACATATTAATGAACCAAAAAATATCTTTCTTAAAATCAAACAACCTCTAGTCCATTTTGAACTATTCCTAGCGAAATCATGTCTTCCCTGCCTGTTTTCTCATATCCCTACCTACCGTTGCTCGCATTTATGCATGTGCCCCTTCTGAATATGCATGCTAACATCTCTAACACAAGGAAAAGGTGTGAAACTAATACAAAACAACATAAAATAACATATAACCTTTAGATAGTAAAATCTTATTCCTCACTTTTTAAAAAATTAATCCCATTGATCATTTTTGACGTCTACAAAATATTGATATTTAAATTAAATTAAACCAAATCATCATGCTTGTCTGTCCTTGTAGAATGTCTATCAATCTAATTACTATAAACATGTACATTATTAGTACTGCCAAAGACACATATACTATAGGCTTCACATTTTTTAACCAACTGTTATTATTTGTACTTTTTAACCAATTAGGGATTGTTATTATTTTCATAAAAAATATAAAGTTCTTACATTAATAAACATTAGTAAGCCTACACATTTTTTAACAAAATAATTGTAAAAATTCATTTATTTTCAATTTGATTGGCCTGTAAATTTAGATGTTATTCTAGCATTTAACACTTAAAAAAACATTATGTCATAACATTTATTATAAATAAATACAAGCATAAGAAGCATCCAAACAAAATTTCACATCATGGTTCTAACACCCGACATAAACATAAGCCTCAAAGACATGTATGAGGTCGTCAGTTCCCGTAATGTTTTTATGGGCGTCCATGACGCGACATTGATACATTTTTTGTTTCTCCAGCCGGCGGTGGTTTAATACAGGTGGTTTGCTAGGAATCGAATAGACATCAAGGACATTTTAAGGAGCTTGTAATGAAGATGGAGGGAATCCATTATTTAGAGTACTTGCTTTTTCTCGAGGAGAGCTCGTTGTATGATGAATATCCACGCGATCATGTGTATTTGAGGGATCTAAAGGCTGTGAATACCAGAGGGTGGGAGGCCACCAAGGAAATTTATTTAGATATGCAGAATGTGAAGATGGATTTGTTGAGCTAGCCGAACAAGTTGTTGATGAGAACCCTGAACCTGCTCCAGTCCAAAGGCCATGTAAATCCTAGAGAAATATGGGGAATTCATTGTGTAATTGATTTTATAATTTATTTTTCCCTAGGTTAATTAGTAACAAGGACTACCAACCTAGTTAGTTGCATAAGGGTGAAGCTAATTATGGTGTTTTCCAACATCCATGGAATTGTAAAGTGAGGCTTCCAATGTTAAGAAATGAAGCTCAGTAGAAATCAATATGTATTTTTTAAAGACCTGTGTAGGATTATTGAGACGCTTGCCCTGTAATAACAGGTAATCTCGATAAAAATCTACCTCTATAATTTATTGTTCATGTTTCTGCCATGCCTCGTGTTTTTTAAATTTATTTTGTGCTTGAGATTTGAACCTCTTACGAGCATAGGCGTGGCAGTCAAGGGGGGATTAAGCCCTAGGCAGACTAAACAAGTGCCTAGGGTGCCAAAAATAAAAAAAAATCATTATTTTTGTTTATTATTATAACTTGATATTAATATTCTTTTACCTAAAGTCAATATTAATTGACCCTTTTATTGATATTATTATAAAGTAATATAAATTTATTGCATAAACATAAAAATGTACAATAATATTTTTACAAGTAAAATAAATATGCATATTTTTAAGCTCATCCAATTTTCTTGGTATTATTACCCTTTCTTTAATGTAGCTCTAAATAATTCAAGTGTGTAATTTTTTCTTAGAAATGTCTCATGTATATTTTATAATGTCATCGTTGAAGCAAATAGAGACAAGTACAATTGAAGGAAAGAATTATTTAATTATCTATTCCTAATGTTTTAGGAGAAATGTCTCTTTTTTATGGAGGAATTAGTAGGCTTGGTCCATACACCACTATGCATAAAATGATGGGAGCCACCTAAGACTTTTTTTCTTTCAAAAAAGTGGTGCTTTTTTAGCTGTAAGTCTCATCACCTACTTGATATTGGTAAATAAGACAAGTAACCAAGCTTGTATACAAAATTGTATTTGTCGTATTCTAAGCACATCCTATGATTAATTTTCTCCATCCATGGATTATCACTTGTCCTTATTTGATAATTTTATAGGATATTTTTAATCCTTTTGTATACCAATTTCTCTAAATTAATTTTTTATTAGATAAGGTAAAAACAAGGATTGGCTCTCAGGGGCCATAACAAGATGAGGAACAAAAATCAACGAACAAGAGGAAACAAAAAAGTCCAAGAAAGGAGTTAAACATGCTTAACTCTTACAATGAAGAACCAAACTTTGTACCAAAGTGAGAAAACTAGAGAGAAGGAGAAACATTCTCTAAAACTACAAAACAACAGAAGTTCGCCAAAATTCTGCCAACAATCCAGAAACACTAGTTAATTTTTGGAGATCCCTCACTGCTACCATCGCGACTATGTTTGATCTCGTCACCCTCAGCACCTTTGTCGTTAATATCTTCCTCCAGCTCGTCCTTGGAGCTATTGATGTGCAAGGTAAAGTTCCTTCTTTTAGTGCCCTCCTCCATCCCTTCCAGCCCGTCGCTCAACTTTTTGACCTGGTCCTCCAGCTCCAGAAACTTCTACTTGGACTTCCCCTGAGTAGAGACAATTTGCTTAGAAGCGTTAATGACATCCAACATTGTTTCCCTTTGACCAACATTGGTTTCTTCCATTTCCTGAAGCACCCCTTCTAAGTATTGGACCTTTCTACTCAAATCCTCGAAACCCTTTAAATTACCATCTTGATTTCTTTTCTTCGAGGTGCTTGCTTCCCCATGACCATCCTCACCCATTTCTCTAAATTAATAATGTATTATGCTACTTACGTAAATTCTAAAAAAATGATATTGTACGTGGCTTTTATTTAGTTATTTTATGGGAATAAATTATTAACTAAAATTTTAAGAAGGGTGTCCACTTCAATTACTCCCTAGGGAGCTCTTAACCTTTAATTCGGCCTTGGACTAGTAGGATATATATATCATTTGATGCAAATAGTATTTTAGCCCATAGATTTATGTCATGATATTATAGACAGAAATGATTCCCTAACATCTATAACAAACATGAGTACTTAGTGTCCATCCCAATCTCTTCACCTTTTCCAATATATTAACACATCACAATTTTTGTTGCAATAGTACTTAGCAACATTGCTGGTGTGGTATTGAAATTGTTATCCATTGTAATTTCGTAACACGCAATCTGAGTACTAAGAGTTGACATACTCAAAAATGCCTCCTGTTTTGGCTTACTCTCCAGTAGTGAGTCACATGGGAGTCATACTTACGTTCCTTCACTGATTGGCGACGTGTTGAACCGGTCAAACTGCAGGACAAATTATGAGATACGTGACGTAAGTGTCCACGTCAATTTAACACTTTGAAAGTAGCGGGATGCCTACGGATTTTAGGTACACATGTATATAACCGTTACATGTTACACAGCACCTCAAAAACATTATTATAAACTACAAGCGTATGTCGGCGGTATGCCTGGAATTTCAACTTATCACTGCCTGTGCCTGTCAACTCAAAATTCGTTAACGGCTTAGCCGTTTCCGGTGGCTGTATATTCTAATATTTTTAAAGGTTTTTTTTTTTTGTGTGTATATATATATATATATATATATATATATATATATAATATTATATTTTATATAAATTATTTAAAAAATTATACGATTTTCTAAATTTTTACAGTGCCACTTGTTTATGGTTTCTTAAAATTTTAGATTAAAATGACAAAAAACAGCCTATCAATTTCTAGGCCTAGCAGGTGGAGAGCCCCTGTCTTTGAAATTTGTGATAGGGAAAACATATCATATGAGATTCCTACTTGTAAAAAGACTCAACATTATTCTTTTGGAAGAATATAAACTATAAGTGTACATGCCAAAATCTTTTAAAGTGACAATCTTGTAAAGGTATTGTAATATCTTCATGGAAAACAAAGTTAAAAGAAATGGATTATCCAAAAGTAGGGTGTTAATCATAGTTATCTAAGTTGAACGGGGTACAAAAAGACAGGGTTTTTGGGATGACATAAAATTTCTCAAATTTTCAAGACGATAGAGGGACAACTATCAAAATAGTATATAAAAATTAATATTTTGATATTTTAACTTTATTCAATGAAATTTAGGGATTTAAACTTTATTTTATATGTTTTGGGTACTTTCAAGATTAGAACTAAATGTTTTTGGTAAAAATAACAATTTTTTGAAATAAAAATATTAGAAAACTTAATTTTTTAAAACAAATAAAGAACTTCTCTTCTAAATCCTCTAGTCTTCGAAACATTCGGAACATCCGAGACGTCACCAAAATCTAGGGAACACATCCCACTGGTTTCAATAAAAACTAGTTTGAACCAATATTCTAATCATCTTGAATCGTAGACCTGATTTCTTTAAAAAAATCAACAAATCTAATAACTCTTGTTACTTCACCCCTCTAGACTAGATAGTTCGGCTAGAAAAGAAAAGAATATATATCTCCTCTAAATCGACCCTTAATTTTATTCATGAATTTGGTCTATCATTATTTTACCTTATTGTTTACACTAAACAATGCTATTTTTAAGTTCTTCCATTCAATATTTCCATAACGAGAACATGGCATGTTGCAATCCAATCTATTCTTTTGAATGATTTTCTTGCATGATGATTAATTAAATATAATTTTCATCCTTTTAAACATGTTTTAAATTCAATTGAAGATGATATGGGTGTATATTTGTCTTTTCCCCACAATACACATGATTTAATTTGTTTGATATAAGTATGATTTAATTTGCATATATTAGAGGGAAAGCAGTATTTGACGTGGACAATAATTTGGATGGGGAAAAATGACGACATAATAATCCTTTGGGTGATATTAGATATTCCTTTGAGCATGACATAACAATCCTCTTTTTGGAATGCCTTTGGTAGAAAAACCACGTAGTCCAAAAGCATTTCAATTATACCCTTAGCAAAATGGCAATTATTGATCTTCGAAGTTTCATTAATGACAATGTGTACAGACAATTCATGGATGAAGGTTTCATTGAAGACAAATGGTGTATAAAACACTCGATGGTCAGAATGTTTTGAGTCTTTCAATGTTAGACGGCCCTCAAATAATTGAAACAATGCATGTGATTTGATGAAGTTCACACTTTATATATATATATATATATATATATATAAACATGATCCATATGGACAAGTCAATGCATCTTACTAAATAATTTAATTTTGATAAGGGCCACAATTGCACATTATTAATTTTAATAGTTATTTCAATGACCTTTTTTTTAATAGATGATTATGAGGGTTGTATGTCCCCCTAACCCATAGTTAAATAAAGCTTATACAATATACAAAAGGCCACAACTAAAGGTGGCGAGACTATAGTGTGTTAGAATAATATAGCTATAGCTATAGGGAGAAATAGCTATTATGGTCATGATTACATAACAAAATATGAGAACAATTTGTAGCCAAAACCATTTAAGAACAAAAAAGAGTAGAATCAATTGCCTATTCACCAAATAGATCCTTCAATCGGTAATTGGGCCTTGGTGGGTAAAATGTGTTGTAATAGACACTAAAAATTATAAAAAATAGGGGAGATGTTTGCTAGCTTGACAATGAAGTGGAACTGTTATCCAAAATTCACCCCTTGAGGTAAATTTTGATAACATGTAGCAAATTCTTTAGTCCCGAGCAAGTAGATTGATTCAATGCCCAAAATCATGTTTTGGGGTTTCCCCTTGGTTTCTCTCTAACTCCCCATCCAAGGAAAAAATCCAACAAGTTAACAAAAAATTGAAAAAATCTAAAAAACGAAGTCGCAGGCTCATTTTAATGCATTGCGGGTTTGGAGATTGCGGGTTGTACCAAGTTTGGGGCCAAAATACAAAGGAATTGGCTAAATCGGACATTTTTGTCCTAGGCGGTCCGTGGAACAGTTGGGACGTTGGGACATCCGGGATGCGAAAAGTCGATTTTGCCGCAAGTCAGTCTATTGCGGGTGGTGCAGAGGTTTTTGTCCGGGATAGTCGGGACACAAGTACGCGTAAGACGCGCAAAGGTGAAATCGCCGCACAAGGAGCCAAGCTAAGTGGATGCGGCCAATACAGAAGTCAACGGTCCTCATGGCCCGGTCAACAACGGATGCGCAGGGACAAGGAAGCCCGAATCGGATGATGCAGAAGAATGTGTCCGGGATAGCTGGGACACATGGACCCGATTTTTTTGAAATAGTGGTAGTAAAGAGAAAAGTCAAAGTTTGACCTCCCAAACTTCAAACAACCATAACTTTTGACTCCGAGCTCCGATTTTCATAAAATTGGACTTTCTGGAATGAGCACGATGTCCTGTGCATCACAAAAATTGGATTTATTAATTTTGATGAGGGTAGATATAGTAAAATAAAAGAAACATATTCAGCCCCAGTCAATTAATGCTCATTCCCGTTAGATGATAGAAAATGCATGGCAGACCCAAAATAGCTGCTCGCACTCAGAAGGCCATAACTTTTGCATTTCTCTACGAAATCACATGAAATTGGTACCGTTGGAATCATGGCTCCGAGACCGACGCAAAGAAACCAAGAAATTTGGGATTTGATGAGAAATTGATGGAGATTTTTCATAAAATGTGGCCGGGTTCATGACAGTGTTTTATTTGGTAGTTGGGAGTGCAATTAAGAGGCATGGTCATCATTCTTTCTTTGCTGCAGCACCTAGGACAGTATGGGGAGCCTTTTGCAAGTAACATACAATCATTTTACTCCATTTAATGCCTCTTACAAGTGGTTGAAGGACAAATTTCAGGATTTCCATTTTCCCCTTCTCTGTCTTCTCTTTTTCTATAAATTGGAGTGTTGGGCTCATTGTAAAGGGGGAGTTTTTAGTTGTAGCAAAGTTTTGTCAACATTTCTTCATGAAGCCAATGTGTTGTAGGCCCTTATAGTGGACTCTTTGCATGGTGATCTAGGCCCTTATCTTTTAATAGATTGAATTGTGTATATCATGAAGCAATAAAATATATGTTTGTGGATGCATCTTCCCTTACTGTGTTTGTTTGCACTATTCTTGCCCTTTCAACCTTCATTAAAAGAATATTGTGTCTATTTTTATGCTCTTGCAGGGATCCATTACCATTGTGTATGTTTGAGATGTTGTTGTGAATGCATTTTGCTAGATTGTGGAGAACTATCATCACCCCTTTTAGTGTGCACTTTGCTTCTGTATCTCACGCATTAGAAGACTACTCTCACACCCCTCCTTTTCTGGTGTATCACCGCTTTAGTGTAGGCTTTCATTTTCATGTATTCTCTCTCCTTGGTCCCTTGGAAAGTTAGATTAGGAAAGATAGTCTTACCTGCATTAGAGAAGATTGTGGCAGATAGTTTAGGAGAAAGAACCAACTTTCTATGGAGGTCTATCTCAAGTAGCAAGTCCCACAACTTGGAGATAGTACCCATGTTATCCAATCACACCATGAGCTCAAGTATATGCACTTGTGTAAACATAAGAGTGCTGTGATTCGGTGATAACAGGAACCACACAATCATTTAGTTGTAGTAGTTACAACACTATGAGTCATGTCCTCATTCATTTCTTTCATGTTAAAATTTGATCTCAGGGACTTCAAGGATAACTCTATAAAGTTAAAAATATTGTTGGAAGGACCAACTTCCATGGTTGGAATTCAAGAATAGAGTCTTACCTATGCTCTTTCTATCTAGAAACTCACAGTCAAAAGTAATGCTTAATCGAGTGTTACAAAAATGTGTGCCCATACTTTAAGAACAACTTGTGAGGGTTTGTACATTTGAACAATACATAATAAGCTTTGGGAGATTGAACCTCCATGCACCGCATCCCATCATTAGATAACATGGCAAGGGAAGGCTTGAACAAACATTTCATTCCCTTTTGGGCTAATCATTTTAGCCTCATTATTTGATATATCATACACAAAAACTAGGTTATAGTGCTCTTTTTGCCCTTGATAAGGGTCTTATGTAGATTTGGCCACTCCATTTGATCATTATTTTCTATTTTACTAATTATTTTTAACTTGACTCCTTCACTTGCTAGAAAATATGCGACTTCATTCTTTGTGTGTTTGGATATGATTAAGACTATATGATAGGATTATTGATAGAATATTGAAAGTAGGATACAATATGTAGTTAAGTTTCCAATTATTGAATATCCCTTCTTTAATACATTTATAATTAAGATAGAATCTCCTTCAAAAATGACTTTTTCAATTCTTATTTCCTTGACCATTTTCAATCCTTCCAGTAATGCCATACATTGTTAAAAGCTTGTGGAATGAGTCACAATGTAGCTGCAATAAAATCCCCACTAATATATGTTTATTACTCCATAACCACATCTTCTTGGGTTATCCTTGTTGGCTCCATCAAAGTTCAATTTACACCAGTTTATTAGGGGGTCGAGACCATGTTTTAGATCTTATCAGAGCAAGAGGACCATTTTATTTAAATGTTAATATAATGTATTTGATATGGGTTGTCAAAAAATGTAAAGAAATATTTTAATAATGTTTACAAGAACAAGCAATTTATGCGATTAAAAGATGCAATAAGAGCCACTCAAATAATTATAATTGTTCGATTATAATGAAGAAACTACGATGACTGTGGTATTGGTGTTGGTGGTTAGTATACAAATAAAAAAATGTATTAATTGTTAGAATCAATTTAATAGAGTAAGTTCATGAATGTTTCTAATATTTTGTATATTTAAATATATTTGATACATATGGACATGAAAAATGGTTTTACAATCACATATTTATATTAAATCAATCATATTCATCCACTAATCATATGTTAATTAAATTGTATAATCTAAATTGTTTTAAGAGCATAAATAACTTGAAATAAGTGAATTTTCAAAAAAATACTTGAGAATTGAGGTTTTAAAGCAATAAATGTTTATTCACAATTCCAAATATGTTAGAAATAGGAAATAGAAAATCGAAAATAGAAAATAGGAAAAAATAATGAGGTGAAACAAACCATGAAGAAGTCATAACTATGACATTATGGTTATGGGAATTATTAAATACAACAAAATTGAATTGAAAATCTCGATCCTATACTCCTGGGATCTAAAGAGCTTGATCAATTTTACGTAGTTCACATTAGTCACTTAGAAACAAATCTCCTTATTGAAAACCCTAACAAGCTTGTGCATTATTACATAAAGTGCATGTAGTCACAAAATCACACACTTACTAGTACATTTATACCACAAAATATGTTATTTTATATATGGATCTCGCGTAATAAAAGTATTCACTAATGACCTATCCCCTAGTTCGGTAGTCCGTTAGTTGGTCATCACTGGTATTTGTCTGGTAAAATCGTCAGTTATCTATACAATTTTGGGGGCATCTCAGTAAGTGTCAGGTGTCGTTATTTTTTTGTTTGTCATCTCTAGTCCATAACTAGGGTGCCTAGGGTAGCATTGGGGCACCCCAGGGCACCCTATTCCATGATTTTAAGTACCCTAGTTTCCGTAACTCTTGGTTTTAATTTTTTTCTACGAGGTTGGTCTTTGTTGTTTCCCTGTTCATTCCCTTAGGTAGTAATCGGTGTTTTGGTTCATTAGTATCGAAATTTGAACAAGAGATCCCTATATAAACATAGCATACTCACTACATTATGGGTGGACTATCATCTATCAAGGGAAGCTATCTACTAAGGCAAGGGAATGCATTTGGGAATCTTCTACATCTGCATCACACAAGCATAGTGGGAAAGGGTTGTATTCATTCTATTTCTTCCACCATTTACATCTTTACATTTAGTTATTTCCCCCTACTTCTGCGTCATTGGCACTAGGGCACCCTAGACACAAAATTGCACACATAAGAACACAAATCTACATTGGGTTTGGAATGTAGTGGAACACTTAGTCGTAAGTCCACCATTGTGGTAGCTAAGGTCAGTTCGACCCCTTCATTTGCATCTTTATTTTTTAGGAATTGATGCTTTATATGGGGTTTTATAGGTAGATCTTCATATTAGATTATTGGTGACATAAGCGAATATATTGTGATAACTATACGACAGAGATGAAGACACTGCGAAGACTTAATGACACTATCGGAACCAAACTCTGAGCTTTTCTGCAGACTAGAGCACCCATAATACAGACCTAGGTGCCCTAGTTTTCTCCAAGGCACCCCAGTTCAGTTAAATCCCCAACTTCTGTAGTTTCTGGAACAACATCTTCACATCCAATCTAGCCCACACATCAGCCTTTCTAGGTCCAACACGCAACAAGGTAAGTTATATATAGGTAAGTACCTTATCCCTTCTATCTCATTTATTTCACTTCATTTAACATAAAAAAATTATTTGACAATAGCATTTCAATTCATACTAGCTATTCCATTAATGTTTCTATTTAGATTAACTTAGAATAGGATAAAAATCCAAATTTTAGTTAATCATTTTGGTGAACCTATCTTTTTAAATAGTTTTCCCTAGGATCTAATCAAACCCTAATGGTTAAAATTCCCTCATCTTCTTCGCATATCATGTCCCACTTTAATGGTAATCCTATTTATGATGAGGTTGTTATAGCTGAATTTAAGGCTCTATATAGTGTTCCGCTTGCTATACCCCCTCACATTCAACAACTCTTAGATGGCCAAAAACATGTGCCTACTAGTTTTATAGATTCTCCTATAGGCATTAGCATTGTTGATGATCCTATTGCGTTTTCTCATTGTACACAATGCCATACAATCCCCTGTGATCCTCCTTTTGACCTTTCAGAAGAAACTTTAGATAATTCCCTTATCGATTACTTGCTAGGTATTGACAATCACTCGCACATCCATATCGATTATATTGGAACATGATGATTAAGTGGTATGGCCAACCCTTAATTAATATGGGTCCATCACTATTATATAGTTAAATATTTAATAATATGAAATATTTTTCTATTATTAAATATTCATACCCAGGTAATATACATTAGGTAAGTATTTAATAATGTGAATCATTTATGTTTATATTTATTAAATACACTCACCTAGGTATATGTGTCAACCATTTAGGTTGAAAAGGTGGGTCGGGAGACATACCCGATCACCTTATATAAAAAGGACTTTAGGTCATGGTGTGAAAATCAAGAGATTTTGTTTTACCCTTGATAAATAGGATTTGAATTTTTTCCATTGGATGTGTGAAAAATGTTGTCTCCTTTGTAAATTTTAAGGTTTATGTAGAATTTAAATTTACATGGCTTGGTAAATATTTAAATCTTTTTTTCATAGGGGCCCCATAATAAAGGTTTTATGTTTTTTTTTTTAAAGTATATATACCATAGTTTATAATTTTTAATAGATTGTATGTTGTTTTTTATTTATATTATATTAACTATATACCTCTTTTTTAAAAAAGTGAATATATTTTTACATTATAAATTATAATAGGTTAATATAATGTATTAAAATATAACCTCCCTAATATTATATAGAAGCAGAAATTCTGGAATTTCACATTCTAGAAATACAAAACAAGTTTTGAGTCGATTAAATTTGACGGTCAAATGACCGTCACGACAGACCAAACATAAGGTAATATGACGGTCATTTAGACGTCAAATTTAAGCTGACTGGATATTTGTCTACATTTTTTTTTTTAGAATTTGTAAGTTGTTTTACATTCTTAGGGGTTTCTTCTTCACTTCTATATGGTTGGAAATTTATTTATATAAGTTTGGGTTATAATGCAAAGTCTTTTATATTGTGGGTTATTATTTTGATCATGGGAGGTTAATTAATATGTATTGTAGTGACAAAATTAGTTATGATTAAATAGTTTATGTAGATCTATAAAATTTAGATTTATTTCTATTAAAAAGATTTTTTTTAATAAATATGCATCTAACTCTATGGTACATTGTATATTATAATGGGGTGTGTTTTATAGGTTCAAGAAAACAATGGTGTCCAACTATTTCTGTCTTGACAAAACCCAAATCCTGAATGGAACCAACTACAAAATTTAGAAGATCAGGGTCAAATCAGAACTTATGGCGAGGAAACTTTGGAAAATTATTTCTGTATTTGAGGTTGCTCGCACTGGTCGTCAAGCAACTGTAGATAACATGAATACATGCTCGCAACAAATGCACGAGGCTCTTTCCATGATTTTTCGCAATGTGAATGATGATTACCTTCTACACATTGGTAATATTGAACATCCTAAAGAGGTATGGACACAACTAGAATCCATGCATGAAGGTATATGTTTATCTAAAATTATTAAATTAGTTTTAGAATTGATTACAACTCCTATAAACGGAGATGAAAAAGTAGTATATTTCTTAACCAAAATTAAAAATATTAAAGAAAATTAGATGGATTCAATTGTGATTTAATTGGTGTAAAATTAATCTACTTTATTGTTCAGTTAAATATACATGAAAGATTTAGGAAATTTATTTCTATATTAACTCTAAATATCAAAACAAAAATGATCTACCTGATTTAAATACCTTGAGTTCACTTTTGATACAGGAAGAGCAAGCGATGATGAAATTTGACTCTAAGGAGAATGCCTCTCAGGCACTTCTTGCTTAGAATTCAAAGTTCGAACTTCGCAAGCCCTTCTTAGATCAAAAATTTAGATCTAAATCTTCTTTTGATGATAATTTTTTTTTTCTTCTGATCAATTGTGTGTTAGCTTTAGTGGTAAATGTCACAAATGTGGTAAATTTGGACATAAAAAGGAAGATTGCAAAACTAAGAAACCTATCCATAAAAATAAAAAGCAAATTGTTTATTCTAAATATAATTTAAGGAAAAAGGATAGCTCTAATGATATTCCTAAAACGATTGCATTGTATTCTTCCTCTAATTCTGATTGGATTCTAGATTCAGGTGCATCAAATCATATGAGTGATGTTTTAAGTTTTTTATTTGATGTTGTGAAAATCAATGAACGTGTGTATCTTGGTGATAATCATCTTTACAAGCAATAGAGAAAGGGAAAGTAAAATTTACTAATGGTGTGTTGAATAATGTTTTATTTGTTCCTAAGCTCAAAAAGAACCTTTTATCATGTTTTCAAATAACTCATGATGGTTTGGCTATTCAAAGTTTGAAAGATACTTGGTATATCAAGGATAGTAATGATAATATAATAGTTGAAGGAATTCAAATAAATGGTATGTATATTTTTGATGATTTCCATTTTACATCCTGTTTTATTTCTCAAAGTTTGAATAATTCAAAACGATGGCATGAAAGATTAGGAAATGTTAATTATAGAAGTTTATATGAAATGGCTAGATATAATCTTGTCAAATATTTTCCTGTGTTGTCTTCTTCTCGTGATGCGTGTGAAAGGTGTTTACGCTCAAAACAAAGTGCTAAACCATTTCACTCCATCTTGAAGAGAGTTCATCTTCCCCACTGGAACTTATTCATAGTGATGTTAGAGGACCTCTTGAAGTAGCTTCATTAAATGGTTCTTTATATGCTGTGACTTTCATTGATGATTTTATGAGGATGATTTGGTCATATTTTCTTAAAAATAAATCTGATGTATTAGGGAAATTTAAGAAATTTAAAGCATCTGTTGAAAACTCTTCAAATTATAAAATTAAGAGACTTAAAACAGATAATGGGGGTGAATATGTTAGCAAAATATTTGAATTTTTTTATATTGATTGTGGTATTAAAAGGTAATTAACTTCTCCTCATTCTCCCCAATCTAATGGTGTTGTAGAATGTAAGAATAGGACTATTTTAGATATGGCTTGCACAATGCTTCATTCTACTAGTCTTCCCAAATTTTTGTGGGTAGAAGCAATGAATACAACAGTCTACATTCTAAATAGGGTTCCCACCAAAGCTATTCATCTTTCAACTTCTTTAGAAAAATGGCCAGATAAAAAACTTGATATTTCTCATTTAAAATTTTTTGGTAGTCATTATTCTTTATACATTCCTAAAAAGAAAAGAAAGAAATTTGATATGACTTCTTTCTCTTGTGTTTTCATTGGATATGGTATTAAAACTACAGGTCTAAGGATTTACAACCCTATAAAAAGGGAAGTAATTGAAAACCGTAATGTGGTGATTTTGGAAAAATACTTTTGTTCATCTGATAATGGTAAAGATGTTCCTAACTCTGTCAATATTTCTAATAATGGTTATGATTACGATATTGAGAACATAGTAAATGGTCATGATGATGTTTCTTGTGTTGATACTATAGATGCTTCTGAATCTCCTAACTCCCTGGTTAAGAAACCAAAATGGGCTCAATTTGTGTTAGGGAGTTCTAATTCTATTGATCTTAGGAAAATGACCAGAAGCCATCATACGTACTATGCATTAATGACCTTGAGCCGCAAAGTTTTGAATAAGCTTCTCAGGATGAGAAGTGGATAAATGTAATACAAGCTGAATATAAAGTCCTAATTCAAAATAAAACCTGGGAGTTGGTTCCACCTCCAGAGAAAAGAAGTATTATAGGGTCTAGGTGGTTGTACAAAGTGAAATATAATACAGATGGTAGTATTTATAAACATAAAGCTAGACTTGTTGCTAGAGGTTTCACTCAGAAACCTGGTATTGATTATGCTGAGACATTTATCCCTGTACTTGAAATGAGTACTGTTAGGACCTTATTTGCAATTGCCACTCAATTTGGGTGGGAAATCCACCAAATGGATGTGAAAAATACCTTTTTAAATGGTGATTTAAAAGAATAACTTTACATGTCTCAACCTAAAGGATTTGAAGAAACTGGTATAAAAAACTATATTTGTAAATTGAAAAAATCCTTGTATGGTTTAAAGCAAGCTCCTAGAACTTGGTATGCAAAAATTAATTCTTTCTTTAAATAGTTAGGATTTGATAATTGTTCTTCTGACAATGATCTATTCATTAAGCAAGAAGGATCACATATTATCATTGTTTGTATATATGTGAATGATTTGCTTATGACTGGTGATAATCCTGCTTTAATTTGTAGAATTAAATAAAAATTGAAGCAATACTTTGAAATGACTGATTTAGGTATCTTACATCATTTTCTTGGCATGACTGATTTCAAGATAAACATTCTATTGTTGTTTCTCAAGCACAATATGCAACCAATGTACTGAAAAAGTTTAACACGATTGATTATAAACCAATTTCTACTCCTATGGAAGTTAAACAGAAAATTGATCCTAAACTTGCATGTGAAAAATTTGATCCTATTTTATATAGGCAATTAGTTGTAGTTTGATATATCTAACTATCACCAGACCAGATATTTCCTATGCAGTAGGAATTGCTTCTAGGTTTATGCAGGAACCTTATATAGATTATTGGAATCTTGCAAAAAGGATTCTTATATATCAAAGGTACAATCAATTATGGGTTGCATTATACTAAGAATGAAAATGCTAACTTATATGGATTTTGTGATTCTGATCATGATGTTGATGTATTGGATAGAAAATCTACTTCTGGTTGTGTTTAAATTTGTTGTCGGTGCCATTACTTGGTGTATTAAAAAGCAACCAACTGTTTCTATCTCTTCAACAGAAGCTGAGTATAGAAGTGCAATGGAAGCTGCAAAAGAGGCTCTATGGCTAAAGAGGTTGTTCGATGAGATAAAGATGAAGGATCCATGTAGTGTTCCTTTGTTCTGTGATAACCAAAGCACTATAGCTCTTGCACATATTCCAATACAACATCAGAGGACAAAGCACATTGAGATACATACACACTTCATCCATGAGAAGGTGTTAAGTGGTGAGATAGATCTCAAATTCATGCTGACTAAAGAGCAAGTTGTTGATATCTTCACAAAGCCCCTGAGTGCTGTAAAGTTTTGTCACTTTCATGAAAAACTTGAATTTTCAGAGCTGCCATTGAGGGGGAGTGTGCATGACAATGTCACCTCCTAATGGAATTTGGTTTTTGTAAAAAGACCTTTGGGTATTTGTAAAAAAGACCTTTGGGCAAGTGTAAAAAGACCTTCGAGCATGTATACCTCCTCGGATTTTTTATAGAAAGAAGTGTAGAAAGATACTAAAGGCAATCTTCAGTAGACTCTTTAGTGCTATTGAATTTACTGGTAAACATCCAATACAAGCATATTATTAAGTAGGTCCTTGGTTATAAAACACTCTTATATTCTTGGGTTCAATAACCTTTTATGAGAACCTATGAGAATATGTAAAACTCACAAATCATACTTAGCCATTGATCATGGGATGATCTTTGGGATTCCAAATCCTTTTTTACCAAAAGGTAACTTAAGTATGATGAAGGTGTTATAATTCTTTCACCCAATATGCTAGCCTAAAACTTTTATAGTTTAAGGATTGTAAATCCTGTAGTGTACCATGGGCAGGTAATCTATTGACATATGTTATCCTACTTAACATTAAGGGGGAGTGTTGGAACATAACGATTAAGTGGTCTAGCCAACCCTTAATTAATATGGGTCTATCACTATTATATAGGTTAAATATTTAATAATATGAAATACTTTTCTATTATTAAATATTCATACCTAGGTAATAGACATTAGGTAAGTATTTAATAATGTGAATCATTTATGTTTATATTTATTAAATACACTCACCTAGGTATATGTATCAACCATTTAGGCCGAAAAGGTGGGTCATAAGACATACCCGATCACCTTATATAAAAAGGACTTTAGGTCCTCATTTGATATATTCAGGAAATATATCAAAGGTGTGAAAATCAAGTGATTTTGTTTTACCCTTGCTAAATAGGGTTTTAAGGAGGAGGTGATCTTACTGGATGTAAAATAAGTTCTCTAAAGTAAAAGGTTATTTTCAAAGTGGTTTTTACCCTTTTGGGGTTTTCCACTATAAATATTGCATCCCTTGTGTTATTATTTCCTGTAAGTATTTATTTATTTACTTATGTTATGATGTAATTTTTATTTAAATATTTATTGTAACATTATATAATATGTAAGTTGATTAAATCCGTATTTATTAGAATCCTCAAATTCTAACAGATTCATCTATTGATTCTCCAACTCTTGACATCATTCCCTCTCATGACTCTACATCTTCTGACATTGCTTCTCATGATGAATCCCCCCTAATTTTCATACTCCTATATATTATGTTAATGATCCTATTGATAACATTCTCAGCAATACCCTTACCTCGGAATCTCTATTAGGTAATGATGAACCATTTGTAGATCATAAGTCTCCTTCTTTCCATACGGTAGAATGTGTTTCACCTACTCCATTACTATCTTCCTCTCAAGTTGTATCTAATCCTATGCATGGGTTACCACCATCGGTTACTTCCTCTTCTCCTACTAGTTCATCCCCTCTTGCTAATTAACCTATGCCTCTTAGTAAATCTTCTACACTGGTCTCTTCAGAAGTTACTTTACTTATTATGGATGCTTGTGATGCTAGTAAGGATATTATCATGGATATTCCACCTATATCACATGTTATACCTCCTTCAACTCCTACCATTAGTGTGCCTTTAACAGTAGATCCTTCTCCATCACCTTTGGATATCCCTATGATCACTCACAATGGAAAATTACAACCTCTTAACACATTATTACCATCCTCCACCATCCCTTCACAAGATATCCTTTCTCTCATGCACGATGTAGGACACTTATAATCACAAGTTCAATCTTTCACTTTAGAAAGTAAGACCTATTATGCTTCTCTCGACAAAAATTCCTTGCATAAAAATCCCGTCACTAAGAAGATTCATAATTTGGCATTCCCTCCTGACTTCACCACGTATACTTTCATATGTTTCAATGGTATGGGTGACCCTCATTCTCATCTACTGCATTATCGTAAGGCGATGGCTACCTATTCCAATAATAGATTACTACTTAAGGATTTTCATTATAGTCTTACCGATGAGGCGTTACAATGGCACACTCATCTACCCTTTGGATCCATTAGTAATTTTTATGACATGGAGGACACCTTCCTTCGTCGGTTTATAATTAACAATGGTCCTTAGGTTACCTATGACTGGTTACCTACTTTACATCAGGGAATTGCTAAACATATTAAGTATTATATTCTTAGATTCAATGCTTGCATACATCAGCTTGTTTTCCAACCCATTGATCTTGAGAAGCAATTTATTTTCTGTCATGGCCTTATTCCTCCACTTAAGCAACGATTATAGTATGATACATGTGAATCATTCATTCTCCTATGCTATAAGGTCATTAACTTAGAACATGATCTTCTCTCCACACACATCATAGATCCCCTGCACACCTCTACGACTATTGCCACATCTAGTTCTCCGCCCGAGCCTACGGTTGAGCATCCTATACGGTCTCCATCTTTGCCTCCCAAGAAAAGCAACTAAGCTCAACCCTCTTCACCACAAAATTATACTCCTTTTTCAGCTCAAAAACAAGCTATTCCTCCTAACACTCTACCTCGGTCACGCCCGCATTTAAATTTCTCTCCTCATGCTCTCCCATATGATGTGCTACGTATTTTACTTATTGAGTAGTTAATTCACCTACCTTATTACCAACATCATCCATAACATCGGTTATAACGTCAGTATGACCAACCTTATTGCAACTATCATCGCATAAATGGCCATAGGGACAATGTCTAGCTTGCCCTTAAAGAGAGGTTACAACAATTATAGGATAAGGGCATCATCTCCTTTGGTTGTCGCCCACGTGAGCGATCCATATCTCCTCTACCTTGATAGAGAGTTTCTACTATGATTGAGTCTTCTCGTACATATGATGCTTCGGCTATGATATATCCAACGCATAATGCTATTCATATGCATTCTCCACCATATCCATCACATTCATTGCATCCACCTCACCCATTACATTCACGCTATCCACTACAACATGTTGCTACTTCACATTGGCCACTGCAACACCCCACTTTCACACCTCCCATCATAGTTTCGTATGGCATTCAATTTGAAACATATTCACACACTGCTCCCATTCCACATGCTTCTACCACTTCACGTTGGCTAGGCCTTTAGTAGGTGATTTATATCACTTTATCCCCCGATGATGCACTTGTGTTCTTACGGTTCTTACACGACTGTTGAGGGATAAGTTTTAAGCACATTTCATCATGCGCTTCGTCATTTCATCTATTGCACTCAATCATTTCTTGATGACTCACTCTTGCTTACATGGCTCATACTTGACTACTGAGGGGTATTAATTACATGAGCCTCTTCATTCCCACACTGGGGGGCATCGCTAATCCTCCCACTTTCATCATACTAACATATTAAGACTACATTAAGTTTTCATACATTCATTATGATATCTTCATTATAATACAATTTCTTTATCTTTTAATCATTATACTAACTATCATCATTACGTGCTATATACTACACGTTCCTCCATCACATTACATTTATTATTTATTATCATGATTCACCTTACAAATTTTCTCTACCATTACCATCATTCTAATGTGTGTTTACAATAATCACAAACGGTCACTATACAACACATTCCATTTACTAGAACAATAACCATATAATCATACATCACCAATCACATTGTGACATTGATAGATAACAAAATAAGCTCCTCATATATCAATAACATGTGTCCATACATATATAGCGAGTTCAATCATCATAGAAAAAAATATCTCATAACTGGGGGGAAAGGTCCCCACATAATATACAATAGTCCCAATCAGACCTCATCATCGTTATCACTCTTGTGTACTACGAGAGCCCTAGAACTAGATGCCTCTCCACCAATGTGATGTCATTGTTCACGGTCCTGATACCTCTAAACCTACCTCCACAATAAAGTCATCTCTGTAGACTGATTTGAGAACTTGTGCTATAAATCCACATATCGGGCGAACATGTCTTGGGCTAAGGGACCACCACCTACCACCTCCCTGGCTCGTCGAGTCTCCTCACATGCCTCGTCCCTCTCACCTAGCAGAATTGTACATGTTGTAGTTGTTACAGTTACTGGCTCAAATAGATGGGCATGCTTGCCCACTATATCATCCACAAACTTTAGTATACGTCCTCCTAGGACATTGTTCGACACATTTCGTTTCAATGTGTGAATGAATGTGTCCACGATCAACGATCAATACAAATCACCTACAAACACACATAATAATGCATTAGATCACTACACACCTGTATTAGAAAACCATAACACATAGAGAACGCATATACCAAATAATTACATTCAGCTACATCTGCTGCTATAGGATCAGAGGCATGTGCTTCCCCCTCTCCCCCTCCTCTAGGTGGTAACTCTATTGGACCTACAAATAATGTGTACAACAATACCCACCAATGAGATTCCCACCATGTATGGTACTCCTTGGTGTAACCCGCTTCAACTCCATTAATAGTCGCTATCGTTGGATCTACCTCACTTGGCCCCAATGTCACTAGCTGCTCTGTCATGGGCCTTGGCCTAACACCGACTCGCCTAGGTGCTCTGATAGCTCTCAACCATATATATGGCTATGGGGGCACATTCTAAGCCATACCAAATTGCCGTGAAACCCTCTCTACCTAAAAAATCTCCACCACACCTGGAATATGGTCCTTTAGCCACATAGTCCTCTGAATACATCACAACTTTGTCACATCCTCTGACCATCCCCCGTAGTCATGATATGGCCTCCATATAATTGCCTAGGGCCCCATCCTATCTATAAGTGCCCTGAAGGTATTTTTATCAATCTTCCTGCCATGAATGTCAACCCACCTCCTTGCAAATATCTATGGCCTAGCCCACTCACCTTGTGACTGTACAACTGGTCTCAGTATAACTATATGCTCATATGCCCACACATGCAACAGTGTGGTGGCTCCTATCCCTCCACCGTGCTCATCCTACGTAAATCGGTATAGATCTCTATGTAGGTGGGCCAACATACATTGTTCCCATGCATATCTAGTAACCCCTCCTCTATCAGTTGGCATATATCATGCATCTTATATAAGATGCCTATGTGTCCTCCATCCATAGCTATAAATGATGCAATCACCACCACTATGAACTTCCGCAAGTGCGGAACTCCAGACCGCAAAATAACATCTAGGATAATATGGGCCTTGGTAGGCACTCAAGTCCCCTCAAAATACTATCTCGCGACTCACATCTACCACTCCATATCCTTCACTGGCATAACTCGTACTCTCTCCCCCACAACTGGAAATCGCAGTATGCGATATACATCCTCCAACGTCACAGTCATCTCCCCTATAGGTAACTAGAATATGCATGTATCCACACACCAACTCTCGCATATGGCGATCAACATGGGCATATTATGGGGCACATCCCCCACCCATGCTATGTGTCGTAGGCTGACACGGTCCATCACATCCCAATCCTCATCTGAAAACCCAATCCAAGCAACGTACTCATATGACACCCACCATGGAACTCCCTCGAGTGGATATCCCTCTGCACACCACAAAATGACAACAAATGCAACTTTAGAATATATTACAAGACCAAATACACTCATTTATGATGACTACAAACCTATTTTTCACCATTCTACACTAAATACACACATTCTAGACTAGGGCACCCAGATGCAGGACTGGGGCACCCAGGAGTAGGACACTAGTACCCAATTTTGGGTGCTCCAGTCCCAAGGGTCACTAGCGCCCTCACCGCTCTTGTCCAGGTCTCAAACGTTGAGAAAATAAAAAATCTCAAAATTTCAAAAATTTAACTAAAACCACAAGTACACCATACATTTTATGAAAATTAATGCACTTACCAACTCCGCAGTCGTACGAGATGCTACGAAGATCGACACTCTCTCAAACCGACTAGGACATAATACTTTTACTTGTGAAATTCTCACTCACTCCGTGCACACTCTCATAATCGTGAAAATCAAAATTGAAGTAATTAAACACTTTTTCACTTTACTATTTATAGTTACTTCTCATCAGTTACTTTCCTACAGTCCTTATTTCTACAAATAGAACACGCTACACCATTTCTATCATATCTTGAGCATTTTTCTCTGATTTACACCCTGTTTACAGAATTATTTTTAGAATTACACCCACCACCGTGTTAGAAACTTTTTGCGCATGTTCTCTCTTGATAATATTGTCTTCCAGTCGATTTATATACATTTTAGTGATTCTTACCACTTTCTTCCTATTTTGGGCTTACTTTTAGCTTAGCGTTCGATCTTTCCATCACTACCCCTTTCGCTGAAAGGGGGGCATATCATTGGGGTCATCATATAATTCCCCTTATATTACACACGATCATGCAAACTATCCAACTCACCATTTTTCAAACATTTACTAATTCATCGCGCGACAATTCATCATTAATTCCCCCTAATGACCTGATCTGGGGAAACAAACATATAATTTATCTATTTGATATTTCATCACCTCCCCATAATGACCTAACTTTGGGGAAATGAATGATTAAAAATATTTTCTACCGACTTCCCCCAAATGACCTAACCTGAGGGTAACTTACATAAAATCTCTCCACGAGTAACCAATTAAACAATCGATCAATCAATTGATCAAATAACATGTTAAAAATTACTTAAAAATTGACATCATTCAATTGATACGAGTTCAACACAAATGGCTTCCCTAATGACCTAACTTGGGAGTTATGTACGACCTCCTAGATGACCTAACTTGGGAGATTAAATTCATCACTTTTCCCAGATGACCTAACTTGGGAAGTTATTCTACATTTGCGCTTGCTTCTAGATGATCTAACTTAGAAGCCATCATTCATTTCATGATTTCTTCTAGATGACCTAACTTGGAATCCATCCTATTATGGTGACACCCGTGGAGTAGGGGCAAGAGTGAGTTCCCTATATCACTTCTATATGGGTCAACTATTTGATTGAAATCATTTAGATCCAAAAACCACAAAATTTGATCCGAATCCATATGCAGCGGCTAGATCATGATGATGTAGGTAAATATTGGAGAATAACACACTTTTCTCCATACATTCTTCCTCTGGCGGCAGGACACCTAAATCCTCTGATTACTCACTCCTATACAAGTGTTCAGGTTAGGAATTGATCACTCCCTACCCACCTATTCATCATTATACCATGTTTGAAATCATCATGCATCCTAATTATCACTTACATTTAGTGCACTTCATCATGACATTTACACTTTTTCATTACATTACATGGATCAAATCATTGATCCATGGTTCGACATGCTTTCATAGTTATATCGGCATACTTCTACTACACATCTGCGCTTTCTACTACAACATGGGTTCCTATGAATTCTTCTTAGGTATGCATCTCTATCTACTTTATGTTACTGATATTTTTGCTCACCAACATGAAGTGGGGGAAAATGTAGTCACAAAATCACGCACTTACTATTACATTTATTCTGCCAAGTTTGTTATTTTATATATAGATGTCGCATAATAAAAGTATTCAGTAATGACCTATCCCCTAGTCTGGTTGTCAGTTAGTCGGTCATCACTGTTAGTTTTCTGGTAAAATCATCAATTATCTTTATAGTTTTGGAGGCCTCTCAGTAAGTGCCATTTAGGTGTCGTCAAATTATTAGCATTGTTGTCTTCTAGTCATAACTAGGGTGCCTAGGGTCCACTAGGGAGCCCATGGGGCACCCTAGGGTGATTTTAGGCACCCTAGTTTCCATAACTTTTGGTTCTAATTTGTTTCTTCGAGGTCAGTCTTTGTTGTTTCCTTGTTCATTCCCCTAGGTAGTAGTTAGCATTTTGGGTCATTAGTGTCAAAATTTGAACAAGAGATCCCTATATAAACATAACATACTCACTACATTATGGGCGGACTATCATCTATCAAGGGAAACTATCTACTAAGGTAAGGGACTGCATTTGGGCATCTTCTACATCTGCATCACACAAGCATAGGTGGAAAGGGTTGTATTCATTCTATTCCATCCACCATTTACATCTTTACATCTAGTTATTGCTCCTACTTCTGTGTCATTGGCGCTAGGGCACCCTAGGCACAAAATTGCACACACAAGCACACATAACTACATTAGGTCTGGAATGTAGTGCAATGCTTAGTTGTAAGTCCACCATTGTGGTAGCTAAGGTTAGTTTGACCCCTTCATTTGCATCTTTATTTTTTAGGAATTGATGCTTTGTATGGGGTTTTGAAGGTAGATCTTCATACCATATTATTGACAACATAAGTGAAGATATTGTAATAACTGTGTGAAAAAGATGAAGACTTTGCGAAGACTTAATGACACTATCTAAACGAGACTCGGAGCTTTTCTACAGACCAGAGCACCCAGAATACATAATAGGGCACCCCAGTTCTCTCCCAGGCACCCCAGTTCAGTTAAATCTCCAACTTCTACAGTTTCTAGAACAACATCTTCACATCCAGTCCAGCCCATATATCGACCTGTCCAGGTCCAACACACAACAAGGTAAGTTATATTCAGGTAAGTATCTTATCCCTTCTATTTCATTTATTTTACTTTATTTAATATAAAAGAAAATAACATTTCAATTCATACTAGCTATTCCATTACTGTTTCTATTTATATTAACTTAGAATAGGATAAAAATCCAAATTTTAGTTAATCAGTGCAATTATTGCTACTTTTAGGATTAATTTCACTTAATTTTTGTTTTGTTTTTCATGTGGCACCAAGTGCTACACCCTTAACCTATTGCTTGTATTAGGATATGAGTAGCCGACTTGTGGCTTACCATATCATTTTATTATATCATTTATACTTTCTCATGGTTAGTAGGTTGGCCTTGGTGATGGCCATAACATATGAATAGTATATATAGGGGATTTTAGGTAGTATTTCATCATTCATTGGAGTATTTGAGTATTATTGTATGGTTTAGAGGTTGCCCCCTTGAAGTGGCAAAGCTATTATAATTGCATATTGAGATCATTATTCAAGAATATTGTGTTATTTGGTGTTATATTTCTTCTCATGATCTGAATTATACAAGTAATTTCATTACAAGTGGTATCAGAGCTGTGATCTAGGCCAAAATTAGGACAAAAACCCTATTTTTTTGTTTCCACCATATATTGCAAAAAAGCTAATTGGTAAGAGATATTTTTACCAGAGTTGTGAAACATTTCAAGTAAGGTTCCCTGAAAATTTTAGAATTTTTTGATTTATTTTGCAAAAGTTATTAAGAATTTAGTGTTTTTTATAAAATTGCTCCCTAGGGTGCAAATTGTGGAATTTTTTCAAATTCGTTACATTTTCAGAAAGAAAAACAAAATTTATTAGGGTTTTGTTCTTTAAGTTTTTTTATATTTAGCCTAATTCTTATCTAAATCCGAAACCATAAAATTTGACTATGATCCCTACATCCTACTATTTTGGGGCATCATGGCGGAGCCTTCCATGAGAGGAAAAAAGAATCCCATCACTCCGGGTAAAACACCAGAAAAGGATGAGATAGTAGTTGAGGAGTTGGAGACAAAAGATATAACTACAAATTCCTCAGGGTTAGGGTTTACTTCGACAGACCATAAAGTAAGCCAACTTGACTTTAACCTGAGAGACCTCGAATCTAGGGTGGCTAGTAAAGAAGATGTGGATAGGATTGGACAAAGATTGGAGGATTTCATGTAAAAATTTAGTACGCATATGATGGGTAATCATACTTATGTCAATCAAGGTGGATCCTCAGGTCAACATAATAGGCACATGAGCCAAAGTGGTTCTTCGAGTGTGCACAATCCAAATATGAGCACTCTACAGGCCCGTACTATGTTTCCAAAAGTTGATATGTGCAAGTTTGATGGAAAGGATCCAATCAATTGGATTAACCAAATGGATAATTTATTGTGATCTCCATCAGATCCCAACGAGAAAAAAAGGTAATTGAGGCTTCCTTATACCTAGAACCTGAACAATTTTTTTTGTATCGTGTGTTATGTGCTCAAAGGAAGAAGAATGGTCTAAATTTTACATGGAAGTTTTTCAATGAATAAATTAAATTACACTATAGTTCTATTGTTTCAGATAATTACTTCAGCCAATTATCAAAGTTACGAAAAACAAGTTTAGTTAAGGAGTATGTCCATCAATTCCAAAATCTTTCCTTGCATGTGGAGGATATTATAGAAGAGAATTTGAATGACCTATTTATTGGGGGTCTTAAGGACCACATTGAGCATGAGGTGCACATGTTTAACCAACTCAAGGTTTCTAATTCTATTATCATGGTGTGGAGGGAAGAGGAAAAATTTATTTCCAACAGTTAGCAGTCCTTCTCTAACATAGAATATCGTAGCTCCTTTCCTCCATCGTACCCTTGGCTAGTTCGGTTGACACCTCAACAAATTGAAGAAAAAAGAGCTAAGGGGTTATGTTTTAACTTTGATAGAAAATATGGACCAAATCATAAATGTTCTGAGAAAAAATTGTTCTACATTGAAGGGTATGGTGATGAGGAAGAATATGAGGAAACATCAGTCGAGGAAGTGGAAAAATTAGAGGAGGAATCTTGAGATCCCCATCCCACTATGTAATTTCATGCTCTATTAGGTATTAGTACTCCATAAAACCTTTTGGTTTTGGGTTATCTTAAGAATCAAAAGGTAACAATATTGATTGATTTGGGGAGCACACATAATTTCATCAATCATAAGCTGAAAACAAGACTAAATTGTTTCATCTACCCAACACCTGAATGTCAAGTAATGATTGCTGATGGAGGTACTGTTACTTGTTTTGGAAAATTCCATAGCATTAAGCTTTCCATGGGAGATTACATACTAAATAGTCCCATGCATGCCATTTCTATGGGAGGAGCAGACATTGTGTTAGGGGTTCAATGGCTTACCACTTTGGGAATCATTGAGATGAACTTCCAAGACTTGTTCATGTGATTTCACTCTGAAGGAAGGAATTTTGAGCTAAGAGGCTTAAGAGAAAAGTCTCCACAAATACTAAGTTCTCATCAGATGCACAAAATGCTAAAAAAGGGTGTAGAGGGATTTGTGGCACAAATATTTTCATTGGAGGCTCATCATTATAAGGACATTATACCATCAGATATGCAAGTAGTGTTGGATGCACAATCTGTTGTATTTGAAAATATACCAAAGGGATTACCTCCAAAGAGAGATCATGATCATGTTATTTAGTTATTACCAGGAAGTCAACCAACTAACATCAGACCTTATAGGTAACCATATGTGCAAAAGAGTGAAATCGAGAAGATTGTACAAGAGATGTTAGAAGTAGGAATCATCCGCCATAGTCAGAGTGCTTATTCTTCTCCAGTAGTGATAGTACAGAAGAAAGATGACATGTGGCACATGTGTCCTGATGATAGGGAACTTAATAAGTACACAATCAAAAATAAGTTTCGTATTCCTATTATTGATGATTTTCTTGATGAGTTGAATGGTGCTATTTATTTTACAAAGCTTGATCTTTGTTCGGGATACCAACAAATCAAAATCAAGGATGAGGATGTTCATAAAACCACATTTCGGATACATGAAGGCCATTATCAATTCTTGGTAATGCCTTTTGGACTCACAAATGCACCTTCTACATTTCAAAGTTTGATGAATTCTATTTTTAAGTCATTCTTGCAGAAGTTTGTCTTAGTGTTTTTTGTTGATATATTAATTTATAGCAAAACATGGGAGGAACATTTGCATCATGTAAATAAGGTTTTAGAAACCCTTGAGCAACATCAACTTTATGTAAAGCCCTCTAAGTGTTCTTTTGGAATCAAGGAGGTTAAATATTTGGGTCACATTGTCTCTCATGAAGGGGTTAAAGTGGATCCTAATAAGATCAAAGCCATGATGGAGTGGAAGGTTCCAAAAACCTTAAAAAATCTACGAGGATTTTTGGGGCTTACAAGTTATTACCAAATATTCATAAGGCATTATGGAAGCATAGCTGCACCTCTCACAACTTTATTAAATAAGGACTCCTTCCATTAGAGTGAGGATGCAACCAAAGCATTTGAGCAACTAAAGGAGGCCATGTGCACCACTCCAGTCTTGGCTGCTCCATATTTTTCCAAAACATTCATTGTGGAATGTGATGCATCAGGGGTGGGTATGGGGGAAGTTCTCATGCAAGAAGGCCATCCCATTTCCTTTTTGAGCCATCAATTCAAAGGTAATAATATTTCCAAGCCGACTTATGAGAAGGAAATGCTAGCCATACTGCATGTAGTCAAACAATGGATACCATACTTGATGGGTAGACATTTTAAGGTAAAAAATGATCATGATAGTTTGCAATAATTCTTGGAGCAATGCATGTCTTCAAAAGAACAACAAAAATGGGTCACTAAGATGTTAGGGTGTGAATTTGAGATTTTTTATAAGAAAGGGAAGGAAATTTTGGTTGTTAATTCTCTATCTAGGAGGGATGAGTCCGCATAATCATTATTATGTGCCATATTTATACTAAAGGAATATTAGGTAGATCAAGCAAGGGAAGAATGTCATAAAGATGCAATAACACATACTCTCATTCAGAATCTCCAAGAATATCCATCCATATCAGAACAATTTACATGGAAGGGGGATACATTGTGGTATAAATATAGGTCATATCTATGTAAGAACTCTACACTTAAAAACCATATTCTTTCATAGCTCCATTATTCTCCATTAGGTGGTCATTCTAGATTCATGAAAACTTATCATAGAGTTAACCAGTATTTATTTTGGGAGGGGTTGAAAGGATATGTTCAAAAATTTATGGAAGAATGTTTGGTGTGTCAACAAAATAAGGGAAACACCATTAAGACACCATGTCTCCTCCAACCTTTGTCTAATCCTAGCGAGATATGGGAAGAGGTATCGATGGATTTCATCACAAGATTACCAAAATTAAAAGGGAAAAGCATCATCATGTTCATGGTCACTAGGCTTACCAAGTATGCTCATTTTTGTGCCCTCACTCATCCTTTCATAGCTATTACAGTTTCCATCTCATTTATGGATACAGTTCAAAATCTCTATGACATGCATAAAATTAGAGTAAGTGATCGTGATCTAATATTTACAGGAAATTTTTGGACTCACTTTTTCTCTTTCTTAGGTACCAGTTGGCCCAAAATTTATCTTATCATTCTCAATTAGATGGGAAAACTAAGGCGGTAAATAAATGTTTAGAGGGATATCTTTGATGTTTTACTGTCAGATAAAAAAGTAATTTTGGGTCTAATGGTTGCCACTTGCAGAATAGTGGGTACAATACTTCATTTCATACCTCCTCCAAAATGTTTCCTTTTTTGGAAATTTATGGGTACCATCCTCCATCACATTATATTTAGCATTAAGAGGTTAAACAAAAGGTGAGAGAGTATTAGAAGGATCACATTCAACACCATCACGAGGTTACTCTTTAGTCTTAGATGAGTAATTTGGAAAGGGAAAAAAACTGCATGAAGCAATAGGTTGATCAACATCGTACATGAGTGAAAGGCATTTTGAAGAGGGTGACTTGGGTTTTTTTGTACGGTTGTATCCATATAAGCAGTTATCCATTAAAACAACAACAATAAGGCTAACAAAGTTTGCTCCTGAAATACTATGGTCCTTATCGAGTGTTGCGAAAAAGTTTGGTAGTGTGAGCATATAAGCTGGAGCTCCCTCCAGGAAATCAACTAGAATAATCCAGAATTTCATCTTTATTACCTGAAGAAAGTAATTGGACAGAGAGTACTAGCCCAAATAGTGTTACCTGAGATCGATGAGGAGGGGAGGGTCATCTTAGAACCTGAATGCATCCTTCAAACACACACTAAAAGATTGAGGACACGGGTTATTACTGAGTACCTGATCAAGTGGAAGAATATGGACAATGAACATGCAACATGTGAAGATATGACATTCCTGTAGCAGCATCCAGAGGTTCTCAACATTAAGGACAATGTTGCTTTGAAGGGGAAGGGCATGTTATGTCCTTAACCTATTTCTTGTATTAGGATATGAGTAGCTGACTTGTGACTTACCATATAATTTTATTATATCATTTATACTTTCTCATGCTTAGTAGGTCGGCCTTGGTGATGGCCATAACATATGAATAGTATATATAGGGGATTGTAGGTAGTATTTCATCATTCATTGGATTATTTGAGCATTATTGTATGGTTTGGATGTTATCCCTCGAAGTGGCGAAGCTATTATAATTGCATATTGAGATCATTATTCTGGAATATTGTGTTATTTGGTGTTATATTTCTGCTCATGATCTAAATTATACAAGTAATTTCATTACACAAAGATAACACAAATGTGGCATAATTTTTTGTACAACATTTTCTCCATTACAAAAAACATAGAAATTTATTTTTTCAATTCCATGTTTATTATTAGATTGTGTAGTTCAATATTTGCATCAATCCCCACCTAGTTGAACTTATGACAATGTATTGATGCAACCCACATATATTACATTTTAATAAAATTAAATTTCTCACAGTAGAAGATGAATCCTGATGTGAGTTTCAACCCCATGTTCAATTAAGGATTTCAAGAGGACATGGTTGTATTATGATTCATGATGTTTATACAAGTATTTATCTTTATCTACTACTTAGAGCCCTATTTGGATTTTGGATGCCATAAATGTAAGCTATAAAAAGGAATTCAACATGGAATCTACTCTCAATGTCAATCCTCACATCATAACTCATCCTAATAAGAGAATATTGAATGTTTTATTTAAATTTTGGTGATATTTTTTCATTTACTAGCAATGTAAAAGAATGAAAGGACATTTTAAGGCTTAAAAATTTATTGATCCAAACTGGATATGAAAATAACCAATTCTATGTATTCTCCTTATTGATGCTTGTAATGCATATTCTTCGCATGTTCTTAATATAGGAAATGGTCAAGTCAGGATGTTGGTTATCAGGACACCTTCAAATGATCTAAGAAGAGTATTATTGTTCTGTAGATGCCCAGATGCTAGTCTCATCCTCCATGTTGGTGCTCAATCCAGGTCCTTGGATCGAGCTAGTTGTCTTCCTTGACTTTCTGTAAATATAATTGATGTGTGTTTCATATTGTTCCCCATGCTTCAAAGATCATTCTGAGTAAGGTAAATTTGTCAATTAGTAATGATTTCTATGCCTTGTCAAAGTAAAAAAGGGGATTCAGCTGAACTGGTTAATTGACGGGTTGATAAAAGTATAAAATCTTTAGAATTTTGGGTGATCGAGATATGTTTACATATTTCACAAAGAACCTATAGTAAAAAAATGAATGATTCATTTGCTCCAGAAATTTGAAGCTCTAAAGGCCTAAAAGCATGTAGCCCGACCACAGAGTTTAAAGCTACATGATAGAATAACTCAGTTAGAATGGACCTAGCCAATTTTAAGGGAAAATAATGTTCATACAGCCGTTAAATTCCACCTCTCAAAAGCACCAGCGGTTGGCATTTAAAAAACCTGTAGGAGACTAAGGCTCATTTATTAGCTTGTTATGTTTTAAAATTTGTTTGATGTCCATTTGACCATCAATTTCAATTCCAAAAATCAACGGGACCACATGGTAGAAGATAAATGGTCAAAGAAAAGGAACATGTCAGCATTCTAGCGGTCTCTAAGCCATTCACATTTTGCAGACCTTAAGTCCACGGAATAAACTAAGCTCAATAACAATATTGGGTCTGGGTGGTCAGGGCGATCGAGGCAGGATACATGTAAACATTCTATGAAGCAAAAGGTTTTAAGTCCGCCCAAGATGGAAGTTACAATGCGCAGGTGTAACCAATAAAAGGTGAACGCATGCCATACGTGGAGATTTTCTATTGGCTTATGTTTCACAGCAGTCAGAAGGAGCTATCAAATAGATTGACATGTGAAGTAGCATGGAAATTTCCTATTGGCTCATGCTTCACAGAGGTCAGTCAAGGTTCCCGACAGGTCTGACACGACTTGACATTTGCGACGAGCATGGAACTTCCTCATTAACTGCAACTTCACACTTTGTCAGAAGAGGTAAAATAAAGACTGAAATTTGTAAGGAGTGTGGAGATTTATCATTGGATCACACTTCGTAAGGGCTACAAAGAGTCTGACAAGATGCAGGAATGTGGAGCTTTCTCATTAGATCATGCTTCGTAGTGGGTAAAGAATGGTCTGACACTACGAAGGTGCGTGGAGCTTTCTCAATGGCTTGCACTTTGTAGTGAGTATACCTAAAATCAAAGGTGTTAAATTGGACATGTGGCATCATTCTGTCACACTTCAGGATGATAGACTCTAGTAGATATCAAGCCCCAGAATGAATTTTTTTGTAAATGGTGTCAGGTACAGAAGAAGGAAATGATAGTCAAAGGACAAAGCAATCAGCCACGTAGGTAAATCATGACCCCATGACCCAACCAAAGACCAAAACATGGTAAAAGTAAAATCAATACACATATAGCAGAAGGAAATCCCCAAACCCATCAAGGGTTGCCTTGTGTAATTATCTTGTTAATCTCGACACGTAAAAATTCAGAAGGCCATATCTTTGGATCCCCTACTCCAAAAATTGTAAAATTTCTATCATTGGAAAGGTATCTTTGAGCCCTTCACTTTGAAATCATAAAATTCAAAAATTTATGGTATTTGGCGGGAAAACGAAGAAAATGTCCTCAACATTAAAGATGCGGTTCAAGTATTGTTCAACCACCCATTTTAATCAAGTATGTTGCTTGTTTCTTCTCCAACAAGCATGACCGTAGGAATGAATGACCTTAGTAGGCTTCCCATGCTCATTTTCAAAATTTTAATGCATGTTGTTGGTGGTTGAAGAGGGAAATCAGATTTTTCTCTCTTCTCTCTCTCTCTCTCTCTCTCATTTGCTATATATTTAAAAAGTCTTCCATTTTGGGCAAGAGGAAAAATGGGGGTAGTTGTAGAATTTTTTTGATCAAGTTTAGCTTTAAGTTCCATTCTCTGGTTATATTTTTGTAAAAAAATTTAGGAATCACATGAATAAAGGTGTGTATTTCCCCATTTCTCTTGGTATCTACTCTTGCAAAAGTTTTGTTGATGCCTCGAATATTAAAGCATTATTTTCCTCCTTGAGGGCCTCTATTCATACACATCTAGGGCACATTTGACATCTGAAGCAATCCTAAAACCTTCAATCTCCTTGATTCATTCCATGTTCCCTAGATTGAAGATTATTGGATTAACTACTTGGATGATTTTGAGATAAGAAAAAGAGATCACATGAGGATAATAGTTAGTAAAATGAGGAAATTTGGATTTGATTGGTTCATAGAAGGTGTGGAAGATAGTGGAACTGAGTTGCTCAATCTTGAATACCAATCAGTGAAGGTTTCACCTCTCTCGTTGGTCTCATGGAGTATTCGTGAGTCAGGGGATATCAATAAAAGAACCGCAATAGTGATTGAAAGGTATAAGGAGTGGTTCAATAAAAATAGGGTTGTACTCATTGCATCAGGTGGTCTTCAGAACCTCACAAGGAAATTATCTCATATCTCGTATCTGAAGGCACTTGAGAATACTGTGAGATTTTCTCACTCAAGAGAGCCCATGAAGAGAAAATAATGAATACTAAAATTTCCCACTACAGGAGGTTGCATAAGAAAGCAAAATTCACCTAGGATCCTATAAAACATCTTGAGAAAGAAGAGATAGATCCTTCTCACCCACTAATTCCACATCAATCTCTAAGCACCTCTTCTTCCACTATATATTTAACTCACCAAATGTAAGAGGAACCTCTTGACACTGAGCCTGATATTGTAATCATGCCTAGTGCCAAATCCCTAACAAAAATTATCTTTTTATGGATCCAAGAGCTAATCGGAAGTGAGACCCATATAATGTAATAGGAAGTGGTGTTGTACTTTTAACATATTTCAAGGATGGTGAAAGAAAAGAGAGGTAAGAGATCCCATACAACTTTTGACTTCTTTAGTGGTGCCTTAGGAAACCAATATGTAGAAGTTGCTCAGACGAAGGTAGTAAATCCTGTTGACAAGATGAATCCATTGGACTATGAAATGAAAATAATTCCCTTGGGACTAGTAACACATGAAGGAGATGCAAAATTTGTTCCAAGAATCTTCCACTTATCTTCTTATAAGAAATGAAGAGTACAAAGGAATGATTTAATAATTGGATGAACATGTGAAAAATCTCACTTCCTACATTCAGTCATTAATGGATCATAGTGCCATCCCATATCTCCCAGCTGAAGAGGTCACTCCAATCAACATCTTTGATCCACAGTAAACCAATAATGCGCAAGGATACATTATGAAAGGTGAGCCAACGACAAGTGGGTTGACACGATCATCGAGAAAGGTAAAACCTTATTTCTAGATATTCTTTCATTTTTTGAGTTCATGTTTTCCATTTCTACGAAAGTAAGAATGAATAAATACGAAATTGAGAAGGAAAAGATTCATTAGGACTAAGTGTTTCAATTGGTGACAAAGACGGGTAGCTTTGATTCTCTTATATTAGTAGGTAGAAATTTGTTCAACTCCATGGATGAGAATATGTATCCAATTTGGTCTCAGATGTTGGTTGTCTGATATGGTATGTTAAACAATACTCTTAATGAGCTTAATTCATGTGATGAGATCACTTCACAGATGTGGGAAAACATAAGAAGGATCTGCAAAAGCTTGGAGCACCTTCTGTGAATGTGAATTCCTCAGTGAATGATCTTTTGAAGCTATCTGAGGAACTGGTTAGTAAAGAGGTAGGAGATCCCTTCTCCTTCAATGAGGACACCTTGGAATCTAATGTATAGATTATTTTTTCTATTTCCTACACTACTAAGGTGCACTAGATGTGGTTCAAGCAATTTAAAAACATCAGAAATACTTCTAAAAAATTTCTTAAGCCTTTGACATTTGTGTATATTCTTCAAGCAGAGAAAGTAGCACCCGCAATGGTTCGTTTGAGTAAGGTATCCAAAGGAATAAAAATTTCTCCAAGAGCACTCTCCTAGAGTCCTTCAGAAGGTATATTTTGATCAGTGGATGCAACATCTTATTCAACATAGTTATCCCTTTTCTTCTCTCTTTCCCTCCCCTTTCTCTTCTTTCATGTTCTATTTCTTCATTAAGGGGGTTTACTTTTCACTTTTTTGTCTTATTCATTTAAATGTGACCTATAGTCAAGCATTGTAATGAGTCTACTTTAATTAATAAAAAGGGTCTCACTTTATTTCCTAGGGATATGAAAGGTCACAAGTTACTAGGTGAAGAATATTTTTGTAAAGCTATATATTATATGATTCCCTCATTCTAAAGGGGTTGTCAATTGTGATTATTTAAGTAGATAAATATTGAACTACTAATAAGAAAACAAAAGATCACATTTTTCTATTCATTTTCTCTATACTTCCTCCATCTCTCTACTTTTCAACTTTGTGCACATGATAATATTGTATAACCAAGGAAGGTGTTAGTGCCTTTTATGAATGGATTAATGGAATTATGTTTCCATGATTTATTGTGTTTTGTAATTGTTAGCAAAGTTGATTTCTTCTAATTGAGTATGGATTGATTTTAGTTAGTGCTTGTGAACCTCTGCTAGTGCCTATTTACAAGCTTAACCCCTTCTTTTCTAAGTTCTAACTCCCCCTCACCTTGTCTCCCAAGTGAATTCCTCCCTTTCACTAGGTGCAATAAATTTACCATGGGTCTAGTGGAGTATTCTTGTGTGATCCCCGACTTAATAGCCACCCACAATATTTGTCTTATCTGCATTCAATAAAGGGAGCCTCCCCTTCCAAAATTAGGAGGGACATATGCCCAGAGTGTTGGTGAAAATCCACTAATTTTTCCTTGTGACAAATTATTTCTTCAATAGAAGGAAATGTAAGAATCATAAAAACATGTTTTTTTATTAAAATCTACATTCAAAATATCAAGAAATTACCAAATTTTATTGCAAGAAAAAAACCTTTTTTTCTTACCTCTTCTTTGGCATGACATTATCGAATCCACCTCAATGCAACAGTCAGTGTGATTTGTAGATAATGTTTTGAGTAAAGGGATTGAAGTCTAAATGTGAATGGAGGGTTTGGATGAAAAAATGAGTTTGGGGAAGAATAGATATGAAAAATGGATTTTTTAAAATAAAAATTTCTATATAAAACATACGTGCTATAGTGTCTATGTGTTATAATGTGTACATGTTTTGGTATGGTAATTACAAAAGTGAAGAAAAAACTCCACCAAACACTATTCCATTTTTTTGGCCACTTTGTTGGACCCCATCTCCATGCATTTACCCTATTAGTGTAGTTTTTTCTAGAATGTTATCTTCACAATGCAAATAATGCACTTACTAGATATCATGTTTTTAGACAAATACCCTATTCACTATTGATTCAATAAAATCTAAATTAATTTATTAGAATATAAATGTACATAACTACTGTAAATGAAAAACATTGAAATATAAATGCTGTAAAATTTATTTAATGAAAGGAAATAGGATGGATAAGGTATTTGCCTTGATTTTACTTACCTCGTAGTGACCTGGGAATGAACAGAATGATGAAATATACAGTCACAATGAACTAACGAAAAAATGCAGCAGAGGTGGAACCAACTCGACAAGGGTGCTTGGAGAGGGATGGGGGAACCTGTAGTGACCTAGTCCTGATTCTAGGGGCTTAGGTCTGCTGAAATGGCCGAAACCTAGTTTCGATATGGTCGTTAGGTCTTTGCACTTATTCACATTTTATCGCATGTATGACGCACTTGGATTTTCGAGGTACTTGTAAACTTGCAATGAAGAAAGCACCTACAAAACCATCAAAACCTAAAAAATAAAGATAAAATGAGGGGTCAAATTGTCCCCAAACCACCACAATTGTGGACTTACAACTGAGTGTTGTACTACATCTCACACTTAATGAAGTTCTATGTGTTTGTGTGTGCAATAGTGCTCTTAGGTCGCCCTCGCACCAATGACGCCAAGATAATGGGAAATAGCTCAATAAAAATTCAAATGTGTGGATGGAATAGAATGAACTCCCTTTCCTATGAAGTGTGTATGCAAAATAATGACCAAAATGTAGTCCCTTGCTCTATATAGATAGCTATCCCTTGATAAGAATAGTCTGCCCATATAATGGTATGTATGTTGTGTTTATATAGGGATATCTTGTTTGAATTTCAATACTAATAACCTGACATGTCGGCTAGTACCTCGGGAGATGAGAGGAAAAACTGAAAATGATGACCTCAAATGTCAAAAATAAGATCAACCACAATGAGGATAATGGCACCCAAGATGGAAAGGAGCACCTGGTGCTAGTGCCCAAAGACAAGTGATGATAAATAAGTGAGAATTGAAAAACAAGGATACCAGAGACCTAACCAGAACTGTGTGTATGAGTGACAAGTGTGCAAGAAAAACAACAACAGAGACCAACAAGAAAAATGAATCCACTATGGAATGGGTCATTAATGAATATGTAGTCATTTTTATACCCTTAGATTAACAGTAAGAATCCCATGCATGCTGGCTTATCACCCAACAGGCACTGGGCGCTCACTTGAGGCATGCATCAGTGCTAAGCCCCTCCTTTATGTGAGTCTTGTGAAAATACATCATCTTAGAAAAAATATTTAAGTGCAAAAGAATAGACAAGAACTGTGCATCCTTCTGAGTACCTATGATGAGTTATCACATCAATGCATCCCTAGAAGAGAAACATATGGAAATGGGTCAAACACAAAGGAAATACATTAAGATTATGCTCATGAATACATATATGATTCAAAATAGTGCCTTATATTCATATTGACGAGCTCAATAACCATATTACATTCCTTGAGGTCATAATAGACCCATATAACAATACAGAGTGAAGTAGTGCATTAGAACTACACTATGTCCTTCACATTACAAAGATGAATAAAAAACCATCCCTCTAAATATGCCATCACTCCTAATTTTCACTAATCCCAAGCCATATAATCCTCCATTATATTTTCTGTAGAGCTTCACCCCTATTCCACCACCTCTTCTCTCTCAGGATGATTCCATGTATATAGCTCTCTCTTTTTCTATCCATGCACCTCTATATATAGCTTTTCTACCTTCACCACCATGCCTTCTAAGGTAACAAATCAGTTTCCAAGTGTCCAAGTGGTCCTCCAATGGAACATTCCTCCTTTCATCCAAGCTCTCCACTATGTGCAATGATGTTCTTCTAGAACATTCCATCACATGCATGGAAT
The DNA here is from genome assembly GCA_019776745.2 of Taxus chinensis. Taxonomy (NCBI): domain Eukaryota; kingdom Viridiplantae; phylum Streptophyta; class Pinopsida; order Cupressales; family Taxaceae; genus Taxus; species Taxus chinensis. The sequence continues at coordinate 184,462,735 of CM034149.1, forward strand.
ATTCCATTTTTGGTCCTACAGCCATCAAGCTGGCACCTTATCCACTTCACATGCTAGATGGATCACACTTTCCTCATGTGTTTCCTAGAATGCCAAATATGGCTAAGTCACAAAACCTATCTTGCCTTGCATGCGCACCGTGTGTTCTGCAACACCCTACTAAAACCCTTCCCTACGCGCCTTCAACCCATGTGCCGTTCTTCAAATATGTCCCGCGCGCCCATGCGCCTTCTTGTACTTAGCCAAATTATGGGGCCCAATATCACCCCACACTATGCCTGTTGTCGGTCCTCAGAAATACTCTTCAATAGAATAAAGAATCATGGGCTCCTAAAATAGTTAGGAAGAAAGAATAAAGGAATGAATAATTGGGAGAAAGAATGAAAGAATGGGGAACTTGTTTATTGTTGGAGGAGGAGAGGGAAATCCTTTCCTATTTCTACCTCTAACTTCTCCCAAGCATCGACCTCATTCTGAGCTTCCTGACAGAGGTCACCCACCAGGGCGCTCACCTCCTCAAAGCTCAGCTCCTCTCCTTTGGTGCTCATGTTCTGAACAATACTTCCCAACTACTTTCGCAAGTCCTCGAGTGCATCCATCCTACGGGTGATCTGGTGTGTATAATTCCTTTAGTCAGCTCTTGATCGAGCCTCGTAGGGTCTCAAATGCTTTTGAATTCTTCTCCACCTTGGCTAGAATCTTATTTATTTCCACTATATTCCCCTTATTTTTCTCTTGGAACTCCTTGAGTTCTATTTCATGGGTGGCAACTAAGATGCTTGTCACTCTATCTCGATCAACACAGTTGTCATATGCAGCTTCAACGACTTGTGCGATGGCCTTTACCTTTGCAAGGAGTTTAGTGTATTAAGCCACAATCTCGATAAAATTCATCTAAAGCGAGTGGCTGCATCTCTATTATGAGAATATGGGTCAAATACTCTAGACATTGTAAGGCTGATTCATACTTCTGCTCGGGTGGCGCTAAGTCAGGATGCTTCAGGAAAATGGCATTCGTAATCATCTCTACCTTCTTGGAGAATTCACACACCTTTACTTTTTCTTCTTTCAACTCATGCCTCAACTGGGTGCTGATTAGATCCTTTTGCTTTAGGTCCTTGCTCTTTTCCACAAGCTCCTTCTTTTTCTTCTCCAATTCCTCCTCCAGGAATCTCACTCTATCATTTCTATAGAATAATCTTGCCTCAAATTTGACTGAAACCTTGTTAAGCACGTTACAGACCTATTCATATGATAGTTGTTGAGCTTTCACCAAGGGATTTACTCCTTTTGTTTCCAGAACCTTCATTAGTGTTCTCTAGCTTACTTTGAACCCAAGTTCATCTACATGAGACTTGTTTAAGATAGCATCTTCCTAGTTCGGGGATATGTGCCTTCTTCATTAAACGATGACATAGCTAGGAGTTTCTTTAATGGTATAGTTTTTTGGAAGTGCACTCATATAACCTTGCTATGATCATTAATATATCCCATTCCCTGATCTTGTGCCACCACTTTGCCTTTCTCACCTATTCGCGTAGCTTTTGGGAAGCTTACTTCCAATTTGGGATCCCCACCCATGCTGCCATACTCCTTCCCAACGTTTTCTTCTTCCATCTCCTTAAAAAAAAATTCCGTTCTCCACTCCAACTCTTGTTCCACCAACTCCTTCATGATTCCTACCACTTCTCTCTCCATGGCTTTCTCCACTTGCTCCTTGGTGAGGCTTGGGGTTCTTTGGTTTTTGGCACTTACTTATTCACTCACCTCCTTGCCTTGATCTTTAGCTTCTTCCTCATCATTCTTCTCCTCATCTTCCTTGCTATACTTCTCTTCACCTTCCTCTTCCTCTGAGTCATGTATATCATACACTAGATGGTCTTCACATCCTTCAGGCTCGTTGTCATATTTGTCTCTAATGTAGGTGTCTAAAATTTCTATCTCCTCTGAGTCTGCTTCTTCCTTGCTGGGGATTTCAAAACAAGACATTCTTCCTTTTATTTTTCTTTGTTAGGTGACATCTTGGTTGGTGAATCCTCATGTGTGAGGGGATCTTCCTTCCCTGAAACTTCTTCTTCTTGGATCTTTCCCTTGACACGGGACTTCTTCCTACACGTGTAAGTTATAGGCTTAGCGCTTACTTCCAGCGTGCCCACATATTGCGTTATCTGCACACTTGGTGCTTTTTTCTCCCACCCCTCTTCTCTTTCTCTCTTCTTTAGTGTGACCTTATTTCTCCCTATGGGGTCTTCTATAATGGAGACATCACTCTCTAAATAGGCACCTTTCTCAAAATTATGCCTTATGCATAGATACACCCTTGTTGTGGTCCTTCTGGTAATTGGCAACATCATGGGCTTCATAATTTTCACTTCATGGGAGACATACTTATCCACATATGCACACTTTTTAGGGTACACGAGATATCAGCGTAGCTCGTGGTGGTCTTGGTCCACCTCACTAAGGTCAAACCTTAGTCTTTTGGCTTCTTTGAACCTGTTGACCCTTGCCTGAAAGTATTGCGCGGTGAAGAAGAAGAGTAGCTTATACCATAGACCCTTAGTCCCATTTTTCAAAGTGAACCTGCTAATGTAGAAGTGTTGGTAGATTGCAAAATATAATTCTCCATCCACGAGCACTAAAAAATGCTCTGGGATCTTCCAATTTTCCCCAAATTCATCACACATTCATTTATACCACTTCTTCACGCGCGCCTTGTGAGCGGCTGTCATGGTTTCACAAGTGTACTTTTCAATTTTTTTGCGGGTGAGGAGTACTCTTTAGGATACTCCCAATTTTTTTTTTTGGCCCATCAGGAACTCCAATCTCTGAGAAGATGATGGTGAGGAGAACATTTCTGAATAATATCTTCTCTCCTTCCTGTGCATTGCTTATGATCTCATCCACAATGAAAGCAGATAACTTATAGATGGTTCCCTCTGATATCTTCCGACATATATTTAGTCATGCCTTGTTCACTTACATCCATCATTCTTGATCATTAAGTTTGGTCACCAAGCGCACAACCATACTCATAATAGGGTCTGGAATCTCTATGATGTCAAATTCTCATGAAACCTTCTCATAAATTTAAGCACCCTTCCCCACAGGTCACATCCTGCGCAAAAAAAATTCTACAAGAAAAAATCCAATCTCACCAAAGACTCTTACGCGCACGTCTATAGCATCAAAGGCACTTCTTCTGTCCTTTGCCTACCTCTTGTTGTTCCTACACTCTTAATCCTTTGTACGTGGTCTTTGTTATAGCCTTCTTGACACCATAATTCATTTTCCACTGTTTTCCCATGCATTTTCTCAACCTTAGCGCTTCCTTCTACTAGGCCATTCAATTTGTATTACTGGCCTATACTTTGCTTTGCATTACTACACCCCACACTAAAATAGATGTGCAGTACTCTGTGTATACACAACCTTGGAAAAGAAATAATATGGTTATTGGAGCACAAGGCACAAAACGAAACAAAAAGAAAGGAACCAACAACAAGAAAGGGAAACACAAGAAAATAAAAGCATAAATGGAAATTCTAGCTAACTTACAATACTACTTTATTTAAAAACACCAAGAAGAATTATTTATAGTAGGGCTTTAACCTACTCCCATTGTAATGACTTGGTAATCTCGTTCCATATAGCTCTTGTAACTGGAAAGAATCTGAATCAAGAATATACGAGATGGTGTAGGGTCCCAACCAATGGACTTTCAACTTCCCAAGATGGCATAGATACTTGGAATCATAAAACAACACCATCTTCCCAACCTCAAACTGCTTGTTCTTAATATGAAAATCATGCCATGCTTTTTGTATTGCTTTTTCTGTCTTCTGACTCCATCTAGCAAGTGATCACCTTTCATCTAACTGCATCAACTTATCAATCCTCTCTTCCAGCACTTGTTCATCATCCAACCCTCCTGCACTATATACATAGTGATGGTAACATGAATTCAACTGGTAAAACAACCTTCATGCCAAACACCAATTGAAATGGTGTGGCTTTGTTCAACCTCTTGTAGGTTTTCCTTTATGCCCATAGATGGCTGATACTTTGTCATCCCAATCTTATCTTCTAACATCACAGATCTTAGTCAATGTGTGACTTAATATTTTATTAAATGCCTCAGCAGTTCCATTCACTTGAGGGTGATAAAGGGTAGTCTTGTGATGGGCCACCATAAATTCTTCTAACAGAATCCTGACTGTTTCATTGAGGAAAGTGTGTACCCCTATCACTTAGTTAAGCTTAAAGGAAAACCATACCTTTTGATTATGTTCTCCCATAAAAATCTAGCAATTTCATTATGTGGTGCAATCCTTTGTAGGTTCTACCTCTACCCATCTTGTCAAGTAATCAGTGTAAGTAATGATATACCATAAACCATTCCTTTGCACGGTTGGTCAAATTGGCCCTACAAAGTTGATTTCCCATTTTTCAAATGGTTCAGCATTGGCTATTGGTTGCAAGGCCATTTCATCCCACTTTATAGGCTTTCCAAGGAGCTGGAAATGGTCACAAGCCTTGCAAAACTCAATACAATCCTGGTAGATGGTTTCCCACCAAAGCCTTGTTAATAAAATATTTCACGCGGTAAAATTTCTTACATAGTTTTCTCCTGCAATCCCACCATGAACTTCTTCCATAATTTCCACTGCACTCATGTTCCAATATGCATCGGCATAGAACCTCATCATGATCCTAACTTATATAGGTCTCCACTAATCAACATGTAGGGTGCAGTTCGTATTGCTAACTGTTTTCTTTCCAGAGCCTTCATCCCTTCCAGTGCCACACCTATTTTCAAGAATATTGTGATATCTTCCAAGTATGAGGGCATGCGCCATAACCTAAACAGTTGCACATCTGACATGGTATCCTCAATGCTTTGTGTGTCCTCCCCTGAGTTAATCCTTGATAAGTGGTCAGGTCCTGAATTTCTCTTCCTGGTTTTACAACCACCGTGAACTCAAACTCTTGGAATAATAGGACCCAATGACATATGAACCCTTGCAAAATGGGCTTGTTGACTAAGTAATTCAATGCCATGTGGTACTGTGTAGAATATAAATGGTGTTTCCAATAGGTACAAAAAGGCCTGAACTTGTACAGTGTGTAGATCATTAGATAGTGCCTTGAACTCAGTAGTTGTGTAATTTTTCTCTGCTAGTGTCAACTTTCTACTAGAAAAACACAAGGGTTGATCAACAATCCCCTCACCAGGTTGTGCTAGTACTGCTCCCATAGTTGTCCCTGAGGCATCAACATGCACATGGAAAGGCTTATCCCAAGAAGGAAAACATAGTATGGGTGCATGACAAGCCTATCCTTAAAGTATCAAATGCCCTCTGTTGCGCCTCTCCCTAATCAAAGGAACTCTTGTGTTTTAGCAATTCCTCCAAGGGTACGGCGATCTTGGCATACCCCTTGATGAATTTCCAATAGTACCTCATATGCCCAAGGAATCTATGCAACGCGCTTTGAATAGTAGGCTACCCTAATCCCATAATAACTACAACTTTGGTAGGATCCACTAGTAAGCCTTCTTTACATATAATATATCCTAACAGGGTTCCAAATGGAGTAGCAAAGACACACTTCTTAATGTTGAGGTATATCCTTAATTTCCAACATCTCTCAAACATCACCCTCAAATTGTCACAATGGTCTTTTACCAACCCATATATAGTCCAATCATCTAGGTAAACTTGAAGAAATTTATGGATGAAGTCCTGAAAATGCTTGTACCATGATGCACGAGAACACAACACGTGCATTCTTCAATCCAAAAGGCATAACCATGTAGGTAAAAATTCCCCATTCAGTGGTGAAATTTTTCTTTCTCTGCTCTTCCTTTGCAATCCTGACTTGGTGATACCCTTAGAACCCATCCGTGAAAGAGTAGACTTCGTGCCCAGCTACTCCCTCAAAAATTTCTTCAATAAAGGGGGTTGGGAAAGGATCGATCACACATACTACATTCAAATCCATGTAGTCAACATAGATCCTTACTCTTCCATCCTTCTTGATACTGATGAGTATTGGGCTTATCCATTTTGATTCCTCCACAGCCTCAATGATACTAGATGCTATCATCTTGTCTATTTCTTCCTTAACCCGTACGTGCAAATTTGGATTCATATGATAAGGCCTCTTCTGAATTGGGCATTGCACCTTCCTTTAACTTGATCTTCATCTCCCCTAAGGAATGGTGGACACCTTTGAGTTCATGATACCTGCATGAGGGAACAAATCCGGAACTCATGCAATAGATCAATGACCTTTGAAACTTATTTTTCCAACCAATAGTCCCCAATGATAGCTTCCTTAGGTTCTATCTCTGTCCCAATGTTAACCTTATTTGTTTTCAAGGGCTCATGGTAGGTGCGTGCTTACTCATCAGCATGCTATCTATGACTTTTTTCATACCTTAAGAATGGTTAACATCCAAACTTTCCATCTCTTCACCATCTACTACATAGACCATTTTTCCTTTTTCCTTTTTCCATGCACGTGCACTCAAGCTGTACTTCCTCTGATTCTTCTTCATTGAGGTGTGTTTCCAATAAGGCTCACCCAACAACTCTAGTAGCCTATATTATTTCATAGCATTATCTCCCATTGTAAGGCACTTGATTACTTACAACACCTTATCCACTGATGGATTTGTACTCCTATACTTGAAAGCTTGAATGAAATCAGCCACCAACTCTTTCCAATTACCGTTTGATGATCCATCTCTGAATGAATATACCATGTGTGTACACAACCTTATAAGGTGGAATACAACTTATGTACCCATAATGAAGGTGGTAATGCTTCTACACTTCCCATCTAGGCCTTCTCACATGCTTGGATATGAAATGAGGTGGTCTCTTTACCATGGTAATCTTGTATGATAGTGGGTGTGTTACTCCTGAGAACCTTACAAAGAATGTGATTCTTACCTCATGTCATTCTTGGAGGTTCTCTCGATACGTATCCCACCATTGCGTTACAGTTTAGAGAAGGTTATAACTAAGAATTCCCCTTCTCTTGTCCTCATTCTTCCATTGGGCCTCCATTTCTCGCAAGAAGACTTCAGGGTATGCCCCTCTAGAGTAACTTGGTAACTTCTTTCCTCTTAGGAACTTGACTGAACACACCTTTATTACCCTTGTTATAGATCCTATCAACTATCACCCAATCAACTCATAAGTCCCATGTGCCCAATCGTCACATCCCATGATAGTGGTATCACTCAAGGATTGAGCATCTTCAAACATGATGACTCCCTCAATGGAATGAATTATCTCAGGATCTCTGATGGAGCACACATAGATTATTTCAAGGACTTATTCTCCTAAGGGATCAATATGGGGCTAACTTCTCATCTGTTAAAGGGATAATCACCCTTTTTTCCTTCTTCTCAAAGCTAATATACCCATTTTTAAACCGTAGGTTGGAATTGTTCTTATAACACCATGGGTGCCCAAACAATGCTAGAAAATTGACTTCCTCGGTGAGTGCCAAGACTTTGAAATCTCTAGTGAACTTGGCCCCTTGAATGGTGATAAATGCTTCCTTCAAGACCCCAATGGGAATTTCCTTTGTCTTGTTTTCCATATACAAAACATTCAAAGATGGTTGTAATGTTTGTCTTCCCATTTGATGCCAAACATACAATGTGAGAACATTGACCTCCACTCCTATGTTGATGAGAATATTACTCAAAAACCACCCATCAATGACTGCATTCAAAGTAATCTCCTTATCATAGTAAAGGCTATGAGGAGGAAGGTTTACATACAAAACCTACCTTTCAAACTCTTCTCTGGCGCATGGTACCCTTAGCCATTATCCTAGAAAAGGAATAATATTCTCTTTCCTTAACATCCTACATACTTCCATGACTTCATCCAGGTTCTCCTTTGGAACCTCGGTATTCTTATTTTTCTCCAACTTATTTGAATGGTCCTTTAGACATTGGATATCCCTTGTAAACTCCGAATCATGTCCATATTTTCTTGATACACCTCCTTCTAATGAGCAGGGTCTAGATAATTTCCATATACCACTTCATCTCTTGAGACTAGAGTCCTTTGTCTTAGCATCTCCTTGGCATGCATGACCTCTTCTTACATCATCACTAATACAGGTCCTAGTCCTGAATCATGTGTCACTCTTGGCATCCACTATGAATCAACCTTCTTGATGCTTACCATCCCAGTGCCTTTATATTTCCAGTGCTACTGGTTCATATGCTTATAAATCTCTAGAAACTCTTTGTACTTATGTTTCTTCTCACACCATGAGCATTGCAATAAATCAGGACACTCACGCTTGTAATACTTTGTAGATCTACAATTATAAAAGGTTCCTCACAAGAATTCACTTCATCCTCCCCCACAGTTACTATGACCATGAAATCCTCCACAAAAACCTCTTCCATGTGCTCCTCCATTTGCATGCCCTTCATAGCAATGATCTTCATCCTTATAACTAGTTGTAAGACTAGTTTGGTGCACACCAAGATCAATAACAACATGAATCTTATCAATCAGTCTGCAATCCTTGGTATCATAGGTCGTAGAGGTATAGATCTTGTAATAGTAAGACATATTCTTGTGGATTACATACTGTAGTAGAGGGAACCTACTTGCATCATGATCCCCATGTAAAATCTCATAGTCTACTTCCATGGTGTGTACCACCTTCTGAGGGAGACTATCCTTTGCATGCCATTCCACTTCAAAGTCTGTACATAAAATCCCACTCCAAACCTCATGCGCTAAGTTTAAGGAAATATTCTCTAACTACTTGGCCATTACAACAATTTGAACCTCTAGAAAAGGGCTAACACTAGTATCAATGCTCCCAAAAGCCTCAACATGTAGGGTAGCTTCCAATTCCTTGCACAGGTTTGTGAAAGTCTTGTATGATAGTTCCCTTAAAAATGGTGTTATTAATCCTCCAACAAACCATTGAGAATGTTGAGAAGGGTGAATGTCATAGGCTATTTTTGACAAGAGGGTTTTCAAATGTGAATCATACTCCCACATACTCTCTTCCATTCCTTATTAGATCTCATTAAGAGCATTGATGCTCTTCTGTTCAAATTCCAGTATATGGAATTTTTCTAGGAAGGTGTTCTTCAATGTAGTGTAATCTACCACTATTTGATGGGGGTCATATTTCCAATACCAACTATTCATGCTCCCTTACAACGTTGTTACAAAAAGGTGTGGTAAATGGGCATCTGAGGATGGAGTAAAGAATGTGGAATTAACAAAGTGTCGTTAATCAATTGAATTAGAGGAAATGCTAAGTGTACACATGTTTTAGGTGTCTACAAGATCGAGATGGTACTATAGATCACGCATATGGACCCAAGATGATTACCAGAGGCTGTAGGATGCATATCTGACTTAGATGTGTGTTGTTGATCACTGGTGGTAAGGAGTGTTGACCACTTATACCATAGAATATGCCATTTATACATATTCTTTCCCAAAATTTAATGAGTTTGAGTTTCTGAGGGATCTGTGAGGATCATTTTTATGTGATATCCCTTAGTATATGAATATCTTGATCATTACCTTAAGTTTAGAGGCATTTCCCATGGCTAGATAAGAATCTCTGAGTATTGGGCGAGGAAGCTAGGGTGGATGAAGATGGAGGACATTGCGGATGAGAATGAAATGGAGGAGAGATGATTCAATTATAGTGAAGCTCATGAAATGGAGATGACTAGAAAATGTGAGGTTACAAGTATGATGGATCTATGGAGGTAGACGTTGTGAGAAGGAGTTTAGGTTCATACAGAGGACATAGAACCTAAGAAATTTGTACTACCCCATCTTGGTAAGTGTGGTAGAGAATACCCTTCAAATTCTAATGAGAGTTCATTGCATGGAGAAAGGAGATTCATCAGCGTGCATCTGAACCCACCTAGCGACCAAGCCCTAGTGCTTAGTTTTCTAGATTAAGGGATAAGTATTGTTCACCCTATTGGTATCGAGGTGGAAGTAACCTATCTACACCCAGGATATATAAATTCTTTTTTGGAACATCCATTACTGGATAAACCATTTGGTATTTGGAGTATTTTTTTTGACAAGGTTCAAATACGCAAGGTTTTGGTATCACGTCTAGGAGTGGCGTAGGACACACAACTAGCGGTGGGAGAATATCACAAACCATCAGCACATAGTTTAGTGGGACGTTGGGAATACTAGGTGTAACCATTTCATACCATTTTTTGGCTACAAGAGGTGGATCTGGTAGTGTAGGATCTAGAGGACTTGGTGGACCTAGTGGATCTATAGGATCTGGTGTTTCAGGAGGAACAAGACCTAGTGGATGCAGTGGATTTGGTGGAGGAGGAAACACTAAAGGAAACCAAGGCTCTGGATCAGGAGGACCAGGATCAAAAACACCTCAACAAGTATTTTTTGAGATGTATTTGCACTTTATAGACTACATGGGTATTGAAAGGGTTCATTTTAATACCCCCCTTTGAAAAATTAGTTTAGAATGGGTGACGAATATCCAAAATTGGTTTTTGAATTGATGGCGAATTTCTAAAAAAAATCATGGTAAAGGTGATTTGGCAAGGCAAAAATTTCTTGGATGAGGTACAATGATAAGAAACGTTGGTGAAATACATGCATAAGTTAATTTAACATATAAATAGTAGAAAATTCACCAATATAAATGACTTATCAATGGAAATTTTAGGTGAATAGGGCAGGAAATGACTACTGAAAATTAGCAATTTCCAATTTCCAAAATCCCTAATATTCACGAGTTTACAAGAGGATATTTTTGACAAGAGGGTTTTGAAATGTGCATCATACTCCCACACACTCTTTTCCATTCCTTTTTGGATCTCCTTCAGAGCACTGATACTCTTCTGTTCAAATTCTAGTATATGAAATTTTTCTAGGAAGGTGTTCTTCAATGTAGTGTAATCTACCACCGTTTGATGGGGGTCATATTTCCGGTACTAACTATGCATGTGCCCTTACAATGTAATGTTACAAAATTACTTTCCTTCTACTCTGAGGTAGTTACTTTCCTTTTCATGCACCATAGTAATTCACACTTGTTCACATGCTCTGTAGCATCTTCAATACCTAGGAATAATTTTAGTGGAAAATTTTTGTAAAGTCCCTAATTCTGGAAATTGGAAATGGCTAATTTTTAGCAGTCATCTCCTGCCCTATTCACCTAAAATTTCCACTGATAATTCATTTATATTGGTGAATTCACCTACTATTTATATGTTAAATTAACTTATGCATGTATTTTTCCAATGTTTCTTATCATTGTACCTCATCCAAGAAAATTTCACCTTTCCAAATCACCTTTACCACGAAACATTTTTTATAAATTCGCCATCGATTCAAAATTCAATTTTGGAGATTTTTCACCCATTCTAAACTAATTTTTTGAAGGGAGGTATTAAAATGAACCCTTTCAATACCCTTGTAGTCTAGTAAGTACAAATACATCTCGAAAAATACTTGTGGAGTTGGTTGTGGTCCTTTTCCTCCTGATCCAGAGCCTTGGTTTGCTTTAGTGTTTCCTCCTCCACCAGATCCACTGCATCCACCAGGTCTTGTTCCTCCTGACACACCAGATCCTCCATATCCACTAGGTCAACCAAGTCCTCCAGATCCTACACCACTAGATCCACCTCTTGTAGCCAAAAAATGTCATGAAGTGGTCACGCCTAGTATTCCCAACATCCCACTGAACTACGTGCTGATGGTTTGTGATATCGTCCCACCGCTAGTTGTGTGTCATGCGCCACTCCCAGATGTGATACCAAAACCTTGCGTATTTGCACCTTGTCAAAAAATACTCCAAATACTATAATGGTTTATGCAGTAATGGATGTTCCGAACGAGAAATTATATCTCATGGGTGTAGATCGGTTACTCCCACCGATACCAATAGGGTGAACAATACTTCTCCCTTAAACTGGAAAAATAAGTACTAGGGGTTTTCGCTAGGTGGGTTCGGATGCACGCCGATGAATCTTCTTTCTCCATGTGATGAAATATCATCAGAAGTTAAAGGGGATTCTCTCTCACACTTGCCAAGATGGGGTAGCACAGATTTCTTAGGTTCCATGTCCTCTGTATGAACCTAAACTCCTTTTTGCAACGTCTACCTCCATAGATCCATCATACTTGCAACCTTGCATTTTCTAGTCATCTCCCTTTCATGAGCTTCACTATAATAGAATCGTCTCTCCTCCCTTTCCTTCTACTCTGCAATGTCCTCCATCTTAATCCACCCTAGATTCCTCACCTAATACACAAAGATGCTTATCTAGCCATGGGAAATGCCTCTGACTTAAGGTAATGATCAAGATCTTCATATACTAAGGGATGTCACATAAAAATGATCCTCTGGGATCACTCAAAAAATCAAACTCATTAACTTTTGAGAAAGAATATCTAGAAATGGCATATTCTATGGTATAAATGGTCAACACTCCTTTCCACCAATGATCAACAACACACATCTAAGTTAGATATGCATCCTGCAGCCTGTGGTAATCATCTTGGGTCCATGCCTGGGGGTGAGTTAGAGAACAAGATGTCAGAAAGATGTAGACCAGATGCAGTCACATCACTCACACGAGGGACACATAGAATGGGACATGTAAGGAGGAGTTCCCAATGGGGCTATGTGGCCCGCATTATATAAGAGGATTGACACAGGACAAGCTCGCTAATTACGTGGAGCTCCAAAGTTAGAGAAATCAGATTGACGGGGTGAGTTGGCATGTTAGCAGAGATTGAGGGAAACAAAATAGTGGCTCGAGAGAATGAATAACATTATAAGCTCAACAAGCCATTCGACGAGCTGGCTCCAAGCGGGCATTACTTAAATCCAACCAACACATAGAACCCCCCCACCCCATTTGGCAAGTTTTAAATGCAACAGAGCCCACAAAATACCAAAATGATTCCCATGCATTTTAAAACAAAAAGAACATTAAAATTTTAAAAAAGAGAAAAGAACCATGCATCATTCTGAGTACCTATGATGAGTTATCACATTAATGTATCCCTAGAAGAGAAATAACAAACAACATATGGAAATGGGTCATACACAAAGGAAATACACTAAGATTATGCTAATGAAAACATATATGATTTATAACAATGCCTTATATTCATATTGACGAGCTCAATAACCACATTCATTTCTTGAGGTCTTAACAGACCCATATAACAATGCAGAGTGAAGTCGTGCATCAGAACTACACTATGTCCTTCACATTAAAAAAGATGAATAAAAACCCATCCCTCTAAATATGCCATCACCCCTAATTTTCACTAATCCCAACCCATAGAATCCTCCATTATATTTCTGCAAAGCTTCACCCCTATTCGACCATCTCTTCTCTCTCAGGATGATTCCATGTATATATCTCTCTCTTCTGCTATCCACACACCTCTATATATAGATTTTTTGTCTTCACCTCCATGCCTTCTGAGGTAATAGATCGGTTGCCAACTATTCAAGTGGTTCTCAAATGGAGCATGCCTCATTTGATCCAAGCTCTCCACTATGTGCAATGATGTTCTTCTGGAACCTTCCATCACATACATGGAATATTCCCTTTTTGGTCCTACAGCCGTTAGGCTAGCACCTTATCCACTTCGCATGCTAGATGGGTCATGCTTTCCTCGTGTGCTGCCTGGAACGCCGAATATGGCTAAGTCCTAAACCTATCTTTCCTTGCGTGCATGCCGTGTGTTATGCAACACCTTACTAGAACCCTTCCCTGCGCACCTTCAACTCGTGTTCCCTTCTTCAAATAGGTCCCGTGCGCCCACGCGCCTTCTTGTACTTAGCCAAATTATGGGGCCCAATAGAATACTTTTCTTATGCAAGATCCATATATAAAACAACATGCTTGGCAGTATAATAATAGTAGTATGTGATTTTTTGTCTACAACTATGAGCTTTTTGGGTTCTTATTATCTACTCTAAACCTCATTTGTTTTGTTAAATATCAATCACTTTTTTCTCATCACTCCTAAATACAAGATATACACAATCTATATTATTTGTTTAATTATTTTAATCTTAATTTATAATTAATTAAGCCCAATTTATGACATAGTATATACTTTAAAAACAAGATAAACATACACCCTATTTTCTGTTATTGTTATAATCTTAAAATAATAATTAAATCTAATTTATCAATCAACATATTCTTTATGTTTAATCAATATAATATTTACGATGTTTAATGGACTTAAAAAATGAGTGGGAAATTAATTTTTAAAAATATACCAAATAAGGGCCATGTTGCGGCATTAGTATTTGCCTTAAATATGTCAATGTTAAAGTTTTTGAGAGTTATCAAAATCTATTTTTTCCTTTCTATGTTATAGGTTGGAATAATGCCCAACTAAAATTTATTTGAACAACTAAAATTAAACATCATAATGTCTTGGTCATGCTCTATTGTTTGGATCAATTTTTTTTGAAACAATTGTTTTAAGCCTAACATGTTGTTGTCGCTAGATTAATAACATTTTTCATGAGTTAGTGGGAATTTTACTAAGAATATGTTGAAGTTATTTATATTTTTGGCATGCTAAAAATCAAGGATAATGGTCTTGAGATAAATCTCTCTGGGATGTTTTCCATGTGTGTGTGTGTGTGTGTGTGTGTGTGTGTGTGTGTGTGTGTGTGTGTGTGTGTGTGTGTGTGTGTGTGTGTGTAGTATATACAATTTTATAACTATTGAAGAAATTGGTAATAATAAATTGAATAACTAGTTTAGATATCTTAAATGCATCTATATAAAATAAGATCTCGAGGCACCTATCTAGGTATGCTAGTATAGTATATATATACCAAAATAATAATAATAAATAAATATATTATAATAAGTGTATCTATATGAAATACTTCAATAGATATCAATTTCAACGTTCATAGCTTATATTTTTAGTGTGCCATTTTATTCATTAATTTTATTAAATTCTCTATCAATTTCCCATTGATTTGTGGCAAATGGAATCATTTAGTTGCAAGATTGTGTCTATCTCAGAAAAATCTATTCAAGTAAAATGGGCCCAAACATTACAATTTACTATATGGCCAAGACATTACTATTTTTTGATTGACTTCTCCAAGAAAAAAATATAAAAAAACATTTAAGTGACAGTCCAATGGAAGTCAAATACATGGATGAAATGTCACGTGAAGGTCAAATAGATGTCAAATTTAATGTTGAGAATAACAATGAACAACTCACTCCATTACATTCCTGCTTACTATTATAGGAATGCCTCTTGGCATAATTGAAAGCAAAAATGTCTAAGAATAACGATTATAATCAAATTAAGAGTATTGTTTAACTTTGATAGTTGTTAACATGTTTTTAGCCGTAAAATACTTGTAATTTTTTGAAATGAATCTCTTCCAGCTTGCATATTTATTATGTGGCCATCATTTCTTATATAGATTTATGTACAAACTCTATTGATATGCATGACTACTTATTTAAAAATGGTTAAAATAAAGATAGGGTTTCTTTTATATAGTTATTAATAGCAATATTTTTATGTAATTTAAGAGGTAATATTAAAAAATTAATGCCACCTAAAATTGTTTAACAAGTACAAGTGGTTGTTAAATTAAAAATAAGTGGTTGCCAAGTTTAAAATTTGATTGACAGTGGCAACAAGGGTGAGATGTGATGGTGTGATTGTGGAATTTTTATTTTTGATGTTCATTTAACCGGTACATGAAAAATTCAACTATAAATTTGACATTCTTTTAATATCACCTAAAATTATTTTCTTCTGGCTTCAAAAAGTCAATTAAAAAATAAAAAATTACTGCAAGATAATTACTGTAATTATTGTGAGATAACTATGTTACTATAATTATTGTGAGATAACTATGTTTTTAAAAATATATTTATACTCCTTTTTTAAGGGGCAAATTTTGGAAGTGTTTTTTTTATGAAAAGGGATCTTATATTATATGAATGTAATAAGATACAAGATAACTTTCAACAAAAAAATGGGCGGTATGAGAAAACAACCCAAAACCAAAAATAAAGTTAGGCCGAGCCTAGGAAAGTACATCATAAAGGCATCACCTAAAAACACTTTAAAAGCACTATCAAGAAGCAACAACAAACATGCCCGAGGCAAGGGGATCTCAATCATCCGGCCACCTTGAACCAGGAAAGTCTTTTCCAGCATCTGGAAGCTCCCAGCCAGTAACAATATTTTCCTCCAGGTCCACTTCCCCGTGCATAGGAATGATGAGGATGAGGTGAGGGAATTTTTCTAAAGGTGGCGGAGGTGGTGGTGGGTGCCAAGCATCCTATTGCGAAGTAGCGACAGAAGGAGAGCCCCACCCATGTTGGCGAGGTGGCGAGCCATAACCTTGCTGGCGAGCAGACGAATATAGCGGAGAGCGAATTTTGGAAGTTGACTATGTTGAGGAAAAATAGAATAAAGAATATGAAAGGACTTGAAGATACATTACTACAATGAGAAAAATTATAAGTTTTAAGGAAAATTAAAATGTTTCTGCCTGTTGTCTCCATACAATGTAATATTCAAAAGTTCTATTCAATTTTTTATTTATTGAACATCCATTCTTTGCTGCCCTAACTGACATTTCTCATGTATTTGGTCAACTTTTACAGGAAATAATTCTTCAAACCTTTTTGTAAGTTTTGAAATTAAAACGTTGATTGGGCAATCTCTAGTTACCCTTTTATTTAGTTATTTATTTTTTGATTACAAAAGTGGTGGGCAATGAGAATAAACCAATGGAGAAAGAAAGAAATTTTATTAAACTAGCAATCATATGTGTACAATGCAATGTGAACGCCGAATGGTATTTTTTACTCGATTTAGAAAGACAGTTATTACTTTTGTAGTTGTTGTTGATAAGGGTTTGATTGACAATATTGATTTTCTATTAAAGCCAAAAAAATGTTGCAAATGCAAGTAAGACATATAAGTTTGCTAATAGTCACTCTCAAGAATGTTGTGAATTTGAAGTGTTGTTGTCAAAGTAGATTGAAATAATGACTAAGTGCTTTAGCATATTATCTCTCCATGAAACTAAAATGAGACAAAATATGCAGTTATATATAAACAAATCTGAAATGGTTATGGTACATTTCAAATTTATTTATTACCTCAACAAGTTTGAGAGCATCATTGTTAGATCTATTTTGTGCATATCTTACAATCATAGCATTCCATGAGACCACATTTCTTTGAGGCATTTTGTAAACAAAAAAATAGTATATGTTATTTGTGTTATACGAATAGTTTTTTTATTTTGTAGTTGTGTTTATTTAAACTATGGGTGATTGATTTTGTATGTGTAGAAATATAGATGAGTCACTTCATTTAAAAATAAAAAACATGAGGTCTAATCCTTAAAACTATTCAAAATACAAAAAAGTGATATAATGTACAAAGCTTTGGATGGAAAAAAATATAAATTGCATTGTTCTTTCTCGATATTTTAAAATTCTATGTATTTGTGTGCAGATGAAAACATTAAAAATGTGTTGTTGTTGGTCAACATAAAGAAATAGGTAACAATAAAAAGGAAAAAATGAACATGTATATTGAAAAGTGTAATTTTGTAATTGAAGATATATAGACCAATCACTTCATTTAAAGGTTTCATCTCTTCATTTCAAAGTTGTTACAAATTTGTACATATACATTTACAAATATCATATCATGAGTGGTATCATTTTGTAAACTATTTTATTTTAAATTAACATGAGAAGAATTATATCATGAATGGTAGCCTTTTGAGGGTAAGTTAATTTCTAGTAAACATGAGTACATTTGATACCCTTTGAATGGAAATGACATCTAGGATAGAAGACGTGTTGAGTAAAGTAGTAGTGGAGGTGTTATCAAAGTAGACTGTAGTATTTACGAAGGGTTAAGTGATAGTAATCTTGCTTCCTTCTTTCTTCTTGCTCCAAGTGTTGCCATGTGCACCATTTTTGAGTACCTTTCGAATGAAAAAGGAGATGAAATGTGCATATTTACAAGAGAAGAATCTCTGGAGAAAGTTGTGAATGTCAGACCCTGGCTTTCATTGGTTCCAATGTAAAAAATTGTTCTATGGAT
Organism: Taxus chinensis; assembly: GCA_019776745.2. Lineage (NCBI taxonomy): Eukaryota > Viridiplantae > Streptophyta > Pinopsida > Cupressales > Taxaceae > Taxus > Taxus chinensis. Next base: position 184,480,899 of record CM034149.1, read on the forward strand.
AGTAAGTCCCTAGGACTTGTGGATAGTTAATGCCAAGGCCATTTTAAGTGGCAATTGTCTTTGATTCCCTCTCAAAATAGGGGGTATCAGAATATGTTATGGGTTTGAGGGATTCTAACATGGGTTGTTGTATTTATCAAATTTGACAACAACAAATAAAGGTAATGTTGGTGGTGGCATTGATGCATCGTAGATCAGTGATTGTTCCTGTAGCACCATTTACGAGGGTTGGGTCAACACATAAATTTGTAATAAGCATTATTTATTGTTGTTTGCACAAAAAAAATTTGTGCTCTAACTAATCATCATCATGATTTCTTGGTCCATCCCACCTATTACTTTCAACAATGGATTAAGCGATTGGAACGTTCAATGCCTTCAACATTTGAAGGTTGTGGGAGTCCACGAGGTCATTTTTTGCAAACAAATGTGGTACGTCCTTAAAATTTTTGAGCTCTTGCTAAGTTAGGTGTGTTTCTGTGCAAGACATTAGGAGTTCCCAGTCCTCAATAAGAGGGGTTGAATCTCGCATGTTGAGCAGTAACTTCCGAGATGAAACTTGTGTATTGGTTGTTCCTTGTTTCTGAAATATAGTTTGCAATGTAATGGAAGAATGAAATCCCTTCCAAAGGGTGGCTCCATAGGATTTACTTGCATAAAGAAGAATGTCCATAACTGGTGGTAATTTCCTGAGGTCTCCAAGGAGGATGACTGATTTTTTTCCAAATTCATATGTTTTTGAGTGAGGAAAAGCCTCACGTAGCCTACTGTCGATTTTTCCTATCAACTTTGGGCCAATGAAACTCATTTCATCAATAAGAAAATATTGTATATGTTTTATCAACTCTCGAGAAGATGATAATGTTTGGCCTGCAAGGGGTTTTAATTATTTGATTTGAATATAGAGGGTTGCATAGATTATGGGTGCGTGGATGTTGAATGCTGAAACACTGGTAGGGGCGAGAAGAAGGAGAAGTAAGGGAGATGTTGTTGATGCTGGTGTAAATATAGTCTATAGTTTATTTATCAGAAATGATTTCCCTGTGCCAACTGCTCCTTGAATTATCAATCTTAGTGGAGGTAGAAGTGTTTTGTTTGTTGAATGATGCAGTATGGTATCAAGAGCTAGTTGTTGTTGTGAAGACAAAGGTAGTGTGGTAGATTGTGGTGTGGCTTACGTGTTGGTGTTATTTGTGTCTACCTTTTCTCTGTCGATGAATGATGAACTAATTATCTACAAATCATGTGTAATGCCATGTATGTTCCAATTTTTGTGTATGTCAATATCTCATTTCCCCAACATTTCAAGAATGACAAAACCCATGTTGTTTCCCAGACGAAGTTGTCCGAAGACATGCCATTCTTGAAATGGTTTGTTTTTAATACTACATTCGATCTCAGAGTTAGAACTAACATTTGTATCATGTCCTATTTTTGTGGTTGTGCATAAAACATGCCATAGTCTATAGTTGTGTTTGAACATGTCCCAAGTGTTGTTGATGTCATGTGGTCTTGAGCCAAATTCGGAGGTAATATTTCTGAAAGGCTTGTATAAAATAAGTTTTGACCAACAGAAAAGGTCATATGACGTTGAATCCTTAGTTGGGACATCCAAAATTTTTGGGTGGACCCAAACAATTGCTTTAGTTGACTGCAGTTTCCATTTATCTCCTTTACGGTTCTTGTTGTAGCTCCAATCTCAAGCAACCTAAATTAGTGGTAGGTGTTCCATGGTTGTAGGGTGAACTCTATATGCATCCAATAAATTGGTTGTTTCTTGTACATCAACGTCACTTTCAACGACACGTCTCAAGATTTTTTTGCCAATATTTAATGATACAAAAGAACGACTGCACATAACAAGTGGCAATTTTTGTAGCATGTCACATGTTTCTTGTGTGCTATGTCATGTTCAACAATACTCTCTGTGAGAATTTTGTGGATTTCAATGTGTGTTGGTGATTCCACATCAACATCTCTTAAAAATATGGATAGCATTTGGTGATAGGTTTCTAAACGTTGCTATGCTTTTGAAGCATATTTTGCATTATACTTCAGATCTGCATGGTGGGAAAGTACTGGTTGACAATCGACATTCGCTCTCCATATGGATATCATAGTTTGATTGTGTATGTTTAGTTTATCATCATTTCTTGAAGGGAGGTACTTATTTTTCCCATCCCTTTCAATGAGCAGGGACGGAGTAGGTTGCGTGGCCCATGATGCATTGTACCTGCACTACAATAGTGGTTGCTTTCTATGGAGGCATGTCTGTTCTGAACATTTTATGTGGTATTGAACATGATTAAGAAGCTATTCAAGGTCTACATGTGGGGAGCAGGATAATATTTGTGTTGTATCTAGTAAACAAACGTCATCTAGCAGTGACCTATAAATAAAATCCAAGTGGCTACAATTTATATGGGGGTTCCAAGAAGACACAAACTTATAAAAGTATTGTTTTGTTGCCTCAACAACTGTTATATCCTCCTAGTCCATTGTGCCAAATTTAGGTGCGTTATCGAGCCACAATAAACCATGGACATGTGCGGAGCCTCTATGTTTCTATTCACACTTGCGAGACGAGAGAACATACATATTAACTATGTAGTTTGGATCAAACTTGTTAAATAGTATATTTTATTACCCGTACCAATAGTCTACTGCTCCAAGTTCCTTCTGCAATATTTCTTCATGAAATATTGTGATTCTATGATGCAGGTATGCTGATACTCAATGAGGGTTTGAGACAATGTTAAGTGTTCTCCAATGCTATGTGGCTCGAGGATCAGTAGGGCATTGAACATACATAATATTGTGGAGATATGGACATTTAGTGTCTGCATCACTTAGAGTGAAGAATAAGGTTAGTATCCCCAATTGTTCTACCATATCTAAAAGCTCAATTCTACTTTTTTCCTAGAATAAACGCGTACCTCGAAGGCTCGATCCAAACTGCATTAAACTACCTAGGATGTTATCTTTGCAGAATTCCAATAGTTGTCTTCGTAGATCTCCAATTGTTGTAGGGATTCCAGATTCGATGTTTTGTTTCATGAAAATTGCAGTTGTGGACTAGCTTTTGTGCCGCATTATGAGGTTTAGAAGGAAGTAGCAAAATCTTGGGTGGGAATTGAAGTGAACATTATGGTAGCGCATCAAATGAAGAGCATATTCATGCATTGGAACTTATTTTATGCGGGGTTGTTACCACATTGCTTTTCCAACTGGAAAGAAAGTTAGGAAGGCCATTGATAACATGCCCTCATTATATTCATTTATAGGTGAGATCCCAAGCTCTGGCCATGACATGGTAAATGGGGTGTTACCATCATGGTTGAGTAAGAACTGTTCGATTTCTCTTCTTTTGTTCCTAAATTGTGGGGTGTTGGCACGAAATACGATGAGTTTTCATATGTTTCATCAGAGTCTATGGAAGAATAAATACCATGAGATGTAGAGGTAGTTTGCATTTGGGGAAATTACATCGTGGCTTTGTTAAGAGATGAGGAAACATTTGACAACTTAGATGGTAGGGAGGAAAGGGTGTCATGGTCGATTAAGACATATTTGTAATAGTTATCATGTTGGATTTTATATTGAAAGGCTACCCAAACATGAGATCTACTGACGTAGAAATCATACTTTTTAAAATTATATCCTTCCCTTTGTATGAGTCTTATGTCCAAATCTCTAAGGTGGTGTGGTAGGTACTTTACTATTGAAGTAATGTTTTGTAGGAAACTTATGGTGTGTCTTGAGTATTTATATTGTCCTCCACGTACTTGGGTGACATGCAGTAATGGATTGACTCATATTATAAGCATCTCCTTTATTTGGGATAAAGACGTTAGAATGATTGGCTACTTTTCAAGGTCCATGTTGTTCCACAAAGAGAAGTGATGGCTGTGTTTTTCAGATTTTCATTTGCTACAGGAGGGAAAGCCTTAAGAAGAAATTGTTTTAATCCCAGGGTAATTTTCTAAATAGATTGAGCAAGTTTGGATGTTTTCCAACAAATCTATTCTTCTGTGAAACCGATGCTGGGCTTCAATAGTCTACGATAAGGGCAACAATATGGGAAGTATCTATGTATGGTAAGGGGTGGGGTGTTCTGGGTTGATGACGGATTGCAAGGTGGAAAGTAGAAAGAAGGAGAGGAGGAATTAGTTGTACATGTGTGAGGAACTGAAGAAAAGTCGGTACTTGAGATAGTTTCTTGTGGCAGCAGAATAAAATGGGGAGGTGTGGCAATAGTTAGCAAATATGGGTTCGTACGGAAGGAATTGGTATGGTCGTGCAAATTTGTTTCCATGGAAGTTACTTGTAGAATGTTGGCTAGCAATCCTTTAGTAGTTGTATTTGTTGGCAAGTTTGGAATGATATGGAATGGTAGGTTAGTGGTTGATGTACGTTGACAGATATTTGAGATTGCCATTGTTCTATGCTCTAGGTGACGATGTCTTTGCTTAGAATTTATGTGAACTTTATTTTTTGCATAGTTCTCTCTTTGTCGGGCTCGTTTTACAGGAGTTGAGATGATTGTGAAGTGGCACACCTATGGAGTACCACCTGTTGGGAAATTTTTTTGTGTTGGTCAATAATGAACGATGCATTGTTTGTTGACATACAATTTTTTTTATATATAATAAACTATATACAATTTTAATACATGTGGAGTTCCAATTGGAACTACGTGTAAGAGGTATCATTTTGAGTATTAAAAATCTGATTTTTTTGCTTAAGGAAAATAATATTAGTTATATGGAAAGATACAATACGTTCCAATAGTATACAATGATGCAAATACATACATAATATAAGTGCAAGTAATTATCATTTATTTTCCTTATTGATATTTCAATCCACATAGTAGTAGGAAGAAATAGTATGTCTGAATCAATAAACTATATACATTTGAAATGCATGTGGAGTTCTAATGGGAACTAATCATAAGAGGTAAAAATTTGAGGATAAAAAACTTTTATGTGTTTCCTAACGAAAAGAGTTTTTGTTATATGGAAAGATACAATACGTTCTAATACTATACAAGGATGAAAATACGTACACAATAAAAGTGCAAGTTAAATTCATTTATTTTCTTAAAATTACTTACAATCCACATAGTAGTAGGTGACAATAGAATGTTAGTTTATAAGGAACTACAAAAGTTTTCTTTTGAAGAAGGGAAAAAGGGTGATACATAGATATGAAATAACAAACATAGCAGTGATAGTTTAAAGTATAGAATGGGATGGGTGAGGGTGTAAATTTTGAAGGGAGGGATACATTAGAAATATTTGTGTAAGGAAGGTTACAAAGGAGTTGCACTGTTATCCACTTTCTTAGAACTAAGGATGACACGTTTTATTTTTTTGTTTCCACAGTATGTTGCTTCTTTCAGGGAAAGTGTGAAGCAATATTCGTTGCCAATGACATTGCTTGTAATTTCACTGGTTGCATCTTTATCTACAGACAATAGGTGGAGATTGCTAGCTTCAACACCCATGATTGACTTAGTTGTCTCATCAAAAGTGGTAACTGATTGGAGTTCTCCTGTTAGGTCCTTTATATCGACTTGAGTGCATATCTATAATCATAGTTATGACATTGTACGTTGCAACTCGAACAGAACCATGAACCGTTACCATTCTCTTTCACATTTTCCATGTATTGTTTGTCACCTTTTTGAAGAGGACATGCCTTGTAAAAAATGTTGTCCATGTTGCTATTTGTGATTTCTGCAGTAATTCTTTTTTCTTAGTGTTCCCCATATGTACGACGTGTGAAATCGTTGTTACAGAGGTCAAGATTTTTGGAGGGCCTAGAAAATTACTTGTGATAGAGGGTACCAGAAGGGAGTAGTCATCAGAATCAACCTAGCCATGGATTGTATTTGTTTTTGAAATTAGAGGGTTGGCGTAACATTTGGTTCTTGAAACAGTGTCAACTGATCTTCCATTGAAATTGGAGATGCGAGCAACTTTCACGGCAAGGACCGGAAGAGGCAGTATAGAAATCATGTCTTCGAGTTCGTTGCTTATCTCATCTAAGTATTGTCGCCACAATGTGACACTTACACTGAATCCCAACATGTCCTTTAATTGTAGTATTATTCTATTTGTTTTAGACTTGACATTGTAAGACCATGCCAATCAAATCAACTGTAAAACCTTCAACGCTTGCATGTATGTCCTTGATTTTGGTGAAGTGAAAGTGAAGGGAAGGTATTGTATCCTCATTTTCTATGAGCGGAGATATGGTTGAGGAAGGTTGTAGGAAAATCTCCAAAGCATTGTTCAAATGGTTATAACATAGCTTTACATCAACAATCCTCTCAATCCTCCCATTGGAAATTGTATATAGCTTCCCATTTTCAATCTACTCATAGAATGCTTCCGCGGCCTCATTGAAACATGTGATGTGGATTTCTCCTCCTTCTTGATCCAAAAAATCAAACCCAAACATGAAACCATCTCCCCTTGCATTGTGATATTCACGAAGGGTTGTTTTTGCTAGGGCATGACCCTCTACAGACCACATGCGCATATATGTATTCAATCCACTTATTTTAGTTGGTGTTCTCACAAAATATTTGTTAACCCGATTGACACTTACATCTGTTTGAGGCAACTGACTATCTTGGAGAGCATTTTTTGGTAGTCGGGTTAGAGCATTGATTATAAATTTTTTTTGGACAAGAACATTCATTTCAATGATAAGAATAGTCCTACACTGGAAAAGAAAATCATGATAGAATTAGCATTGAGCCACAAATGAAAAAAACAAACATAAAGAAATTATAATTAATATAGGGAGTTTATATACATTAGCAATCGAGCAGGAGATGAAGCTTATAGTTCACTTTTGATCATTCTAACATGGGATTTTTGTAAGCACACAATGGAACCTTCTTGTATTGATTTTTCAGTTATATGGATTACAAATTTGAAGGGTAGAAGTGTTTGAAAATGTATCCCATTTGAAAGGTCAACGCAATGTTGGGCTGCCGTGTTGAGAATGGAAATTAGGGAGGACAAGTGCAGTATCTGAAATGTGGGGTCAACAATGGAATTTCCTTCAATCAATTGAGAAATGCCTTCGTGTGTCAAAGTTATTTCCATGACAAGTAAAAGATGCTGGAGATAGTCAGATTTTCTTGCAAATTATTGTGGAAAATGAAAACTTGTAGTGTAGTCAAAGATGAAACGAAGGATGTGATTTGGAAATCATGCATTTATAAGCAATGAGAACATTTAAAGTTTGCTTCCTTTTTCATTTATATTTTCTAAAAAGTGCAAACATGAAGTCTAACCCTTTAACAATTCAATATGCAAAAAAGTGATCTAATGTACAAAGCTTTGCATGAAAATAACTAAACATTGCATGATTCTTTCTCGACATTTTAAAACTAGATGTATTTATGTGTAGATATAATGAGGAACACATTAAAAATGTTTTGTTGTTGGTTTACATAAAGAAGAAAGCAATTGTATAAAGGAAAGATATAATGAAGAACACATTAAAAATGTGTTGTTGTTGGTTTACATAAAGTAGTGAGCAATTGTATAAAGGAAAAATTGAGCACGTATGTTGAAACTCATTGATACAACTCATAAACAACCAATCATGCAGGTCAAAAGTAACTCATTGATATAACACATAAACAACCAATCATGTAGGTGAAAAGTAACTCAGTTTATATAATACATAAACATCACATAATGCCGGCCAAAAGAAACTCATTAACACTATACATTAACAACCCATAATGCAGGTCATGTTCTCCCAAAATTTCTCATAGCACTTGGTAGTAATTGAGGCTGTTTCCAAGTTCAACCTCCCCAACATCCTACCCACAACATGTAAAAATGACAGGCTGGGAAAACCACCTCCAAGTACAGTCCATACAGAGACAATGCAAAGATAATCCAAATGTCTTCAAATTAAGACTCGTCACTCAAGACAGGCTGAAATATTCTAAATTTTCATTTCTAAGAAGAAAGCAACTTTAGGATGAACATAACCAAATCTTTAAGGAAAGTAACAGATGGAAGAGTAAATCATCACAAAACAAAATTAGGGAATAAATAATAGCAGTCCAACCTAGAACATTTAGATTGCGACAAATTGTATGATTTGTGGAAACTAATTTTGGACTTCCACGGTCCATCATTAATAGACATGGCTTCTAGAAATGGCTTGTGATTGGAATTTAAACCATTTTCATCTTGGATCAACACCAAAAAACATCTCACCACCTAAGAAAAGTCCCTATCAGACGGTGTCCCCAATAACTTGGGCAACAAAATCTATATCACTGGTGTTGACCTGTTGAAGTCTTTAAGCAATTAGTACAATATTTAAAGGTTAATGCATGCAAAAGCTATAGAATAAAATTTAAAAAATAGTAAAGCCAAAGCAACATGCAAAATTAGAAAAGCAAAATTGTTAAAAATAGCAAAACCGTCATCTAAGCCATCAAATTTGACACAGTCCTATGAATGTCTGCAAAGCCTTTTCACATAGGGGTATTAGAGAGTTTGAAGAATGAAATTAAAGTGTTAGTGACAAGTATTTAAATGTTAATGCATGCAAAAGCTATAAAATATAATTTAAAAATAGTAAAGCCAAAGCAACATGTAAAATCAGAAAAACAAAATTGTTAAAAATAGCAAAAGCAAAGGTTAACGCATGCAAAAGCTATAAAATAAATTTTAAAAATAAAAGCAAAATTGTTAGAAAAGCAAAAAATAAAATTGTTAAAAATAGCAAAAGCAAAATTGTTAAAAATAGTAAAATTGTCATTTAGGGCATCAAATTTGACACGATCGCATGAATGTCCGCAAAGCCCTTTCCCATAGGGGTAACGCCTTCGGCATAATAAATAAATAAAGAGTTGAAAATAATAGATATTCTCCTTTGCATAAGCTTGTAATTTCAAGTTAATTATATATTTATTAAAAAATATTTATAAATATTGATATCACGACTTTTATTTTAAATTTTATGAATATTATATTGATTCGTATTATAAATGGTATTAATTTTATTTCTTTTATGAATTGGAAAAAATGTGATAAAAATAGTTTTCTAATTTTGATATATAATAAAGATATCACTTTAGAATGATTTTTTGTAATGGAAAAAAATTTAAATGGTAGTGAAATGAATGTTAAATTTAAGATTGTAATTACATTCTGATGATTGAATAAACATCAAATTTTATTATTGTTATTATTTGTTTGTGCACAAAATTTTAAATATCAATTCATACTTCCAAACAATGAATTTGAGGAACCTTAATAGACTACATTTCAATATGGTCCAAAACTTTAAACAAAGCTTACATGAAGTGGCACCCAAAAGTGCAACAAGAAAGTAATAAATAATTTACTAGTCATGAAATAAACAAACGGTATTACAAACAACCAGATGGATCAACTGGTAGAAATATATTAGAGTAAAATTTTGAAATTAAAGATGAGTATAAGAGTTAGAAAATATTGTTGAACATCTAGTTTTCCAAATATTAAACAAGATCACATATCCAATAAACAAAAATAACTACAACTCATTTTATGAATTTAATAACAATTGAGTTGGTTAATATATGTCTTATAAAACACATGTCATTGATTAGAATTGCAATAGTTTGTGAGGCTATTTTTATTGAAAAGCACATTGCCACCCATACCTATCGATGCATTATGTAGAAAGAATAGTCACCTTATACCCTTTAGTTTTTTTAAAAATAGAATATTGTACAAATTACAATTGCAGTCCTGCGATAATTTAAAAGAATCTGCTAATAAAATGACTGAAGCCCACTGGTGGGGCCCACCCATACATGCACATATATACATTTTTAATTTTATGTTTATATGTAGGTAATTTAAAAGAATCTACTAATAAAATGACAGAACCCTGCAAGGTCCACCCATACATGCGCATGTATATGTTTTTATTGAATCTTTTATGTTTATATATAGAGGCATGATGTATGGGTGGTGCATTCTATGGGATAATAGACACCGGGTGTCATAATATGCTAAGTACACCCGAGTCCTACTTTGGCTTACTCTCTAGCAATGAGTCACATGGGAGCTGCGCTCATTGGTTCCGTATATATTACCATTACTCTATAAAAGACATGTTATATACATTTTCATACGGGATTTCTGCTTGTAATAAGAGTACTTATTCTTCATGAAGTTCAATTTTTTTTTGTGGTTACAACTTGAGAAGAAATGGTGAGTTGGTATATATGATTTGGATAAATGATTAAATAGTTGTAAGGAAGATTCAATGTTTTTTTGTTTTTTTTAATTGAGGAACATAAATTATATTTGTATACGTTACAATCTTTTAAAGATATTATATAATCTTTACCAATAATAGAGTTGATGAAATTTGAATTACCTTCTTTTTGTTTTGATTGTTAAACAAGGGTTGAAGGGTCCCTTTCGCTTTGTTTTACTTTTTTTAATCACTGGAGTGACAATTGGTCTGGGACACAACCAGTGGCCCAGATCCCCAAGACCACACAACCTTGACGAAACACTATAGCTCACACACTATAAGCCATGCCAACCTTCGAGCATTACCCACAATCAAAATCTTCTCCTCTATCACAGAACCCACCCACATGTTTCATAGGATCCATCGCCAAATACTCATAGCCACAATAGGCCTTAAATGCCTCAACAGGGATCGAACCTTAGTGAGTTTATAAACATCCATATGACCCAATGAACTCACTCCCACCTCACTAGTACCCAAGAATAAGAGTTTAATGAAAACTAATTTGAATCAATATTATGATAATCATGAATCACAAACACAATTTCTTTTAACAAAATTGATGAATCTAATAACTGTACTCCCCGAATATCAACCTCATTTGAGTTCACCATTGATTTTATTCATGAACTCTATCATTTGTGTACAATACTATTTTTATTTATATCATTTGGGGACTAAGAGATTTTCTAATCTTCTATCCAAGATTTCGGCATAGTGCAATCCTCGCTATTTATTGTTATGATCTTCCTACAAGATAATTAATTAAAATTATTTTTTACCATTATAAATATTTTTTGAACTCAATTAAATTTGACATTTAGGTGTATATTTGTCTTTTCCCCATAATACACCGAAGTTGCAAATGATTTAATTTGTTTTATACAAAGGTATGATACAATTTGCACATATTACAAGTAGAGTGGTTTTTGACTTGGGCAGTGGGTGTTCAAGGATTCCACACAATTTGGTGGGAACAAAATGACGTTATAACACAATTATAGAGGCCTTTGGTCATATTATTTTAATAAAGTAATATTCCTTTGAGCATGACCTAACAACTTCTTTTTGGAATGACTTGGTAGGAAATCCACAAAGTGCAAAAAGCATTTCAATCTTACCCTTAGCCAAAAAAGACAATTATTGATCTTAGAAGTTTCATTAATGACAGTGTGTATATAATATTGATGGAGGAAGTTTCCATTCAAGACAAAGGGTGTATAAAACACTCCATGGTCAGAGTGTTTTGAGTCTTCCAATGTTAGATGGCCCTGAAATAATTGAAACAATGCATGTGATTTGATGAAGTTCACAGTTCGAAAATATATTTAAAAAAAAAACCATGATCCTAGGGAGTCAAAGCATCTCACTAAATCATTTAATTTTGATAAGGGCCACGAGTGCACATTATAAAAATTTATTTAAATGTTAATATTATGGGGGCTCAACGTGGGTTGTCGAACAAACGAAAAGAAATACGAGTAGTGGTAATAAGGTTATTTTGAATGAATATAATCGTTTGATTAAAATAGACAAATGATGATGGTGGTGGTATTGGTGTTGGTGGCTCATATAAAATGTAAGAGATGTGTTAATTGTTGGAAGAAATTTAATAGAGTAAATTCATGATTGTTTAATTAATGTCATGAAATTAAATTGATTATTTGATCCTTTGCTTTTAGGTTATGAAGACGTTGATCACCTTTACGTAATTCACAATTAGTCAATAGGAAACATCTCTCCTTCCTGGAAACTTAAAAGCTCGCGCATTGCTACATAAAATGTAATTAACACTATTTTTAGGATCGATTTCATGTCGATTTTCTTTTTTCTTTTATTTTATTTTTCTTTTTCGTGTGACACAAAGATAATGGAAATTATGACACAAGTTTTCGAGCCCTACTAAAAAATAAAAAATATTTTTCCAATTCCACATTTATCATTGTCTCCACACCTTTTAGATTGTGGATTTTAATATTTGTGTCGATTACCACCCATCACTATAATCCACTTATGTTCCATTTTAATAAATTTGAATTTCTCATAGTAGATGATGGAGCTCAATGTGAGCTTCGACCCATTTTATAAAAGAATACTTGAAGATGGAATGGTTGTATTTTGGTACATGATGGATTTTTAGGTCTTTATCAATTTATCAACTACTTAGAGCCATGTTTGGGGGTTGGATGCCACAATTTCAAGCTATAACAATGAATTTGACATGGAATCTACTCTCAACATCAACCCTTTCACCATAATTTGGCCTAATAAGAGAAGGTTGAATGTTTTTTGATATGTCAGGTGATTAGTTCTTCATTAACTTGCAATGCAAAAGGATGAAATGACATTTTAAGGCTTACAAACTTGTTTATAATCCACAAGGTTTATTTTTCATTATTTTATTATGAATTTGAGCCAATATTATGATAAAAAGGGATAAGGTAATTATCAACGATGATATTGAAGTGATATAAAGAAGTCACAAACAAAGTGTTATAATGCAATCAAGAGACACGCTCTTGGAGAAAATTGATAGGTTACAAACGAGCTAAGACAATGAAGGAGATGACCTTTGAGCACATTAAGGTGCCATTGTAAATGTCAAAGTAGTGAGTTTGAAAAGGAATCTAAGAGACCGATATAGGATAATTTATAATCGTGATCTATGCAAACTAGAGCAATAAACATAAAAACCCATGTAGAATTTTGACCTTGGGAAGTTGAATCTTGCAAGTTGTATTGATAAGAGAAAAAACGTTTACCAAGAAATTTGAAACACACCCTATCGTGTATATTTTCTCGTATGTGGGAAAGCCAAAATCTAAATATTGTCTTCACATCAACTACTATGTTATGTCAAAATTATGATTAATCTCCATTTATGATTAATTATTATGTAAAGATGAATTGGGAATAAAAATATATACGATTATAGTAAATACACAAATCCTAAAACCTGCCACAATAAATGATAAATACACAAGAGTAAATGATTTTTAAATAAATTAAATTTGGGTTAGGGTTAGAAGAGAATGTAATGATTTTCTAGTTGATACGGGATGAA